>OX393569.1:16918723-17168053 GCA_947652115.1 Blastomussa wellsi
GCAAGACATGATGTTTCTATACAGGAAAGATGAAAGATGCAGAGCATACCCCACAGCAACAATATCAGGGAGTTGTTCTTCATTGTCTAGATGCAAGAATGATCTGAAGTCTTCATCTGGTGGCTGGGTTACCTTAACATTCCATGTGCACACATGAACTCTAAAGAGAGAGAACCATTATGACAAAGACTTATTTGTACATTATATTGATCTTAACCTAATTTATATTGATAGAACCTGCACTGAGATTTCTACCAACGTTTGCCTATCGATTGTTTGTATGTGTTATAGGAACAAAAATTTTGAAATAAAAAAATGGGATCCCCAAGCTCGTTTAGGAGTAACAACACCTTGTTTATATTTCATTATAATTATTATTAGTAAAATCCAACTAGTGGTCTATTATCAATGCTGTGTTCTGATTGGTTGAGCTACTACCAGGCTATATGTTATAGCCCACTAGTAGCGAAAGCGCTGCCTTTGAAAACCAAAACAATGGCGGCTGACTTGCGTTTTTGCTGAAGTTTCGGACGAGTATTTGAGCTCATTATTAGATAATTCTATACTTTCTAGTTGGATTTTACTAAAACAATTATTCCTCTTGCCCTCATGACTCAGAGCCCAATCGGGCTCAAGGAATAATTGTTAAATATCATTATGAAATTATGGAATATTCACAATTGGCTTGCTTTTAGCCTATGATGGTTAGCGCACCCGGGACTCTGCATCTGATGGTCTGAGTGTGAGCCCTGGCTGGGGCACTTCATTGCATTGTTGGAAAAGACACTGAACTCTCAGTGTCTCTTTCTACCCAAGTGTATAAAAATAGCTGCTGGTGAAATATGTTGGGGATAACCCTACAATGGGCTAGCATCTGATCCAGGGGGGGGGAGGGGAGAAAAAATATTCCTAGCTGCTTAATGCTACAGAAACTGGGATAAGATCCGGCACTTTGGGCCACTTGGAATGAGGCTTAGTCTACACTGGGAATTGGTTTACATTTATTTTACTGGAGAAAGTTCATTCAAAAAAAGCAAAAAAGATAGGTCACCATACTTGTTTCTGAGAAAATGACATTTAATTACTTCCCCGACGAGCACCAGACATGAGAAAAGTCCACCACATCCCAAAGTGCATGCACTGATCACATGTGAAATTATGCGCAGTGCAAATGGTGACAAGACAGCAGATAATTAAATCCTACAGAAGTAAACTGGACTGTCATAGTTAATAAATTCCCCATACTCCAGATTAAAGTCACTCTGTGTGAGAAAAATACTGTACATAGGCCTAGGTCAATGCCTATAGTGTTGCCCCCTAAACAAAAATTGGATTTTTTGTTTTGTTCTGTTCATTTGTTTGGATTTTTGCAATCAGAATTTCAGTTAGATTACAACAGTGACGTTCGACAGCTGTAATCACTGATCCTGGGTCAAGCTACATTGCCAAAGCCGAGCCTGTTTATAATATGAAAGCAAACTGGCATTAGTAAGTGACTGAACCATTAGGCTCAGTGGCCTAATGGTTAGTACACTGGACTCCGGCCTGATGGGCCACCAGGCTCACATACAGACTTTACCTGAACCCTATGCTTAGTCTGACGTAGGTGTATTTAGATTTATGTTTGGTTTAAAAGTTGAAAGTTGAGAAATGGTATTTTGTGGCTATGATGCCAATGAAAAATTCTCTTGATCTTGGTGACCATTTAATTTCCATTTGATTACCGTTTTATTTTTATTTTACTGTCCCTCTGGTCAAACCCTCCTAGCTTCAGCCCTGGTGCGTGTGTGGTCAAACCTTGGCCATTTCTGATCTCTGACTTTTATAAATTAAATTGATGATCCTAGAGGGACTGTTAGCTGCAGTCTGCGCTTTATACAGGACTAGACGGCAATGAAAGAGCCCCAGGGAAAGAAAAAACTTAGATTACTGAATTAATGCTTATTTCTGATAGCCATTAGCTACACGCTGGATTGAAAGGTCCTGGTTCGAGCACTGGTCAACGTCAGTGTGTTGTGTTCTTGGGCAAGACACTTTACTCTCATGTACAGGACTCCAAGTTCAAGTTTTTCAGAAGTTGCCTTCTGGCGACTTAATTCCTTTTGTAATATGGTCACTGCTACAAAAATTTTGGTCGTCAAAGGGAAAGCATTTAAAAGCAGGACACCTTGTGTTAGTTTTACATGAAGTAATAATGTGGACCTTCCTGAGCCAAATTGAAAACTGTTCAAAGAACGTTTCAAGGTTTCAACAAAGTTATTTTGTTTGCATTATCATAAAGAAAAGCAAATAAAAGATTTAAGAAAACAGGTAAGAAATATAAACACACAAAACAAGTATATTCTTGTACAGTATGGTCAAATAATTAAAAGAAATGGAAATGAAAAGCGGCTCCCCAATCGAAGACATGAAACAAACAGCTCAGATTTATAAACAAACGGATAGAGGATGGGTGATTGGATAAATGTGCAGACAAATTTCTTTGGCTTAGTATTTTTTGTGCATGAAGGTGATGTCTAACACGTCCTTTGCACTGTGCTGGTCACCATGCTTGGCAAACTTAGTTGCCAAATATAATTTGGTTTTATCAACTGGGTTGATAATGTCAATTGGCCACCGTAAAGAGATTCAAGAGCTGACCTTTCGAGTGTTAGCCCTTCGTTGGAGCGAATCAAGGAATTGTGCATCGTGTGTTTTTATATACAGAAAGATGGAGCTTCGCTATTGGCTGGTGCCTGGTAACGTGAAAACTTCGGAATAAATTAGTTGAATGAAAAGCGTTCGTTGATACCGTGAGGATTAAGAGTGCCGATTTGAAAAATACATTTTTGTTCTAGAGTTTTACGGCTTTCCGTGTTTCCTTGGTGAAGGGAAAGGCCGCAGACTGCCAGCTCAGAGCATAAAACTTACCCCCTCTATTCATTAGTTGCCAAATGTTGTTTACATGTACCATGGCGACCAAAATGGTTGCAGCATGGAGCGCTGATGTAGTGCCTGTCTTCCACCCAGTTGTATACATGTAAATGGGTACCAGTGAATTATAAGAAGAAAAAAGGTAGGGTAAAACTCAGTAATCTAGCCATCCTTATTTTCCTGTGTAACAATGTTTTCTCTGTACAAATGCTAAATTTCAATAAACGTCGTGAGGGTTAATTAACTAAATACGGTAATTATCGAGGAAGGTGCATCCTGATTTCAACACAGGTGAATTACTAGTTGTATGATAAAACAGTTTTTCTCCTTTTATTACTTTCAAATAGAAGTGAACTTTGTTTGTATATGTTGTGGTTTAATTTTATCTTTGGTTTAAAATTTTTTAAACTAGTTTGATTTTCATTTCTCATTGTCTTATGTTGATCAGCATAATCTGAAACAAAGGGAAGTCAACATCAAACTGGGTTAACCACGACTCTCCGTGATCTAGTCGGATGCTCTAACCACTGAGCTACTGGAGACTCTATGGTGAGCAAGGGTCCAATGTGGGTCTTGACTTGCTCTCTTGGAGGTTGGTTGGTCGCATCTTCGATATGCTTTAATGTAACCGCGCGATGCAGTTCCAGTCAAGACCCACATTGAACCTTTGCTCACCATAGAGTCTCCAGTAGCTCAGTGGTTAGAGCATCTGACTAGATCACGGAGGGTCGTGGGTTCAAATCCCATCTGGGACTCGGATTTTTTCCGAGCTTCTGTTGATGCCATTTCAATGTTGATTGTATTTTTCCCCACCTTAAATCAATTCTACTGCAGCCATATATATTTCAAAAGATGTGATCAAATTGAAAAAAAAAAAGAGAAAGAAAGTCAAGATAATGGTGCCTCTATGACAAAGAACAGGTGAAGGAAACAGATAGAATAGCCAACCTCAAGTAATAAATTTCCTTTCTTGAATATAAACCGTTACTATGCTGCCTAATAAAATAATAATTAACAAAAAAACATCCAGATAGCCAGACATTGAAACATGCCTGGGGCCCCTGGGGGCTAAAATATAGTGAATTAAAAAGCCTAAATGTAGACTTTTTCCACGATTAAAATTCGTGTTGTCGATGTCAATAGCTTCGATTCATTTAAATCTGCGATTTCTGAAATTTTTGTTAAATCATTTTTTTCTGCACAATATCAATCGAAGTACATGTATTAGCTTTCATAATTTCGTACTGAAAATGCAACATATAAGCTTATATTCTTAGACAAAACCAGAGGTGAGTGAGTTGGGCAAAAGCGATGTTATGCCACAACTGACTAGAGAACATTGATCAAACGTTTAACGAAAGCATTTGGTTTTTCTGATAAAAACAAATGTCGAAAATCGAAGGTTCGTTTAGCTTGCTCTTCAATTACGGTAATCTTACATTTGTCAACGCGAAACCGAGCGCTGTACAATTCAAGTCTCGCCTTTAATTTTTTAGATTTATTTTTTAAGGAAAATCGCAAAATTCCACCATTGTAACAAAAAAATAAGGTGCAGCGTTAAAATTCATGTCAAAATCAGGTCTCTGCAAGTCTTAGTTCCATAAGCTTTAGATCTAAACAATCATCTCCGGAAAGCTGTAGAAAGCCAGGCGAGTCTTTTCATTCACTCAGCTCAACCACACAACAATGCCACGTCAAAGCGGCCGATTCAGGTTCAAACGTACAGAAGTTATCACTTACCTCAAACTCATATCGTCTGTGCAGAAGAAGAGGCTGAAATGTTCCCCAGTGGACCACAACAGGTACAATTGCGGGTAAAAAATTGCAGGTACTCAAAATATCACAGAGCTCCGCTCGAAGTTGAAAACAGCTGCAGATGTTTACCCTAATGGTAGTGTATGCTGACCAAAGAGCGCGGAAACAGCTAGTGGCGCGGGGGTTGGACCGAGGGATGGATCGATGGTAAAGTTAGAAGGAACGCGGGCTCACAAAACGGCTGGAAATCGAGCCTAGGGTAAAGTACAAGACAATGAAAACTTTGAAAAAATTGATTGTTGAGGCATAAAATTAGACTTGGTCCAATAAAGAACTGGCCTGCGTTGCAGACGGACAAAACCGCGGACTATACCGAGGATTATGTGACATGTCCAGCTGCAATGCAGGCTAATATTAATGAAAACTAAACACAGAAAGGCTGTTTAACTATACATTTCCAATATTTTGTCAGGCATGGCCTGATTTCTTCAGGTTTTCAGGGAATTGTTTACTTTGTCCAGTAGCCTATGCACCTTTTTGTTGGGGAAGGGGGGTGGCTATAGGCAAGGGAACTGTTAAGCAATATTATAGTGGCATTTGTGAGGCATTCTTGTGACCCACAATGCAATTGGAATACACCAAGGACCAGTCAAGACCTCTTGATCGCCTCCAATAGCGAAAGTATGCGATTCATACTTGACTTAATTTGTCAAATCTGATAATTTGGTTAAAAAATTCCAGAACAAGTACACTGTGCAATGCTCAAAAATTGGATCTCATCCCTTGATGCAATCCAAATGGATTGTGGGCTGTAGGGACAAGAATGCTCAAACAAATTTCTTTCACAGACAACGGAAAAATCTTACTTCTTCCTCTGGGCCAGGAAAGTAATTGTCCCTATAATGAAAGGAAATATAAAGCTTGGCTTAAAATTTAGAGCGTGATGCACCTTAGTGTGGCCACATAACAGACGTTTTTGACAAGTTAGCCAATCAGAGCACATAAATTTGTTTGAGTTGCCCCGCCTCCTTGTTAAAAGTGCGACAGGTTTCGTGACAACAGCTTTGGACATAAATATTTTGCAAGGAGATGGGACAGCTCAAACAAATTTGTGCTCTCTGGTTGGCTAATTATAACTTGTCATAAAAGTTTGTTAGCGCGTCGCACTGTAATGTACACTGCTCAAGCTTTTTTAACCGACAAAAATTTATGGTTTCTTGTCATGCCCTGGTTCATGGCATAGGGGGAAGAATGGACATGGGCGTCTGAACCTCCCACTCCCAGCTCATTCATTAATGGCTTCTTCTTCTTTGTTTCATTTTAATAATTTATAATTTGCAAAATATTATTCAAGGCTGCAAATGTTATTTTTCCCAACACCTTGGGAATCCTACTTTCCACCTTTTTTTCCCCTCCCCCTGTACCCCCCACCCCGTCCCCTGTTCTCCCAGGCTCCTGACCCCCTGTCCAGCTCCACTGATTTTGTCATAAATACCCTAAGCGAGACCAACAATAATTAATTTACATTCCTGAATGAGACAACAAGTATCCTCATCCCTCTCATATGGAAGTCCCCTGGGCTAAAATCGGGTCTAAATATGTAACCTGTTTCAGAGAAAACCACTGGCCAAAGTCTATTTCAGATAAAAGTGGCTAAAAACAATACCTTTTGGTGACACACACAAACCTACATAGCTTATGATATTGTAAAGGGGTTCTCTCTCAGGCTTGTGCCCCGGGGGTACTCACATATGAAATGGGCGGGGATGCTAGTCGGAAAATTTGAATTAAACCCCTAAAGGAGACTGATCTGGGTGTGGCCCAAGCTTTTTTGACCCCTAAAAGAGAATTAAAAATATACATATTAAATAATATTTTTGATATTTCTTCGTTTGCAACCCTAAACGAGACCTTCACGGTTAAATATAATGGCGTTTTGCCCAAATCACCCTAAGTGAGACCAAAATCCGAAATTTACACCCCTAAGCCAGGCGACGAGCATCCCTGTCCCTTTTATATGCGAGTGACCGGGGCTTGCGCTTTGGGTTTCCCTGGTATAATGAACAATATTCTTCAGCCAGGCCAAAGTTACAGTAAAATGAATGGAACAGAACCGGGCTCGACCTGATGAAAACATCTTTATACTGAGCACAACCCAGAAGCCCAAACGTAAACAAAGAAATTGAATGTCACATAATTTTGACAAGTCAGTTGGAATTGTTAAAAATTAATTTTGTTGACTTGTTTAGTGCCGTAGCTATGCACAGATCTGCACAGTGTACAAGGTTTTCGATACAACAAGCTTTTGATATAACGAACCAATTTCCCAGTCTCTTGACACTTTGATAAATCAAGGTTTAACTTTACTGCTCAATTGACTTTTTCCCAACCAGAAGGCCTATTAAAATAAACTTCTCTTTCATTTTGGGGCTGTTTGTTTTTGTTAGGTTCCTGTTCAGAATTCGCTGCTAGTTCTATGATGGTAAAAAGACCAAAATGATCACTGGGTAGAATACCAGATTTTGTCAGCTTATCGCCAACAATTCTTATATCCTTCACTTTAAAGTCTGCCAGTTTGCAAAGAACACGATCAAGCCGGGCTTGATAACTGGTTGCATTCACAGTTCGTTTTAGCACAGAAGTGAATGGAGTTTTGCTGCGGTCCCAAGTGTATCCATTGCTGTCAGTATTTCCGGGAATAGATAGCCAAGCATCAATCCATGGGGATGGTAGGATAATATCACCATCAGTTTTATCTTCAATGTTCAAGTCACCCATGATACAAACATTGTCGTACGTAGGGATAACTTTAAATGACTCTTTTAACTGTTCTTCGCGTAGTCTTGTATTATAACCTGCGTGTGCTAAGTGTGTACCTGCAATGACAAATCTGACGTTCTCTGATGAAGCAGGGCTTTTTGTCTCTGCTATGACAAGTTTACGGTTACGTGGAGAATTTGTGAACGGGAAAACTTGCCATTTATCAACAGGATATGCACTCATAATAACAACAAACGATTTAGACGGCCCCCTTTGCAATTGTTTAACGACGTCAGCTGGAATCAAGTGATATCGTGAAAACCAGCTTTGTTCTTGCAAAATTGCCAGATTTTCTAGAGTAACTTCCTGCAAACTCAAAATATCTGGTTCAAGATGTTCCACGACATCTCCCAAAGCTTGCATTCGTGCCCGTATCTTTTCAGACGAGATGTGAGCATGCTTATTTCCTTTGATCTAGAACTACCAAAGGCTGAACTACCACCAAAAGGGATATTCATAAGAGCAAGAAGGATGAGAAGAGCAATAACTACCACTGAAGCAACCAGCAATGGACTCCGAGCTCGGCGGAAAGTAAAAACTGCCATGTTTGATCATGTTTGTTTTTCCGCAACGCAAAACCGCCAGGCATTCCAAGTCTGTCTAAATCGTACCCAGTGCGTTCGCAATGAAGCTTGTTCGTCAGTCAGTTGTCCAGTCAGTCAGTGAGACAGACCGACCGAAAGACAGACAGACAAGACAAACAAACAGATATACCAGGAAGCAGCAAAAAGAAGAGAAATTAGGATTAGGGTGTTTGTACAGCAAGCAAAACTGGCTCATCCCCAATCAAATTTGAAGCTGGGAAAAACCATCACATGTCTATTCACTAGAAAACACAAGGGTACAAGGGACTGACCATGACTGGAAATAGGCTGGGTTGCCATCACCTGTCAACACTTTGGATTGGTGCATATTTAATAGCAGGGGGAAATGGTTCTTAGAATAAGATCAAAATGGCGAAAAGGAAGATCAACATACTGGTACCATCGTTTATACTGGAAGGCCCAGTCATGACCAAGGGGAAAGGGAAAAGTAACATTTTGCTTTCTCACTGTACGTAAATTTAATAAGCCCAGTATAATAGCTTATAATGAATGGAAATAAGCTTGGCTTGTACAATTTATTATGGACGGGACCAAATTTATTCAAGTGTTAAAATATAGAAAATAAATAGACGAAACCTTCTGCATGTATGAAGGTATATTAAAATGGTATATGAAAGAGTCAGGGTTTGGGCCTCGGAGCTTACCCACTGTATAAAATTTCTACAGAGTAGCTGGGAACATCGACCAAAAACAAGAAAAAACAACAAGAACAACAGCCGCGTCGCGTATTTGGGACAGTTTTGGGGGTTCAAAGATTGTACAGCAAAAAGGCAGTAAAAGAGCCATTGCGCGTCAGTTACGGAAATAGGACACACATTAAATTGTGGTGCGCACTGTTGAAGCAAATGGCAACCATGACAACAATTCACTGAAAGGAAGCACTGCGTGAGCCAACAGAGCAGGCACTTTTAATTCAAACTTAGTTAACAACCAGCTCAGAGATACGTTCAGGATCACTGTATAAAAAATGATATGTAGATGATTACTGTTATTGGTATCTCAAAACTATAACGAGTTACAGTAGACATTTTTGTCATTGTTGAAAGGTCTTTAAAGATAGCCACCCTATTTACAAATTCAGTTGGTGTAGTTATTGGTAGACTGTTCACAGTCCGCTATTTTTCCTACTTTTCCTCGATCTGCGAACGCGGTGAATGAATCACGAGAGGACTGGACTCCAGCGGAAAACGTGAGGCACGAGAGCGCTTAGCTCGTTGTGGTTTTTGCTCGCGCGCGTTCTTTTGCGTTGAAAAAATAGAGCGACTGTGAACAGTCTAAGCTATTGATTCAAAACCATGCTCAAACATGATTGCCTTTAATTTATCAGTTATGATCGTAGAATGTCATTATCTCGTCCAAGGAGCGTTTTCGTATCGTTGTGTTTACTCTTTCCTCTCGTATTAAAGCAGGCAGTTGGTGATGATGGCTGATGGGGGACTGGTCACTACCGTGAGGTTTAAACCTTATAAGGGCATCCAGTAACTGGTCACCAGTGAACCTCGGATGCGCGTCCATGGCCAAGGCTTTGTATCGTTGTCGGAGAGCATGTGCAGAAGCCTTTGGTTGTCTTTGACGATTTAAGAGTCCCTTTGTGTTAGCTGACATGATGTCGTATGCTATAATGAAAATGAAAGCGTCAGTACAATAGGCCATTTCCGAGTTCTGTTTTCCCTCTGTTTCAAGACGAGTCTAAGTGCGAAACTATTCATATGGAAATGAGCTTGTTTTGCATGAGAATGAAGATGCAGGTAAAAAACATTTTCATATGAATGGTTCACACTTAGACTCGTTTTGACAATGAGGAAAAAGAGAACTCGGAAAGGGCCTATTGAAATAATCATTTCTGATTTGACCCCGTTAACGGCATGATGGAACCAAACCTGTAATCCCGTACACGTGTGAAAATTACAATGAAACACGAGGTAATTTCATGGAACTGGAAACATTTTACACTTAGTTATAATAGCGAGAGTACGGCGCACAGACGTTATGGACTTATGTTAGAGTTTAGAAAACACATATGCCCTAAAGATAAGACAATCATTTCAGCTGACAGACATTTCCAGAGCATGCGTCCTACTTTCATTAGTTTCATCTTACGGACAGACATGCTTATTTGGAGTCTTATTTGGAGTCTTAGACATAGGCGTACCCCGGGGAGGGGGGGGGGGGTCGAGGGGGCTGCAGTTTCCCCAGTCTCGAAAACTGTCGACATTTTCTCGTGCAAAGCGCTTAGGATTCGGGCAACTGCAGTTGGAAGAGAATTAACAAAAACAAGGCGGTCTGTATCAAGCTGGTGTTCAGATGAAATGACAGATTGCTTAATCGGATCTTTAATTACGTGCTCCGCGTGTGCCCCGACGACAACCTATAACGTGCTTACAAGTTTAAGTCGGCGAACTATTTTCAATTGTAAAAGTTTCAATAAGCGTGGGAATTGCGCACGTCGTGTATACCGGTTTAATGATAACACATTGGGGCATTGTGTGACTTTTTCGGGCAGGGAGGTCAGAGCCCCCACCCCCTCTCCACACACTCTTGAGTCCGAAAGTGCCGTACGCCTGTGCTTAGTGATAACCACTCAGTCAACTACTGAGCAACATTTTTAGTTACATACTTTCTAGAACGTTGTAGTCAGTGAATGTCCAGATCATTTCTCCCGTCAAAAAATCTTTCCTGAGTCGATCAAACACAGGGAAATATTGTTTCATTGTATCCACCTGTAAATAAGACAGGAGAGCAGTTTAAAAATACAATAGACAAACATGCAAATCTATTATTCCTCCGTGTTCCTGGACGTTCTAGTCTCCTAACGTGTTGTCCCTGCAGCCAATAGCCAATAACCATGACTTCCTGATTTCGCATTCCAAGGATGATAGAGCGGTTTCCATTTCAGTGTCGAAAAAAATTCTATGTTTCCTTTAGTTTTGCATTACGTAGTTTAGTGATTGGTTTAAAAATCTCGCGCCAATCTGAAGTAAAACCAAAACCAATCGGGACTCGCACGCGCACGTTTTCCCGCGCTTTGAGTCGGCACGTGTACTTTAATTCGAGTTTTGATTGGTTCACTGGATTGTCTTCGTCGTTGTGATTGGCCAAAGTAATTACTTTGGTTTTGGTATACTGACGGTGCGCCATAACATTACTGTAGGTTGGTGTCATTATTGGGATCCTGGGAAATATAGTTGTAAGTACTTATCTGAAATAGGATAAACATTTAATGACGTGCTTTTTATGCCATTATCACCTCTGCTGTTATTATGGAACATGAATCTTCCAAAGGAAAGGAAAGAAAGCTAGTAACTGGATTTGATAAAGTGTCAACGAAGACTACTTTAATAAATGATAACTGATTAACTTTCAAAATTATTGATACGTAAGTGAAAAACGGTGTAGATGTAACTGATTAGTGAGCTAACGAGAGTTTCCGTTTTACCTGATACTCCTCTGTATAAAGCACGGACGGTTTCTGCGGCAGTGAAAGGAAAACGATAGAACTTTAATAAACAAAATATAGAATTACGAGATGCGCTTAAAAGTGTAATTTACAGCCATTCATAATTATCGTACCTTATGTCTCCCGGCAACAGCGCTACTTCCATATTCCGCCATAAGAACTGGTTTACCAAACACGTGGTGTAAGCCGCGCAGATCCTCCTCTAACGACTTCGCTATCAAGTCGGGTTGGCCTGGGTACCAATTCCAACCATAGTGACGGTTGAAAGATATGACGTCACAAAATTCAAGCTGTGTGCAAAAAGTAAAATTACGCGTTAGGCGGGGAAAAAGCGTTCGTTGCAGTGGCTCAGCGATATACCCAAGAAACTGTACAATAATAAACTAGGTATGAAAAAGAAGGTCGATTGTTTGCAGAGAAACAGATATTAAAGATCAAGATATGAGAATTGTAAAGCAAACGAACTGCGGTTAAGAATTTAGATTCTTATACACTTAATTACCGCGGGGTCCTCCACCATCAAAATCCTGTCACGTGAAGACGTGACGTACGTAACGGGTCGTTTCTGTAAGTCCATCTCTCGAGTAAAACTCATCATTCGCTTCAGGTGTGTTGCTATGTTCCTGCTGTGCGCTGAAGCTGAATGGCTCGCTACAGACCACATCACCACAGATGGATGGTTCTTATCCCGTTGTATTAGCTCTGACAGCAGATCAAGGTGGCGGTTCACGGCATGCTCTGATATATAGTCTCTGATAGTAAAACAAGAGATGTTTATTGACAACTGAATGTTCGAATGCGTTGTGTTGATGGGCAGGTGCTACGATAGATAAAAATGTAAATGTGAATGATCTTGTTCCATATATGAAAATCTGAAGACTCGTACGAAGAATTAGAATCTGTTATCTCAAAATTAAGTTAACTGGAAGTTAGAAACAAATCTCAGTAGCTACTTTTTGTCCCATCTTATCTTATTCATTTTTGTCTTTTTTTATCTACATCTCGTAACCTACTACGTCAACCTCAATTAATTACATAGCTGCTTCTGTAGACTCAATCTGTTTTCGTATGTAATTTTTATTTGTTTTTCTAGTGTGTGATTATCCTGGCCCGCCTAGACCATTGATCTCTTGAAGCTTATCTATCGAGTTGCGCGAAGTAGAAGGCCGCGAGTCATGTTTAGGTTACGAGCCGTGACGATGTTAAAAGGTGGATTTCTACTGTCGCGTAATTTTTTACGTGCGTTCACGTGCGTAAAAAAATTTAGAGACAATGTATGAACGTCTTGCGTAAACGTTTACGCAAGTTTTCCATACATCGTCTGTAATTTTATTTACGCACGTACAAAATTACACGACAGTGGAAATCCACCTTAAGGCGGGGGGTCTACCTGAAAGCCGTTTTTCAGTCATTTTAAATGGGCCTTAATCGCACGGCGGCCATATTGGCCATAGACAATAGATTTTGTACCGGAGGCTCGAGTTCAAATGTTTGGGAACGAGTTCCCGCGTGGCAAAACAAAAGTTGCCAATCTTTCGGGACTCAACATGGCCGCCGTGTGATTAGGGCCCATGGGTTTAATGCAAATATCTCGTTTGCGTTTCAAGGAATGTCAAAACCCTTAACTCAGAACACTAAACAATGTTTTGTGTTTTTTTGTAAATTTTTGATGACTTTTGGATATTTCTGGGAGGAGCGATGTTTTCTTAAAGGAGGAGGAAAATTGGAGAAATAAGTAATAGTGAAGTTTTGATGTAGTTCAAAAATTCTAATTTTAATTTTAAAATTAGAATAGTTTTGATGTAGTTCAAAAATTCTAATTTTAATTTTAAAATTAGAATATACACACCCAAACAGTCCTCCTACCAAGCTGGTTGCTCTTGAGTGGGTCAACTATCTGTGGGTGTTTAAATACTAATTTTCTTCCTTTGTACCTACTCTAAACCTCTCCCCGCCTTAAGACTTACTGAGAATTAAATTCTATCAACTTTATTGATGCCAGTGACTCACTCCTCTCTGAGTCCATCACAAGTTACCAACTGGAATTTTCAGGCCAAGTGCTTCCATATGACCCTGACAATAATATTTGCTGTTATATGTACTTATTTTCGCTCCAGAGCAGAATAGACTTGGAAGGAAATGGGAAGGGAACCATTGACTGGGACAAAACTGATGCATAAACGGGCAAATCAAGACTAGCTAAAAAACTGAATTTTAGGAGGCCAAACGACATATAATCTATGTTAAACTAATTAAAGCTAACACCTCTCTAAAGCAGACATCATAGCAGACACACACTTCGATTACATACTGAAACACTTCCTTTGGTCCAAGTTCCGGGCTCTCATCGATAACCACAATGCCATATTTGTCTGTGAGCTCCAGAAGCTCCTCGGGAGGCGGGTGTTTACTTGTGCGTATAGAATTGGCGCCAAACCACTTGATCAGATTGAAGTCTCTTATCAACGTAGGGTAATCAAATCCTCGACCTCGAATCTGCCGCCAAAAAAGTTTATATGTAGTCATTAATGAGGCCGCGTGTAGTCCAATGGCGGAGATTTACTCACGTATCGACAGTTTGGCGAAAATGCGACACAACAGACACGAGAAAAGAGAAAATAGCGAAAAGAGAAACTTACGTCACTATCCTGCCGTTTACCGAAACCCTTGAAGTAGAAAGGGGCATTATTGATGAGGAATCTGGAGCCCTCCACTCGGACGGTCCTGAAGCCCACTGGAAGGCTGTAAACATCGTTAACACCCTTATGTGACGTGATGACCTTACGAAAGGAAAAGAGAGAATTGTTTAATTAGTTATTATAGTTGAACTCCTTTTTCCTGGCACTGATGCAAACTTAAGCTCAGTTAGCCTGACTAGTCCGCAGATTCTTAGCGCTCCTATTTAGTATCGCCGGCGCGCATTTCCTCCTGTGAGAGTTACGCTTCCGAAGGGAAAGCTGGCATTCAATTTTTTTTCTAGCCCTGAACTATTGTCCTTTCGTCTGTTACACACAATGCCTATAATTTCAAAAAGACTAAACTCACTTTTAGTGTATAAAGATAGCCTGGTGTGTCGCTCATGCCAATCGGCCACCACAGGGTGGGGAAAAACACCGTCATCTCCCCATGCCACTGAACATCTTTTGTCCACCCACAGAAGCAACAACCCTTCCTTTCCTGTCAACCAACTCGTAGTTCATGATGATGTCATTTGATTTGACGTCACTGTTTGCTGCGACTTCTGTTATAAACTTAATTGTCGCTTTGGTGTAGGTGTGTTCCGTGAAAACAGTGATGTCAGATAAATGCACTTCAGGGGTAGTGTAGAGTTTTACCGAGCCGTGGATACCCGCGAAGTCTATTTCTGTGACCTCATCACTGGACGAATCGCAGTAACTTGATCTGTGCCAAAACATGACCAATGTTAAATATTAAATTCAAGTAGTTAAAGCTTTTGCACAATTTCGTGCTTTTTCTAATCAATGGTTCAAATATAAATAGCACATTTTCAGCTTAACTAACGAGCAGACTGGGCTTGCACAAATCTATTTCTGTTGTCCTCAATGTTTAAGAACATGTACAGATATGCAAATAAAAAATTTTTGTCTGTTTCAAATATGGAGCTTTGTCCGGCCGTCTTAACACCGTCGGAGCGACCTCTTTCGGAGCCTAAACGATACTAGGGATATCACGTGCTTGCGAGCATGTAGCGCAGTGTTTTCCTTGCTGACTTAACCTTTCGATTAACGAGCACTTTGCAGAAAAACTACTTCCACTGCTACAAACCAGGCATTAACAAACGAGCACCCTAGCATAAGCCTAATTTTGTGAGCACCACCAACACCTACATTGGAAAATGCCATTCGTCATCCCACACGATTAGTGTCCTAAATATGATACTTCCCATCACATTACAAAATATAAACGCCACCCTGCACGCCATGGTTGCGTTCCGCTATAACTCTTTGCACGCATTGCTTGCTTATACCTTACCTGTAGTGGCTGTCGACTTTTCCTGGTGCTGTAACTGTAAGAGTGTTGTTAACCGCCACAGTTAACCTGTGCGAGTCTCTTTCGTGGGTGTTAACTTTACGTGTAATATCAACTTCAAACGGCAGATCTCCTCCTTCGTGCTCTAATATCTCTTTATTGTTTAACCACTGCGAGGAATCAGAAGAAACATTCGACTTGTTTAGTAGACTACACACTGCAATATTTGTGCACATATTTCTTTTGAAATGGAATTTCACTTTAGCTCACTTTCGCACTCAAGAGACACTTATGTCCAGGATTGAACGCAGGTAATGTATTTTCCATTTTCATGTTACTTCATATTTGACAGCATTATGTGCGTTTTAGTGAACTTTTACCAATGAGGACACTGTGATACTTGTCATAAAGAGCTCTCATCTCATCAGCGGTCAATCCTGGACATATCTGTCAAGAGACATGGTTGCCTGACAGTTAGTGCATAGCCATGCCTGTTCCATCCTTGGTGGGGCCATTTTTGGTGTTCTTGGGAGTGTGGGAGAGGCATTAATATTGATTAAATCTCAGTTCCTCTCTTCACCCAGGTGTATATATAGGCACCGGATTTACCACTTGGAGGCACAGGGGGTGGGGGGAAGGGGGGGGGGGGGGGGAGAATCATTTGCCCAAAAAATTCTCCGATGTTGCCTTGTACAATTTGCTGCCCAAAAAATCTAAGTTGCTCAAATTGTTTTTTTTTTTTTGGGGGGGGGGGGGGGGGGGAGGGGGGACTGGCGTTCCTCCGGGCCATACGCCTATTCTATGCCTAGCATCCAAACCAGAGAGCCCCTACTCCTTGCCGATTCATGCGGTCCTGTGCAGACCACAGTTGGGGCAACCTTCGAGCTGGCTCTCTTATTGCGGTTCTTTGCAGACAAGCGTGTGCGGTGATTTTTTCTATCCTCTCAACCCAATCGATACAAGTGTTTATTGGTTTCTTACCTTCGAGTTATGCTGAGAGCATCAAGTCAAGCATGGTATAGCTCGCAAACACTCAAATAGGTTAGATTTGCTTATGATTGACTTACCACTTTGCAACGATAGGATACACTGTCGAAACGTAATACTACTCTTTCAGAATTTACTTCCCAGGAGGAAGGCACGAAAAACACCTTCTCGTACCAGACCCAGCCAACGAAGTCCCTAAGCCAGCGCTCTTCTGTGATGTCATTATAACTGGAGGGGACA
Source organism: Blastomussa wellsi (assembly GCA_947652115.1). Taxonomy (NCBI): domain Eukaryota; kingdom Metazoa; phylum Cnidaria; class Anthozoa; order Scleractinia; family Plerogyridae; genus Blastomussa; species Blastomussa wellsi. Next base: position 16,935,491 of record OX393569.1, read on the forward strand.
GGCATCGACAGAACATCGCCAATCTACAACAAGTCGCAATGAATGTTAAACCTTTTTTGGTTCCGTGGGTTAAGTTGATGTAATAAGCCAATTCGGAATCTGAAACACGTGTGCGCGTCGGGATAAAACGGAAGCATATAATAATACTTGCACGAATTTGAATTCAAAATCTTTTGTATTTTTAACATATGCTTGATTTTATCCCGACGCGTGCAAGTGTTTTTTGAAACTGGTTTATAAAATCAGCTCATCTGCTGCGCAGATGAAATGGTCATAGGGCTTAATAAACGGTCACTTCTGTAAGATGGGCAACTCATTTTTGTCTCCGCAAGCCGCCTTGCCCTATCAGTCATTTCACCGTAACTAAACCCGCTATAAGACGGACAGTTGGTGCGAGCCCAGTGGTGTTCGTCATAGGCCCCGTCCACACGTATCCGTTTTCATTTGAAAACGCAACTTTCTTGTTACGGATACGGACACGTATCCGATGAAAACGGTCACCGAAAACGCAACTTTTTGAAAACGCTCTCTAGAATGGAATTTTTTTAAAACGCCGTTTTCGTTTTTACGTGTAGACGGGGGAAAACGGAACTTTTCGAAAACGACAGCGGTATCTGCGTTTTCAAATCGTTTTAGCGTTTCCGTGTGGACGGGTGAAAACGATATGAAAACGCTACGTGTGGACGCGAATTTCATTTTGAAAACGGAGAAAAAAGTTGCGTTTTCAAATTTAAACGGATACCTCTAGTATAAATCGTAACCTCAAATATTCAGGGTTTCCTTTAAAATTGCCAAAATGTTCACTTTCTTTCACTTTTTCCGCAGTGTCGGTTGTGTTTTGCCTAGTCTCTGTGCAGATGTGTTCTTAAAGATAAACATCAAATCGACAAATTTAACAAAAATCTCAGTAATTAACTATGGCTTCATCCTCGGTTTCATTTGCTTATTCTGTAAGTCTGACGATAGCAACGTCTTATTGTGATGTTAAATAGGTGCCCTTGAAGTCGAAAGGTTCTAGTCAAGTTTCTCATCATGAGCCGGAGGGGTTTTTCCGTTTCCGCTGCTGGCTTTTAATTTCGTCTTCTCAAATAGTTTTGAAAAAAAGATGATCATGCGATCATCAGGTTATGATAAAAATTTGCACATAATCATTCTCTAAAGCTGATAAACTTTGCAGTATCAATCGGATTAACAATTATAAGAGCGTCTTGAAGACTCGATTTTATTCAAAGAAAGCCGTGTTAGTTCGATAACCCGCTTAATAATTTAACGAGACGGATATGAACAATAAAGTGGTTAGAAGAAGAAACAATCTATTCAGGAAATATGTGTAGAGGAACCACTTTATAGAGCAAGTTTAATTTGCGACAGATTGTCTCTTGATAATGAGCAATTTTCTTTATGTAAATTCAGCCACGACGGAATGAAACTTCCATCGATCACTCGCACTCTGAATGACTTGAATCTTTTTCGATTCTTCTTCAGGTAATTTCCTACTAATTTTACCCTCGATAACTCGAACAATTTTTTAGATTCAACTGTAGTTTTAGGCGTCTGAATCAGAAATTGAGATCTGAAATCTCACTATCGTGGACTAAAAACCTGAATATTATGCGCGAGATTCCGCCTAGCTGGAAATAAACATTCGATCTTGCCTTTGAATTAATTACTAGGGCAACGACTAAACAAGCTGTTAATCTTCTATTTAACTTATAATTAACAATTAGACTTCGAGCCCAAAATCTCGCTCAAAGAAAAATCTTGCATTCAAAGAGCAACGCGGCGCGATCGTTTTCTATCGGCGAATAGAAAACGGTGGGACGACCAATCAGATTCACGGATTTCCAATAGAACACAGCTGAGTTTCTACTAACAACATGTAGCGCCTTACGGGCGGCGGTATGTCACCACTTTCTTACGAAGCAAACTATAAACGGCAGACTGATCCTGACGGCGAAAGACGTGAAAACTAAACAAGATAGATAAAACAGCTAATATATTTAAAAGTTTGAAGGACAAACCTTCCTCAGGGGCTGAGCGAACAAAAAAAAATGTGACAAAATAAGAAAAGTTCGTTACAAATAATGTTTGAAATTAAAATATAGACATTGATTGGTTGTTTTTGGCTTGTGTCTCATCGGTTTAATTTGTTGCAGTGGTCTTCTTTTAAAATTTGATGACTGGGTTGAGACGCAAGTTTAAGCACATATAAGCACATTGATGTTCAAAAGTTCGGTATGAGACCATGCACGACCGACGAAGGCGCAGTGCAATATATTCAATTTTGGAGCATGCTTGAACCAGCCTTTTGAGGCCATCGGATCGAGAGGTTTGATGAAGGACCGCTGGTCCAGCTGAAATATAAATATAACTTCTATTGCAACTTCCAAACCTGTCTACTAATTTAAGGTGCTCAGTTGTAAAGCATAGACGAATGGTCAGTCCAATTCAAGGTGTATAACAGATTCAAATAATTCAAAAACACGTTCATCGAGGTACCTAGAGACCGCAACAGCTAACGTATCAATCAAAAACAGTCAACGACTTTAGTAAACTTTATGTCAAAGACGGCCAGTTTTCTGGTGACCCTGTCTCGTCCATGTACATCAGAAGATAACCCTCTACTATTAAATTCACGTTAGAATGTATTCGAGAATTGATCTGAAAGGGGTTTACCTGCGCTAAGGGCATCGAGTACCACATCTCGTCGAACCCAACTGATAAAACATCCGCGCGGAAATCCCACATCCCGTCCAGAGATTTCACTTGTCGAGTCTCCGACTCTCTGGGGTACAGCAATCCCCGAAGAAAGCCCATCACACAGTAACATTTTAAGAACAAGGTTATCAATAACACGATATGACAGGTCAGTGGCATTTTGATTGTCGTCTTCGTTTGTTAATTCCGTTGGTTTTGTTTGTAATAAGCTGTACCCCTCCACCTGTTGGGCACTTGCCGCCTTTCAAGTAAACAAACATAGGTTAATTTTCTTTTGGGCTTGTTGTAGACTCAGGGACACCCAACGAGTCTGTTCCTCACTGTTATCGCCGTGGCGCAGTGGTCATATCATTCGGGTTTCAAACGTCGTACATTTACTTCACAATTACGAGTTTGACTAGAAATGGAACAACAACAAACAGATTACTAAATACAATTACCCAAAGAGATTAAACGAAAGAACTAACTACAGAACAAAACTTGCAGAATTTTTCCCGAATGTATAATGAGCAGGAGCGGATTTAGGGGGAGGGTGCAGGGGGTGCGCACCCCTCCCTGAGATGACCTGCGACTTTCTAATATAACTAGTATTCTGCTTACGTCACCCATCAATTATGAATTCCTTAGTGGTGCACCCCCTCCTGAGAAAAATCCTGGATCCGCCCCTGATGAGATTGACACTGAGAGGCGATAGTAGCGTAGAGAGTCGATAGTATCGTAGATTACAATCCTTCCAGAGTCTTTGAACTTTTCGAAAGACTCAGATTTTGATCGTTACCAGGCATTTAATTTGAATATTTAAATTAACGGGCGCGGATTACTTATGTCCAAGTGGGCATCGAAGGTTAGTAAAAGGCGCGAGAATGTTACACTCACTTTATCTGTAAATCTGTTCCCCAGCGCAAATGTTCAGTAAATGTCTTCTCATGGGAGTTTTCAGTGAAAATACTATTTTTGTACTAGCCGAATGAATTCGGAAGGGGGAGGCGGGAAGGGGGGGGGGGGGGAGGGAGAAGAAGAAACAGCTCGACGAGGGCTTGAATCTTGTTGAGAAGAGCGGACTTCAACGTGCTTTTTATAATTGCTGGCTGGGAAAAAATAATATCTGCTGGGAAAAAGGAACAGATCAATTTTTTCCTGCAACACTCTTGAAAGAACACTTGTTTCAATATCATATATTTTCATTCATTTGGTTAAGAGTGTATTCTGGTACAGTTTGGTCATTGGGTGCCCCTGTAGAGTCTTCATACTTTGCCAAATCCATTTCAATTTTCGTTTGAATTTGAATGTCGTTCTATCTTTCCAAACAATGGCATATTCCAGTCTAGATTTCAACGAATACCAGCTAGTTTGTTTGTAAAATCATTTAAAATAGCGTGAGTTATCCAACTAGTCTCGTCTAAAGCAATGCATGTACATCAGACAAATCGAATATATTAGTTTCTATAGTTTTACCTTATGCCAAGGGTTTCTGGTTGGTTACTTCTGATTGGTTGAAAAAGTGGGGCGAGATTTTTAAACCAATCACTGAACATAGTAATGCAAACCAAAGCAATTCCCTAATTACTTTTGACACTCAACTGAAAAGCGCTCTAACCATTTTGCAATACATCTTTGGTTAGAGTTAGAGTTCCCATACAAACCCTTACATTATCACGTGAGTGATTTGAGGCGGGGGCATGCAGAGTACTTTAGTGGCAGGTGTTTTCTTAAAATCGTTTTGAATGCTAGTTGAATGCAGCTTCCACTCAGCTGGAGGGTTTATCGCCCATTCGCCATTAAAAACCTGATTACGTTTTTCAGTTGCGAGTTCAAACGTCCAGTTTTTCCATTAAAGGTAATTTACAATATGGTTTTAACTGTTACAAATTTAGCATTTTATTTTTCTAGCTTGCATTGCGTATATTAAATCCCTCGCTGTCTTGCCGAAGTGGCTAAACAACCCTGATTCCCTTTCGACCTTTTTCTACCTTCTTCAGTTATTCTTATATCTTCATTCTTACGAGGCTCCTTTGCAACCACGACAAAATATGGCACACTCAGGAGTGATGGGCTCCTGGCTCACTTAAATATACCGTGACTTTCTTTGACCATATGTCAGTTGCGACAGTTGTACGTTTATGTAAAATTACGGTCATTTGTCATACACTAATTAGGGCTATATATTTGCCGGCTCATACCAAACTGGCCAAACCCACCTAGAGTGATGAACGTCCATGTCTAGAGCTTCTTAAAGCATGCTAACCGAGAGTTGGCTCTCTAGCTGACTGTGATCACCGACTAAACAAAACAAAAACAAAAATAGCAATTATGCTATTAGCTTGATGTATACGTTACAAGAAAAATAACACAGTCTTACGACAACTGAGGCCACGATATATCAAGATGATTTTACAACTGTTCTTTTTTGGAGATGGAATTTGGCTCATCCTCGGTGTAAAAACCTGTGAAACTCACGAGTGATGTAAAACAAAGAACGAACAAGACAACAAAGAACCTCGAAACAATGCAGAACAGAAGAAGAATAGCTCAAACACAAAGAAAAAAGTTACACGTATTTACACCGAGGTATTAAAAAACAGGAATTTAGGGTAGCCAAAAGGCAGGAGCTGACGCCTAAGGCCTGGTTCACACTTGCGACATAAGGCCGACATAACGACATAACGACGAGGTCACGCAAATGCAAAAAATACCTTACACTTATGTTTTGTGTCACCATTGTGAACAACACAACATAACGACACAGCAGGAACATAATGACATAAAGCTACATGAACATAACGACATAAGGAAAAGATTGATCTTTTCTTTATGTCGTTATGTCCATGTCGTTATGTCGTTATGTCGCTAGTGTGAACCAGGATTAACGACATAACGACGAGGTCACGCAAATGCAAAAAATACCTTACACTTATGTTTTGTGTCACCAGTGTCAACAACACAACATAACGACACAGCAGGAACATAATGACATAAAGCTACATGAACATAACGACATAAGGAAAAGATTGATCTTTTCTTTATGTCGTTATGTCCATGTCGTTATGTCGCTAGTGTGAACCAGGCTTAAGATACCAGTGGTATTAAGGGCGTGCCTGTTTCACGCCTCCACAAACCAGAGTTAAAAGCTATACGGGCTAATTTACATGCTGTTTGTCATTATGTCGATCGGTCATATGGTTTCCGATTAGGAAGTCGTTTCAGTGCCACAATTGGGTCAATTTTCTTTATCACAACCAAGCGTCACGATATTCCGTTTTGCCATTCCAAACAGCAGCCGGTAAATTGTTGCGTAGGCTCTCGGCTTAAACATCTTCATTCGACTACATGTGAATACTAAATTCCATCAGATTATAGTACTATGACTAACTGTTCCAAAAAAGAGGCGGTCATTTAGCGATGGTTATCGATCAGTGATTTTTCTTAAAATAAATTAGCATTTCCTTGGTCTATTGACAGCAGCTTTTGTAGTTTCTCGGCTTATACAGCTATCAAGAGTCATCCTCGCATTGGCATAATTAATAGAATTTCACTTTTTGTGTACCTTTACCAAGTGGTCATCACCTTATTGCAATAAAATACTCCTTAATCTTCTTGAGCTCAAAGCTCACAGTAGCACAATCAGCAGTTGTTCCAGATTTCAAATCAGCTAGCACTTTCAAACAAAACGAAGAGCATATTAGATCCACCTTATTAAAACAGACTAACAAACAAGGGATGAAAACTGGAGTATTTTTTCAGAACAGTTGATGTACAGTTTAAATTTTGTACATAACGATTTGTATCAGAAAGCAAATTTTGAAATATTATCAAAGTAGTCAAACTTTCTGAAATAACCAAAGAAGCAGGACAGTCAGGCAATGTTAAGTAAATTACAGAAAATTACGGAAAGTTTATTTAACGTTGAAAATGGCATCAGTCGTGATGAGGTTTCTTCTACGCAGCTGTTACTCATGCAAGCAATTATGTAAAAGTATGTTTAACACACTGCATCTGTAGTTAAAAACAAGCTATAAAATATATTGATTGTGTAAACTTTACAAAGGGCCTGTCACCCTCGGAGACCCGAGTGGCAGTTAGTGGGGCCCAAGGGCGTAGCTAGGGAAGGGGAAGGTGGGGTGCCCGTGACCCCCCTGTGTGAGACTTTTTAAGTAAGCAATATATATAAGCCCGAAACGTATGTATTTTTGAACATTTTTGGATTTATCTCGATGTAAAAACCTGTGACTTTTTTCTTTGTTTTTGATCTTTTGTTTTACGGTTCCATATTGTTTCCAGGTTCTTTGTTGTCTTCTTCGTTCTTTGTTTTACGTCATTCGTGAGATTCACAGGTTTTTACACCGAGGATGAGCCAACATTTCACATTTCTGTTTCTATTGAATGAGATCCATTCCCGATACAGGTGACCACAATGCACCAGCTATTTTTCCGGTATGGCATGCATTTATCAGGCCCTGGACCGGGTTGTTTCGAAAGGCGATTATCATTAATTAACACTTATGGATTAAAAGCTAAGTTAATCAAGGGTTTTCATTGCTAATGTTTAGTCGAGCAAACGACTAAAGCCCACGGCAAACTGAAGGACACGCAGGAAATGTAATCAGAAATCTTCGCTCATTGAAAACCGGATTCAAATTTCTCGCTAATCGTACGTTGATGAACTACCGGGCCTTGGTTTAAGTGCCTGGACCAAAACGTTTTTAAAATATTTATGGGCGCATACCAAACTCGCCAAACCCAGCACTGTTTATAATTTTCCATCGATGTAAACTCATTAAAATTCATCAAGTTAACAGAAAAGAAATAGAAATGTGATCTTTATTAGCATGACTTTTTTCGGATTTTATTGCTCTGGTAAGGTCTCACATGAATGGCTCGATACCCTGTATTAAAACAACAGAACAAACAACAGAAACAATGCCCCCCGGGCGGCACTCCCCTATATTAGGTATATAGGTATGTGCCGCCCCAAAGGGTATGGTTTTTGAGCCGTTTTGGTCTGAAAACGGGTTACATTTTGGCTTTTATGGTCTGAAATTGGGTATGGTTTTTGGGTGAACATTTACGAAAGCTTATAAACATATTTTTCTTCTCGGTAACTGGGACCAGGAAAGAGAAAGAGAAATAGATAAAATATATCATTCCAGCTAAATTTTACCTAGCGGGTGTATATGTTCGAGGTCAGGTCTGAAAACGGGTATGGATTTTTGAGGCCAGGTCTGAAAATGGGTGAGGAAAATGGCATTCATTGGTCTGAAATAGGGTTTGGATTTGGCGATCCGGGCGGTACACCCCTACCAAAAATTACAAGGAGTTCCCTCCTTGGGCATGCCCCTAGCCCCTAAAACAATAGCAACTGCTACCAGTAGAATTACAAGCTTACGAGAGCTGATACTATACGTAGTTTTAGTTTCAATTGAGAAGATATATAAAGCACTGGAGAGAGTGTTTCATCACACATCCAAGAACTTCAAAGTTCGTACAAAATACTCCACTGCGTGTCGTATTTTCAACTCTCTTCCCGGTGTTTGGAAATGTGATGAAACACTCTCTCTCTCTCTTGTGTTTGATATGTTACGTCTAATTTCATCAGGGAGGGGAATTGAGAAGAACTAATCAGGTCGATTTTTACCTAGATCTGTAACTAGGGTGTACCATAAACACGACACGTGACGACGCCTCGAACCTACCCTGACTAAACCAGAACCGCGTCGATTCGCCAGTCATTAGATGGACCTTTCCAGTATTCAGAGATAACACCGTTATTCCTTGTCACCATTTTCCTCCCCTCAACTGCTTGATGTTATCGTTATCCTAAGGAGAAAATAGCCTATATTGACCACTTACGCTTACATGTAATTGATTAATAACACTAAATAAAACGTTCCTGCGGCATGACAAGAAACACTTGCAAGTCACTGAATAAGAAAAAAAGAACAAAAAGGGAATGATAAAGACAACTAAATATTGACTAAGTGCAGTTCAACAGAACGGTAGCAGTATGACATCAATTGATACGGTGTGATAAGTGAGTGACGTAGGCCTCTCAAAGGGAGGTCTAAAAACTAGCAACCTCTGCTTTGTGTGCATACTACGGCACGAGAACTTTCAGAATCCAGAAACCTCGGTTTTTCAAATCTGACAATCTCTGAATCAGAGCCAGCAATCATAAATTTTATTGTGCCACTGCAAACTGCAAAATTCTTAATACAATGACGCTACTGCTGTGCTCTTAACACGTATTTAGAAGTTTCTGAATAGGTCACAATGGAAGTCAATTTGACCGTGACAAGGGCTGAAAACTTGTTAGCAGCTAATACTATTGTGCTCAAAAAGGGAATTAATTAGACACTGCCCGCCTTTCTTTCAATTATCCACGTTTTAAACTTAACCCAGTTTGTGTCCTCTTGAAACAACACTCACTGATAGCAGTCAACTAATTTTACAAGGAAAATAAAACTCAATACCATTGAAAGAAACATAACTCCGACGTTTTATGTCCCACTTCGGTATAACAATTTTCGAGACTTTTTCAGAGGAGAAGGGCTCGCGCCGAGTAATGAGTCGGTTATTTGAATATTTTTAGTATTCCGCCAAGGAAGTCACGACATTGCACGCAGATAAACATTTTAGAAGCCAATATCTCGGTGATAAATTATGCGTGAATTTAAAGCCAATATGACAAAAACAAACATTTGAAGAGTTTTTCAAAGCCCACTCGTTTATGTCTGCGTTATGCTTGTCTGGGAGTTTGGACGGGGCAATTTCTTCAGCAACCGAAGTCTCATTTGACCTTTTTGTTACAAAAAATTGAAATGTTCCAAATACTAAATTCGAGAAGATTAAAACATAACAAAGATAACGTCAGCAAAGCAAGACACGAAAAGGAAGCCGTAATTGACTTTTGCCCGTTCAGCCATCAAATAGGCCGCCATCATGGATGGTCACGTGGGACATTATTTCTGACCAATGAGAAGGGAGCAAATTGTAATGAAGGGTTCGGAAATGTTCATCGCCGAGACGAAATTTGCAAGATAAACCAAGCTGCCTAGCCAAGATGGCGGACTTAGAGGCGGTTTTGGCTGATGTTTCCTACTTAATGGCGATGGAAAAATCGAAATCCACGCCAGCGGCTCGTGCAAGCAAGAAAATTATTCTACCTGATCCATCGTACGTAGATTATTGCGATCGCTTTTAATTTATATCTCCTGGATTGAGTTTGTTAACCTGAGGATTTAGCTTTGTTCCATCGAGAGCCTTGTTGCTTTTATATTTCCAGTGTTTATCATGTAATGCACAAGTATTTAAGCGAGAGGGGAGAGGTGCAGTTCGACAAAATATTCGACCAAAGGATAGGTAAGCGATTTGTTTCCAAAACGTAATGCATCGTTCAGCTGCCGTATGTTTTCTTACGCTTATTGCAGTAGCTCGAGGGAGCAGAATATTTCTTGAAGATGAACAGAACTTGATTCATTCAGGATACTTTTGGTTTTCACTGATGTGCTTTATGTTTGTTTTATAATTTTTTTTCTTCAAGGATACCTGGTTTTTAAGGACTTTTGCGAAACCCAATGCGATGAACCCGTTCCTCAGCTGGCGTTTTACGAAGATGTGAGTGAGCGAGCTTTTTATGCCTTTATACATATACATTAATCTATTTATTTACCTTTATATTTTCCCTGCTCAGTACAGGAAGCTACTAGGCATCCGCGGGTCGAGTAGAATATTTTCGTGAGTGGGCGGATGCTGGCCTTTCTTCCAAGCTTATTACACGGAAAGAGCCAGATAAATTCTGCCAAAAATTTCTTCCATCAGTGATATATCCCGGCTGGGCTGCATTCAAATTAACGGCATCAATTCTACAATTCGCGACGACTGTCAAGAGTTGAGAGCGTCCCGTAAATTAGGGCTGGATTTTCGACCATTTAATAGTCGACTCCAATCTCCGAGCCTAGAAAATAAGCTTTATCTTGCAATGGAAAATGTGCATTATTTGTTGTTTTTGAAACGCTTGTGCTCACTTAGCGTTGAAAGGAAGTGTAGATTGGCGTGGTATTTTGAGGGGTAGTACGTACGAGTTGCAGACGCGGACCACAAACTATACAATTGCACTTCCTGCCTATTTTCTCAAATTGTGGTACTTTATTTCCTAGACTAGATCCTGCAATAAATAATGCAAACGGAGTAATTCCTCTGAGACTGGGAGCATATAAATTGTTATGACCCGTGCACGAACACTAAAGATTTCCCCTTTGTACTGTCGTTGAAACATTTGTTTTGTTGCCGCAGTTGTGACCAGTTGTTGTCATGTCGCTAGAAAATGACCGGTTGAATTAACGCGCCAATGTTATAAACATTAACTAGATACCACCGGGCTCGATTTTGCGATCTGTTATTTGGGTGAGGGTGTTCTGTTAGCATGTACACAATTCTTAAAGTTCGGTTACGAGTCGAATTTACACTTGCTTGCTACAGGTTGCGTTGCTTTAGAATAAACATTGATGAAATTGATACCGAGCCCGGTGGTTTGAAATGTTGCATGTTGAAACACGATTCGTAGTAACATACCTTGACAAACACCGTTAGAATAGTTAGCCTATTTTCTAGGATCAGCGCGTTTTAAAAACAAGGTAGCGCGCGTTCGGCGCTCCAAAATTAGCACGTCTGTTCGCTTTTGATGTGTGAATTTACAGGTAAACACACTGGTGCAAGAAAATTAACCATGGATTACGGCATGTTTTGTTCCACAAAATAAGCATAGTTGTTTATTTGTTTCTTCATTATTTTTTTGCCAGGTCACGTACAGAATATGAGACTTGTTATAGACCAGGATCTTGCTTGTACTAAAACATAAACAGAAGGGGAAAACTGATGGCGATTTTTGTTGTACTCCCCGAGGAGTCGTTGATTGCATGATTTGATATACAAAATCGCAGCACAAGATACGGTCATGCAGTTGCACTAACGTTGTTTTAGACACAGTTGTAAAGCAGGACAACCCTAAAGGATTGATCTGTCAAGTTGTCTTGTCATTTATGATGCTGGTTGTAGATACATCCACAAAAATATCTGGCCGTCAAAGTCAAGTCATTGCTTGTGAATTATTAATGAATGTATGGAAAATGCAGCTCTTGAATTAGAATGAGTTGTCTACCAATTTAAATGTTAGGTATATATTTTTTCTCTTTTTTGTGGAAAATTAAATGAAGACTTTTAAATCTTCCCCACATGGGTTTATTGTTTCTAACTGAAATGATAACATATTTTCAGGAATTGAACGAGGGTGCCTGATATCCCCTGATCATTATGGTTTTTTGGTCAAGTGTTTAAAATAAGGCGTTCTAAGTGCTGTAGTAAAACAGACCAAGTAGATGAATTTAGGAATATATGCATGGCACCTGGTTATTTTACTGTATAATATATGTTTTATATGTTTAATTCTAAAAGGTTTTGTTTACACACTGCTTTAATGTATCTCCTGACAGAGATGATCAAATTGAATTCTAGTTTTTCAGTCATTGTGTTGTCATGTTTTGGTCAAAGATGTGGATGAACGTTTCACTGTTGTTAAGCAAGACACAAATATTCAGATTCTGAAAAGCTGATGAACACAATAATTTTTGGGCAGACTTTAATGATAGAAATTTATTCATTGAAATTGAAGTTGTGACAATCAAGTCCAAATTTTCAACATAATTAATTCAGGTGTGGAAAGTCATTTGCATATGCTCTTGTTATATTGTACCTGCAATGTTTGTTTTAGATTACATTTTTAAGTTTTTTCTTTTTCCCCTTTTCTGCAAAGCCTAATAATAAGAACAAATTATTAAACTAAAAATGTTGTTTTGAATATGACTGCACTACAGGTTTTTTGATTCAAAGTTATTGCTTTTTTCATTAGTCATTTGATTCAAAGGATGCTTATTTTCTTATTTTGTACATATACAACAATTCTAGAATTGCAAATTTGTAGTTGTGGCCAATTACATGCAATCACACATCAGAAGTTAATAGACATAATAATGGTGATGATTATTTGAGGCATGCAGGTTTTCCATATTTATGTTTGGTAATAATCTAAAAGAACTATTGCTTTAAAGTAGTCTAAGTATGTGCTAAGAATAAAATGATGTTTTGTTTCTTTTTTATGCCTTAACAGGCTGATAAGTTAATGTAGGAAAGCTGTGGTACACGATGATGCATACCCACCAGCACAAAAAGCTATTCCAGCAATCCCTTTTATGTTTATGTTCAACTTGGTATAATGTAGTGATTAAAAAAAAAGACAATCAAGTTTCCTGTTATTCTGAATTTTAATTTTGCATTTAGCTACTGGGTAAGTGCTTCACTTGCCTGGCAATGCTACACATCAATACTACACAGTATATCCCTTATTACTAGAGTATTAAAAAAAGTACTGTGATGTTTTCTCAGCTGGTTTTCTTAAAGTTTCTTTATGCTGCTTATAGACCCCTCCAGATATAAATGTTAAAGGGAACCGACAAGTTGATGTTGAGTTGTTTTTTCAAATAATGCCTAAATTACAAATATTATGGAACAAGAGAGACATACCATTTAATAGTTATGATGATGACGATGATGACCAGGAAATATAATTACTTTCCTGTGCGCCGCCATCAATTGCATTGTCTCTTTTGTCAGGAAGCAAGGAGTTATTTTGTGAGAAGCAGTAAGGATATGCAATGAGACCATAGAATCTACATGTAAAAATAATGGCACCACACATGAAATTTAAAAGCGGTGGTATTTTACATTTATTATTAACAATTATTATTACTATGAAATATTATATCACCATTGTCCAGAAAAATTTGTAATCGTCAACTTGTATCAAGAGCAGAGGTTAAAGAGACACTGTCACGCCTGATTATAGAAATTTTTATGTTCTAATTTCCATATTATTGTGCTAATTGCCACCAAATACATGAATAAATTTGATAAAAAGATTCCACAGAACAAGATAGAACAGTTATTTTGAAGAAGTAGTGCAGGATTACAAGGATGGAAGTGGATTTCAATTCATCAAACTTGATTTCTGGGCAGGATGTCCAGAAATCAAAGCTGGAATTCTGGTGAAATTTTGATTATTTTAATAGTTATTGGCAAATGAGGGTGATGGTAAATTTTCAGCTTGGTAAATTATACATGAAAGACGAGTTTATCAACATGACACGAGCGTGGGACAAAGAATTTTTCTTTGTCCCATGCTCGTGTCATGTTGATAAACTCGTCTTTCATTTAATAGTTATTGTTTCTACTTAGTTGATATTTCTTTGCTTTCACCCCTTTTAGCATTTTTCTCCTTCACTCCTCCTTCAGAGTGCTATTCCTTAAATGACCCTAGCCAGCCACACCTTTGTTTTTGTTTACATGCGAAAGTTTCAGTACTACAGTATATTTTACGCAGAGTGTGTCGAAATGAAAGAGATCAATGAGAAACTTGCAAAGTAAAGGAAATTTTTAAAACACTTCATAACACTAACATAACTTACAGCAATGCAATAAGATTCTGCTTCACCATACAATTTCCTTAAAGTGCACCTAACCCCAAAATATTTTTCTTTAAAATAAACCTTTGCACCAGTTCAAAATGCATTGCACCTTTTGTTTATCCTTTTTACTAAATGCGGACTATTTATAGCATTAAAAAGTTACGATAAACTATACGTTATTTGGTTCACGACCAAGTCAGAAGGGGCGTGGGTCTATTCCCGGTTGACATCACAAACTGATTTGCATCGCATCAAGTCTTTGTAAACATGCATGCAAATCAGTTTGTGATGTCAACTGGGGAATAGACCCACGCCCCTTCTGAGTCGGTCGTGAACGAAAAACATACAGTTTTTTGTAACTTTTTAATGCTATAAAAAGTCAGCATTTGATAAAAACGAGAAGAGAAAGGTGTAATGCGTTTCGAACTGGTGCAAAGGTTTATTGTAGCGAAAAAATATTTTTGGGGTTAGGTGCACTTTAATTTTGATGGCATTGAAAATTGTGGACACTGACTAGGCACCGTTAATCTGAGTGTTTTACAAGGCCATTTATAGTTTAATTTGTTATAGAGAGTTTGATGCTTGCATCAGTGATTGAGCATTGTGCCTCTGGAGTTCAATATTCAGCTTCTCCTTTAATTATTAATTTTGTTCTTTATATAACATTCTAGCATGCTGTGATGTAAAATTTATTTACATTTTAATTCAATATAATGTATGGTTTGGTTTGGGCAGTAAGACTAGGTAGTTTTGATCCTCATATAAATTTCATCTGTTTCTTAATTTTATACAAAGATTTTTTGTATTAAATACATTGCCATTCCTAGGAAAGTGCAGCTGAACATTATCAGCTTTGTCAATAGTAAACTTCTGACATGTACATTAGGTGCATGATTAATTCCATGAAATTTCAATGGCAGATAACAGCCAAACAGAGTAAAAAATCTTACATTGTACTATAGACAATATTTGCTGTCAAGTATGCTGTAAGAACCAGTTCAAGAATGTGTGTGCCAGAAAGCAAACCCGATGAGACTTTGTTTGAATAATATCCTAGGGCTGCATAACATACATGTACCTTACCACTTGCTTTGTTGTGCACATCAACTGGAATATAAGGCCCAAGAATGCTCACAATTCCTGAAAAAAAAACCATACAACTATAGCTAAATTAAAAGACAATAAGACAATAAGAAAGTGGATGGCCAAGCTAAAGTTATGGTAGTTTAAAGGGTGTGTTATGATAATAATGCTATATCTGACACCATTAGTTCCAATTCTTGTTATTTTGAACATTTTGTATTCACGCCTCCTTTGACATAATTTATTTTGCATTAATACAGATCAGGGAATATGAAAAACTCCAGTTCCAGGAGGACAGGCTGAAAATGGCACGAGAAATATTTGATAAATACATCATGATTGAACTCCTAGCTTGCTCACATGTAAGTATTTCAGCATTGGCCAATAACATTGAAGTGTGACTAAAATGTAATTTAGGCTATGTTAAACATGAAACAATGTTTCCCATGTAGCAGGCAATAAGAGCTAGTGGAAGAGCTTGGCCTTTGAGGTCAAATCACTTCAAGTGCATTTTTCGCCGCTTGACTGTCAAAATGTTTTGAAGTAGGTGTCATCGACTGGTAGAGTAGGCGGCTGTTGTAAGTGAGCTTTTTGCTCACAAGCTGATTGCTATGACCAGAGTAGCCGGCAGCATAATAGTCAAGTAGCTGGTGGAACTCTGGCACCCGCCGCCTTGTTTTGAAACCCCTGACTGTGTTTGGTACTTTTACCCCCCACCCCCTAACTCCCCCATTTCCTTGGGTAAGTATGTGATAAGTATCTTTTGTTTCACTGATGTCAGTGTGATGGTGCATGGTGGTTGCTACTCAGTTGTCATGGATACCCTACATCCTTGGCTCATATCCTTAACATATAATTACACACCATCTTAAATATTAAATGTATCTTATATTCATTTAACAGTCTTTCTCGCAAAGCGCTCTGATACAAGTGCAGAGCTCAATAACCAAAAAAGAGCTTCCATCTAGTTTGTTTGAGGTGAGATTTTGTAAATTATGTTACACATGTCAACTTGCCTTGGAGGCAGCGTGGCCGTCAGAGTGGTTAGAGCGCTGGACTTGAAATCTATAAGTCACGGGTTCAAGTCCCGTTCTGTCCACTAGCTGGTGTTGTTCTTGGTAACCCCAAGTTCAACTCCTCGGCTGTGCTTGTAAATAGCTAACTGGTCTGCCTCCTGCCAGTTGGGATTCTTAACCTTGTTATGTTTATTTAGTAATACAATATTTGTTTGTGAGCCGCAAAAGTGTTAATTCCTCATTTTGTTGTAGCCATACATGTTGGAAATCAGGAACAGTCTTAGAGGATCAATCTTCCAAAAGTTTTTGAAGAGGTATGCCTTTCTTTAGCTTTTATGGCGAGACTGATGATGTAATTTGACTGGACAATAACAGAATTTGAATTTCTTTTAATGCAGTGAGTGCTGTATTATCTCTTTACAGTGACAGATATGTCAGATTTTGTCAGTGGAAAAATGTGGAACTCAATATTAATGTAAGTTCATTGAAAATCACTAATTCTACACAGAGTTAGTGTCTGTCAAGTACTGTCAACATTTGGAGGAGCAGTCAATGAACCTCTTGTAACATTATTGATTTCATCCTTGGAGACCCAGGGGTGGTTAGTGGGGCAAGGGAAAGTTGAGAAAAAAATGATTTCCCAATGTTTTGGGCAGTACTCGGAGAGCTGTTTGGAAATGGTGTAGGGCTCCTCCCCCAGGAGTTCCTTGCTTTCGCTCCAACTTTATTTTGTTGATTCTTTTTCCTGCAGTTTTGACTTTCCCTTGCCTTCACTAACTGCACATGGCTCTCCAAAGATGGATCAATTAGGTCAGCAGATTTTTTGTTAAAGGGAACCACCATTCATTCAACAAATTGGCATTAAATTGAGTGCAATCATGTCTGAACTCCAAATTTTACTCTAATAAAGAACAACAAGATTTAATAGTGACAAAAAATGGAAAAGACTTTGGCATTCCTGTGCACCACCATATTGGATTTGATGACGTGCAATGGTTGCCACTATTGCTAGGAAGCCAAGGATCTTTTAGGCAACTATAATACATCATCAAATCCAACATGGCGGCACAGTTTTTTAAATAATCGCTCACAGGAAATTTAAAACAATAATCTTGTCCCTTTGTTGCCAATAAAATGTTATTCCTCCCTTTTCCGATAAAATTTGGAATTTAGGTACAATTTCAAACAATCACCCCCATGTCATCGTCAACTTGTCGTAAGAGAAAGGGTTCTCTTTAAGCAGCTAATGCAGCTGAAAAAATCTTTACATTAGGAATATCAGAATCATTCGGTCATAGCTCATTAAAAAACCTGATCACTTGTGGTGGAAAGTTGATGCAAAATTAGGCCAATACACTTAAGTGATCTGGGCATCATGTCTAGGGTCTACAAATTATTCAGACCAAAACTTTTCCCGCTGGTAGAAAGGATGTAAAGAGTAGAAGGTAGCAAAAAGGCTGAGACAAAGGAAAGGGAACGGAGTAAGAAAAATATCAGAATGGTTCAGCAAAAAAGTTTGAACTTTTGCCTAATGCACAAGAGTTGAAAATGAAGGGAATTTCTGTTTTGAGTGTGTATATATTTTCTCTCTACAGCTAACCATGAATGACTTTAGTGTACATAGAATTATTGGCCGTGGTGGGTTTGGAGAGGTTTATGGTTGCCGAAAAGCGGACACAGGAAAAATGTAAGAAAACTTTTTGATGATTCCGGTACTTTTTTAATAAATGTTTTAAAGTGCCTACGAAGTAAAAAATTTTTTGAACAATTCGCTTGTTTGTGTCTTAATTAACTCAAATTTGCGGGTTTAAGCCATCAAAAGTGCATTCTTTGATGTTTTTTGGAACCTCAAAGTTTGGATTTCGCGAGCTGAAATGGGTCTGTTTCGCACTCGGTCGAATGCTCAGATTACACAGAAAGTGACGCAGTTGGTGGTTCTGAATATGATAGTGCCATGGCGTATTATTTGGAAGGTTCTCCAGTTCCTCCCTCCCTAAAACCAACATTTCTAAATTCCAATTTGACCTGGATAGAGGACCTGCATGAAAACCAGCTGAGGTTAATGTGGTTTCCTCTCTAAATATCGTTATTATTGTTTATAATTTGTGCATCTGTAAAAAAGGATGTTTGTTCTGTTATAGGTATGCCATGAAATGCCTGGACAAGAAAAGGATCAAGCTGAAACAGGGAGAAACATTGGCATTAAATGAGAGGATTATGCTGTCCATGGTTAGAAGAACTGCATGTACTGTAAATTGTAACTGATTACTGTAGTTTTTAGGAAATTTTTTACCATCATATATTCTTATAAATTGTAAATATCTAGCTTTTAAATCATTTTTATTTCCAGAATTAATTAATATAATTTTTATTTTAAGGCACATTTCATCATAGGCACGTGTTAATGTGTGTTATATTTATTATTATTATTATTATTATTATTATTATTATTATTAAATAATATCACACTGCATTGTCTCAGCATCTAAATGTAGAAAACAGACCGAATTATAGAATTACATATTCTATAAAATAACGCTTACTGTCAACTCTCTCCTATTGGGCACCTCTGTACACACAGCCCTGTAACACAAACACTTCTATAAGACGAACTACTAGTGATGGTCCTTTCATGTTTTTTTGTCATTTTACAGTATCTTAACTCCCTATTTGTTAATGAATGCTTGCTTATTTGTTTATTATGTGATAGAGTGTAAAAAGTAATTGGTGAATAGCTTTGGTTTTGCATTACTGCACTTGGTTTAAATATCTTGCCCCACTTTTTCAACCAATCAGGAGTAAAACCAAAACCATTTGCGACTCTCGTTTACATGTTATCCCACACTTTGTGTCGGGTACGTGTACTTCAAGTTTTGATTGGCTCACTGGGTTGTCTGCGTTCTTCTTGGTGATTTTGTTTTGTGACACTCAATTGAAGCCCACTCTATACTGATAAATTCTTACAATCCTTTCTGTTTTGGTTTTGAACCATTTGACAGGTGAATAACCCTTTCATTGTGTGTATGACTTATGCCTTTCAAACTCCAGACAAACTTTGTTTTGTGTTGGACTTAATGAATGGTAGGTTATGAACATTGTTGGTGATGATCTAAACTGTTCCTATGCAGCTACCTGGGCACCTGTACATCTTGCAGTATAGTGATTATTTTTTCTAAAATTCAGGGAGGTGCTTTGTTTGCATTGTCTCCTTTTCAGCCAGGTTTCTGGGATGTTGGTGGAGGGGGGGGGGGGTGGGGGGTGTTGTTCAGGCTGCAAAGGTGCATATGTGTGGCATCCCAAAAACAGCTGCTAAGGAGAGGTCTTTGTTTGGTGAGGTATATTTTCTGGGAGGTTGTTTGCACATTTTATTCCTTCCACCTGCAGTTGAACTCTGCTATCTCGAACTCCCAATAGAAACAAAAAAATAGTTTGAGAAAGTGGGAAGTTGGAGATAGCTGATTCAAATTGAGTGAAAAAGCACATCTAAGGGACATGGATGACCAAGTTCAAGATGGAAAGGTTCAACTGTAAAAGAGGCAGATTTCAATATAGTTCGAGTTTTTGGTTGTTAAATACCAGTAGGTCTGATATTGCAGAGGTTGTGTAATTCCTTTTTAGTTTCAAAACAGTATAGGGCTGTAATTTATTTTCAATGTTTACTCAGAATACATCATAACAATGGCCATAACAATTAACAGAGTTCATATTGCACTAACATGGATAATGTGGCCTTTTTAGGTGGTGATTTACATTACCATTTATCGCAACATGGTGTCTTCAGTGAAGATGATGTAAGTTCTTTGTTGAGGTGCAAGGGGACATGATGCAGGGACATGTAGCGAAATGTAGCAGTGGCAGAATCATTTGTTGTTTACATGTATGGCAGGGACATGTAGCAGGGACATGTAGTGGGGACATAGTCACAATACGTACACATACATGAAAACGTGGCGTCAACATGTCCCCTTGTGTGTCCTTATGATTTTAAGCCTGTGTAACATGAATTTTGCAGCGACACATAGTAGCCACATATTGTAAATCATGTGTTGTTGACACGAGAGGACATTGCATCCCAGCAAAAGTTCGTCCCTGTCACAAAGTTCAGTGAGTTCAGCTGTGTGACATGTTGCAGGGACAACATTGCTGCAAAATTTGTGTTGCACAGGCTTTAAATTATTAAGATACGTGAGGGGATGTGTCGTTGTGACAAGTCCTGGGGTCACCTCTACATTTTAAAAACCTGTGTATGTATTATGATCATCATCATGCCCCTGCTACATGTGCCCTATGTGTGAACAACACGTGATTTTGTCACTGTGACATAACCCTGCACATGCACAGGCCCAGGCGGCCAAGAGGAACAAGTGGCTCTGGGGATGAAAATGGCCCCCTCATGTGTTGACACCTTTAAGGGACACGACCCTGACTTGATTACCAAAAGTCCCCGTTCCTTATTATATTGCCACTTGCCACCGAATATACATTTTTATTGGCCAAAAGATTCTAGAGAGGAAACTAACAAGTATTTTGAGGAAGAATCATAGGATTACTGGGATAAAAATGGGTTGCAGTTCTTCAAATTTGTTTTTGTGACAGTCAAGAAATTGAAAGTTCCATTTCTGGTGAAAGCCTTAATCTTAAGTCATAATGATTATTTTTCGTTTAGTTTGCTTTTGTCAATTTTGGTGTTTTTTGTCTTTTATTTTCAAGAAATCAAGCAGGTTTGTCGCCAGCTCACAAACATATTTTAACAACACAATGGACTTTCTCTCATAGAAAGTATAGAACTCTAGAATTGCAATTGTACAAATTTAATATTTCAAATTAGAGACTATTTCACAATGATATTATCTTCTTTTTTGTGTTTCCAGGTGCGGTTTTATGCGTCTGAAATAATTCTGGGATTGGAACACATGCACGATAGAAAAATTTGTTATAGAGATCTTAAGGTAAGCTAACTTGTTGCTCATTTATTTCCAAATTGGCCAAGCATGTAGTCCTGTCACCTATTAATTATATAGCATCCATAAAGATATGAACATGGCAAATGTTTCATCTTCCAAACCAGTTTTTCTTGACAATTAATTGGTTGATGGAAGGTATCCAGATTTTTCTTAAATTGGACAGCTTGAGCAAAACTGTCCAATTTATTTAATTTCGACAGTTGACAAAAATTTGTCACAAATGCTTCTGTTGACAATAATGGATTATGATGTAGCTTTATAATTGGGAAACGTCGCTAAGTAGAGCTTGTAGAGCTCGTTTTAAATTTTCTCTTTGATGTCTCCTGAGGTCATTGGAAGACGACCGCTTTTGATCTAATCTCGCTTCCTTTCATCGCCAGCCACCTTGTTAAGAAAGAATTTTATCGTACTTACGTGTCGTGCCGCCTCGATTCTTTTCCTTCCATGTTTGCTGTCAATTTTGCTATTTTGAATGCAATTTCTTTCGAGGATTTTAGTGAGGATTTTCGCGGTTGGAACGAAATGTTTTGTAAACGATTTCTCGTCCTTCGTCTTTTCGGTGAGGTACAACTGCGGATTGAATATGGCTGGAAAATGTGCTCTCACGTGACCTTACCTCTCACCTTATTAGGTGTTGTTTATCAAAAATGGCGGGAAAGATATGATTGCCACGATTTTTTAAAAGATTAAGAAATGTAGAAGGATAAATACTTGCATGAATTTGCAACGCAGTTTATGCTTTTGGTATCCTTATATTGCATAAGCAAGTATTCCAATTTTATTTTTTGGATTCCGCAACTTTTCTGCCACAAAATAGAGCTTTAAAGTTCCCGCGTCGGCCACGCCCAATGAAGATGACCGGGAGTTGCTACTAAAAAAGAGTCCTGGTTATAGGACGGGCCGTAAGTCAGGAAGCGTCGAATCTTCCTGTCAGTTCATTTCACTGTTAATTCAGAAATATAATTAATTGAAAGTGATTTCAACCGAATATTATGTCTGCTGGCTGTGTTGTTGTGAGGTGTTGAAATTCTGCTGACTTAAAGAAAGGAATCGCCTGAAATGACGTCATTCATCACCAATCCTCGATCACGCGGTCAACTTCATTGGGCGTGGCCAAGGCGGGAAATTTAAAGCTTGATTTTTGGGTGAAAAGTGACGGAATCGAAAAATTTTTTTCAGAATAGTTTTCTATGCATTCTATAGATACCAAATCCAAAACAATCGCTTTTGGCCGTATAGACACTTTAACGATTACCGTTATAACCATTTGGTTACGAAATTTATATTTTTTTACAGCCGGCTAATATCTTGCTAGATGAACATGGTCACGTTAGAATATCAGATCTTGGACTTGCTTGTGACTTCTCAAAGAAAAAGCCCCATGCCAGCGTGTAAGTATTATGTATATATGTACTTAGTTACATCGCCGATGTACCTTAGGTATACCTGCCTACTTTTTCCGAGGCAAAGGCGTGAGATTTTAATCAGGGCTTTCGCAGATTACCCGGCCATACCCGAAGTTGTCGAAAGATCTCCGAAGACGTTCCTAACATTTCCGAAGACATTCCGGTTCCCGGGTTCCAGTGAAAAGATGTGTTTCTTCAAACACGACTTCGTTGCAAGTGCTTTTCCTTTTAAATTAGGCGAATTCAGTTTGGGCTGTAATCGCTCTTGACCTGCAGGTGTGAGACTCTCAGATTTTGAACGCGTCATTTTGTCCAATTAGCCACTGTCTCGCCTCGTGCTATAAGCACTGCATTTAGTTTGCTTGGGCGAGGGACATTGTTATGACCTGTCACATATTGATTTGAGCACCGGTTCGGCGAGGTGGTGTGCGACACCATTTTGTCAACTGAAAGCTGAAGTTTCGACCAGACACTCCGAATGATTGTTTCCAGTCGAAATAATTTAGCTGAGCGATGCCAGCTGATTCCCTCTCTTTCTCTCTGATGGTGTTTCTTTAGTGGGACGCATGGCTACATGGCTCCGGAGGTTCTGAAGAAAGGCGAAGCATACGACTCCTGTGCGGACTGGTTCTCTCTCGGCTGTATGCTGTTCAAATTGCTTGTGGGGTAGGTACATAATTATCAGAAAAACGAAAAGACACAAAATACTGAATATTGGGCTGGTGTACTACGATTGTCAGTTTTGTAAAGCAGTGGAAGTTTGGGACAAAGTTATGACGACACCGCGGAAAAACGCACCACGCACGCGCATGCAAGCCTCGGCGTCATGTTAGAATTTTAATATATCGGAATTGGTCTATTGTCTTGCATGGTATTGAGTGGCTATAAATCACGTGTTAATTATCCTTTGCAGGCACAGTCCCTTCAGACAACACAAGACAAAAGACAAGCACGAGATCGATAGACTAACGCTAACTTACGTAAGTGTGATGAAAACAACTGGAGAAAACACATGAACCTTACATTATCGTTATGTTCGATTTAATTTACGAGGAGAAAGATGAGTTAGTGTGCGAACAAGGCTATATGATTTTTTTTTTCATCTTTTTGTCATTGTCATCATCATCATCACTATCTCGTATCCCGATCTCGCTTCGCCAGGGGACTGACCGGGAGAAGCGAAGGTTGAAGGTGAAACAGAAATTGGCGTGATACGCAATTATCACGGGCGAGCGCGCTTGGTCATAAAAAGGCGTTTGCTTTCTCGTTACTCCACTACTGTGATCTTAACTTTTAGAAATAGGGAGAAAAGTGTGATATCAGCTGTGGACATCGGTAAGGTTCTTGAAGGTTGAATATGAAAGGATTTTTGTTTTCTTTACTCTTCTAGGACGTAGAGTACCCTGAGTCGTTCTCTGAAGACATGAAATCGCTACTCGCGGGCCTTTTGTGTAGAGACGTTCCCAGCAGGCTTGGCTGCACAGGCACAGGGTAAACTGACCCTTTTGTTCTTGTAGTAGTTAACAGTCGGGCAACAAGTGTCAGTTGATGACGAAATCCCGCCTCCGAGACGGGACTGGGCCCACGGTGTTCGTGCCTGAAGTTGCTAAGCAACATGCTCCGACTATTACTTTCGGTGTATTCGCGAGCTCTCACGCTAGGTTTTGACTGGATACAATAAGTCGGAATCTCCTCGAGTTCGTGAACGGTTAGGGAACAAAAACTGCTCAACTCTAGGGAACAAAAGGGACTCTTTTTCCTCCAACGTTTTCGTTGTACGTTGTTTTGCACAGCAAAACAGGTCTTTTATTTTTACAGTTCCGCTTGGAATTTCAGGTACAGTTGATACTAAAAAGAGAAACGTCTTTGGATAGGTTGTTCTGGATCGTCGATCAATCTTCCGCGGTTGCATGATGGCTAGAGGAAAGACTGAAATGGGTCGCTAAGGATCGTGGCAATGCTGCCAGCGTTATAGACTATAAGATGTTTTTAGCGATGAAAACAGAGATGCAAGTTTAATTGATATGATAATAAAGAACTGAATATTATTTTGCTCTCATAGGGCAAGGGAAGTGAAAGAACACACCTATTTCGGAAATTTGGATTGGAAACTAGTTGAACTATTAAAGGTGAGATGCTACGTCTATTTAATGTTTGAATTTTTAGCTTTTTAGGAAGGTTAATCTTCTACAAGTTGCCAGAAAATGCGAGGTAAATGATGTTTTAGTTATCAAACTTATGGTTTTTTTTTTTCATTAAGTATCCGCCCCCGCTTGTCCCTCCCAGAGGCGAGGTGAATGCCGCTGACGCGTTTGATATCGGCTCATTTGATGAAGATGATGTCAAAGGAATCAAGGTAAGACTTCGTAAAGACTGAGGCAAGATGACGTATTTTATTTCTTCGCACACTTGTTTTGAGTTAAAGCAATGGTGTACTCCAATGTACGTGTACAATAAACAGTAGCCTCCATTTGGCGCGGAAATATCCTCGGATATTTGCCCGCGGACATTATCTGCTCCGAGACTCGAACAGTTTTCTGAGGGCGAAGCTCGAGGTAAACTGTGAGCTTCCAGGAACATAATGTCCAAGGACAAATATCCGATCATATTTCCGCACCAAATGGAGGCTATTGTATTTATTATCCTTCAAACACTGCGCAAATATTTCTGTGGGCGTTCAAAATATATTCATTCTGATTTAAATGTTCAGTTCTCTTCAAACGAGCACCTTCTCTGGATGCCAACTAAACGGGCGAACATAGATCTCAAAATGCAAAACCTGGGGAATATTGAGGTATATTTAACAATTATTCCACGAGCGCGCGTTGGATATGTGGTGGTAGATAGCCAACATTGCGAAAAATGCATTCTTTTACGCTGCACGTACCATATTTGTAGGTCAATGGTATATTAAGTCATACACCATTGCCTCTAAACCAATCAAAACTCAGGAAATGCAACATACTATAGTCTTACCAGCATCATGTGACGTGTTTAGGCCAATCGTGCACGCGAAAAAATATTTGATGGATTATATTATTTGCCAGTTCTTATTGTCAAACCTTACAAATTGTTCTTTAGATGACGGAAAGTGATCAGGAGATTTATAAAGACTTCAACTTGACGGTGTCAGAAAGATGGCAGCAAGAAATAGCCGGTAAGAGAAATTGCAATAAAAACCCTCTGTCACTTAGGCTTGATGTTGGGATCTGTCCATTTCTAAAGCCAGCAACCTTAGCACTTCAGAATACTGAGATGGGGGTTAAATGACGGAACGAGGAGTAAATTGAGACTGTATTACAATTAAGCGGGTTTGAAATGAAATTGCGTCAACACTTTTGTCACTTATTGTAGTTGTTTTAGGGATTAGACCCTGGAAACTAGGTTGGGGATAGACGACGCTGTCCACCGGATAAATCTTTATCTAGTGAATAACGTTATCCACCGTTATCCATGTTCATGGCAATGTTGATAGAAAGGTTTTGTAGCATACCGGCTGCTCTTCGACCCTGTTCTTGACGTCGTCTTTTCTTGACTGCAGAAACTGTGTTCAAGGTTGTCAATGAAGAGCACGATAAGGTAGAAGCCAAGAAGAAAGCGAAACACCAGAATTCCATAACAGGTGAATTATTGGTCTTTGTTAATTTGGAAAGGCAGCGTCGATATCGGTGATTTAAAGCGCATTCTGTAAATTGAAGCTCTGTTGGATAAAAGAATTGTTCTCAGAGCGGACACTAGATACTGGATGATATTGAATGAAGACGTGTTCCTACTTCGTGGGGAACAACTATTCGATAAACGATTCCAACGATTTAACGGTTTAAGTTCTTGCCCAAATAGTGAAGCACGCAAATGATGGTATGAATCAGACAAGACTCAAACAAACAATTAAACAAACAAACCAGAAAGCCGGTGTTCTTAAAATTATTTTTTGAAACGAAAACTTCGCCTGGATTCCCTCTATTTCTCTCAGAGCACGCTGATAGACCAATTCCGATATATTAAAATTCTAACATGGTGCCGAGGCTTGGGGACTAAAACAAAGAAATTATTTATTCATCCCTAAGCCTCGATGCAAAATGTTTTGTTTTATTCCCCCTCGGCGACGTTAGAATATTAATATATTTTGTCTGTGTCTCGCGGGGTCCAATAATCTCACTCTACATTCTTTCTGGTACGCTTGGCAGTCGTGCTTGTAATATTGCTGGTGTTGTTGCCATTTAGTTTGCGGTATTCTTACACCGTGTTCGTCATTTTAGTAGCTGAGGATGGAGACCGCCTGTTAGAAGGTTATCTGTACAAGCTGGGAGGCACTTTAATGAGCAACTGGCCGAGAAAATATTTCCATCTTTTCCCCAATCGACTGGAGTGGCGAGGCGAACAAGCTGGGGTAAGTTGGAAAGCTTTCGATAACTTAAAAGTAATATTGCACCTGCTGATTAGAGGACCAGTAGAATTGCAAGCTTCGTGATCTGCTGCACCGTTGAAATGTTTATAAGTGGATGTGTGTAGATTTGCTCCTAAACTAGCCTGTTTCAGGCTCTCAGATGGTGGGGCACACTCCTAAATAAAATAGAAAGTTGCACCTAACCCCAAATACGCCTAAGTATAACATCCACGCCGTGCTTTGGCTTAGTTCCCATAGTCCGTTCTTGATCATTGCATTCTGGTGGGGCTCTGGGATGTAAGATCGAACATGAGTGAAGGTTCTTTTGGGTGATCGGTTTTTATTTTCTTGACATTGACACAGCAAATGCCGAGTCTTTTATGCATGGAGAACATAACAGGAGTCGAGGAGACGCACGTTAAAGGTTTCAAATGTATAAAGATCAGCACAAACATCCGGGATAACAGGGACCACATCCTTAGAGCAGAGGTGAGCTGGGGCGAGAATATTCTAGCGCAGTCGTTGATCTTCCTCTGCGCAGTTCACATATGAATCATTTCATATGCTTTATATTATTAAGTTTATTCCGACATGAGCATAAACACAAGACGAACGGACACTGTCCGTTATTATTGTGCTTATGTTTATGCTTATGTTGTCTTGTGTCGCGGTGATTCCTAGTGAAACCAACATGAGGGGAAAAAGTGTGTTTGTTCTTCTTATGCTCGTGCTTATGTCGTTATGCTTATGCTTGTGCGCTAGTGAAAATCAGCCTTTACTGCGCATAATTCTGTGCGTTGTAAACGGCTTAGCTCGCGGGCGAGAGAAATCGTCGTTTCCTCGTAAACGGGTATGATGACCTATCTTCTTCTTCCTATAAAACGAATATAAACAAATTTCTATTTTATAAAAATCAATCATCAACGGAAACGTGGATGTATTGAACAGATATTGTGGCCTAAAGATAACTTCACACTAATAACAAGTTGAATCAGGGTCGACTGAAAATACATGCTTTCATGATGAAACATATAGTAAATTGTTCCTTGAAGTCGATACAGTGTACCTATAGTTATATTTCACGTATTGCTTCCTCCCTATTATTTTCTGCGCCCACAAGACGTGAAGTGAACGATTAAAATAATAACTTTTCTGAAGCTCCGTTGTAAGGAATTATGGGATCTTTTCAAGGTGCTCCTGCTCCTAAACGATTATGGGGATCCCCCCTTTTTGTTACAATCCAATCGGCAAAATTTGAACATAAATCTATTGCCAGTTCTATTTCGATGAAATGACCTCAAACCGTTTTCCTTTGAACTGTCGCAGCTGACAAATAAAACCTTTTACCCTGCCCTCAGATCAAAGGAATTCTCTTATCTCTTTTTTCTTTTCCACCTTTTCTTCAGACCGAGACTGAATTCCAGGAATGGATGAAAGAGATTAAACAGTCATTCCAACAGGCGCAGGTCATGATGCGTGCGGGCGCGAAAATCATGAGCTCCGGTCATCGCTACATCACGCAATACAGCAAAGAAGAAAACGGACCTGTCACGCCATGAAGAACCCATTCTCACGCACATATTCCATCATGTACATACACACAGAAACAGTGAAGTCGAGCTTGAACAAGCCTTTCCGGCTATACGTGACATAGTAAATAGGTGTTGTATGATTGCTACAGAAGCTGTCCATCACTTGTCATGGCATGTTTGTAGAAACAAAAAGCATTATGGGTAAATTGCGCACTGTACCTGGGGACTGGGAAGAGATTGGTCTTGAGTTGCAGATGTTGTTCTAAATTTTACCCATTTTATCCATTTTAATTTCGTCTGTCATCGAAAGCGTGCCAGATTTTTTTCTTGGTGCAGTGCAAAGCAAAAACGAAAATTGATGTCCATAGGTTTATTATGAAATTTCCTCAACTTTTACACTTGTACAAATTCTAAGCTAATTATTAACTTAAAAACAATAAGAGTATCTCTGCCCGACTTACCTCTTGTAGCGTCCGAAATCGAGGACGCAGTAGCGATTATAGACGAAAAATTCGCTTTAAACAGAAAAATATTAGTAGAAGTTAACAAGAACAAAAGAAACAGAAATTCGAAACAGTTAACCGAAGTGACATAGCCGCAAATTTCAGCGTTCAAAGGTTTCCTTTCTGCGCTGTGTATATTTATTTGCAAGACAATTTTTAAAATAGTAGCGCCGTCCGAAGACTGATGGCCCAGAAATGTTGTCTTGTCTCGTATATGATTTGTATTATTCCCGGTGAAGTTCGGCGAACTTTGCTGTGCTCTAGTGTATTAAATTAGAAGCCTACCTTTTAATTACAAGACGGCCGGCGACTGAAGTCTACAAAAGCCGTGATTAATCCTTAGTTCTCTCCACCCTCGTGTAAAGAGTCCCACCAGATAGAGTAGGGAAATATTTTCCTGATCCAAACTAAAATTCTTCTTAGCCATGTAGCAATAAACAAACATATAAAGGCTGTAAGGAGAGTTTTGCTGTTGATCTTTGGATTAAGATCAGCTGACTGCGTTTCAGATTGTATTTTGAAAAATAATTTCCCTGTCTTTTCCCCATTATTAGAATGAATAAATAATAACAAGGATAGTAATCGACAGCCTCCCGACTGATGCAGATCCCAGATTGGATTTTAATTTAGAGATTTTTGAATTTAGAAATTAAGAGAAAAAAAAAATAACGAAAGACCCCAGCAAAATCAGCTACAGCCAGTAAACCGGAGGAATGAAGACCAAAGACCTCCATGAAAATCTTCAGGTGGCAAGAGGGCTAAAAACGAGAAACAAAAAGGGGCGTAGTTGTATTCCTTGTTACGGGACAAAAATGATAAATCGCTGTTTTAGGAATTACGGTAACCGGCCATCTTGGATCTAGCTAAAGGCTGAGATGAAACCAGAATCTTTTCATCACCTTATTTGTCTCTATAAACAAGGAGACTTTGTACTCTTGCATAGGCGGGCCATAGCATGTTAGTGGGTCATTGGGCCTGTTAAAATTGTGGTGTTTCCGAAAGAACTGCAGCCGTGGAGGCTTGCTTTCCTTGTCAGAGTAGAATGAATAAAGGACTTTTTATTTGGTCCGCTGCAGTGTTATTTCTTGGAAATGCTTGGGTGGGAGACTGATTAACAAGTAGGGTTCGTGACTGTTTTCTGATTGGACGAATCTCGCAGTGTAATGCAAGCAATTTTACTTTGAAATTTACAAGGGAACATTTTAACTAGTAAAAATCATTTCAACAAAATAAAACTGAGAGATTTATCTGTAGACTCTTAGAGTGCTGAAAAAGCCGAAAAGACAAACGCCGAGGTCCGGGATTATTCAAGTGAAAGTGGAAAACGAGGAAAAGCAAACTGGTCAAGTCAAGGAGAAATCACGTTGGTTGCGTCTAAAAGGGCGATGTAGTAGCTCTCGTAAGGTTTCACATGAATGGCCCGATACCCTGCGTGAAAACAATAGAACAAACAACAGGAACAATGCCCCTAGCCCCTAAAACAATAGCAACTGCTACCAGTAGAATTGCAAGCTTACGAGAGCTGCTACACCGGGGGTCTAAATTAAAATCGGCAGGAAAATCAGACAGTGAATGTTACTCATGCGAGTTCTCCGGATTTGAAGCAGGATCTTCAGTCTGAGGCTCTCCCAACTGAGCTATCTCGGGAAATGATATGTCCTGTTTTATTAAAACTGCGTAGCATAATTAATAACCAATCATTCCATTAAATATCCGCTTGCCGGCAAAGCTTAATCGCAGTTTTAATAACACATGACAAGTCACTATAACCTTCTAGAGCGCTTACCATTTGCACGAAAAAAAAGCGGTTATACCAGGGTGAATTCGGTACGGTTTATAATTATTCCAGTGGAATTGTTTTCGGGAAGAAAGTAATACCTTCCGAGGTAATTGACCTGAATTTCTGTACCATTTGTCCAAAACTTGGTGTCAGGCTTTGGGTGTCTTCCAGGCTCCCGCCGCGGATAAATCGAAACTTACCTTGGGACGAAATGGTACTGCTCAATCCGAGGAATAGTGCAGTTTGCATTTGTTCAAAAAATTCAACGGAAAATTATTTGACCGCTCACCGGCGCATAAAAGTCCAACACCAGGGAAATCAGTGGTTTTGCAAATTTCGCGGGGAGGGGGTGGGGGAGAGAATGCCATCTTTTCTTGGCGGGAAATCTCGCCATCGCGCGGCATTCCGCGTTTTTTGTGAATCTTCGCTCTTCTAGCGAATTCGAAATTGCGAATTCGAAAGTATGTCTATAAACGCGTAGACGACAGGGTTTTTATTAGAGGAGAACAATTATTATCAAGGATCAGGAATAGCGAAGCAGAGAGCGAGTCAGTACTGCGGAAAGAGAGAGAAATTAAATAGCAGCGAACAAAGTCGTGAAGCAGAACGAGCTGAGTCAGTCAACAGTTTACTACGGGAAAGAAAGAGGCAACGGGGAAACACTGCACTTGCAGAGGACGGCAGAAACGTTGGCAGAAGGTAAGCTGTATCAGTTTAAAATTAGTTTTACAATACATTAATTGACTTTTCTTATACGGTGAGTCATTCCCCTGTGTAAGTTTATTTTCAAAATAAATCAGTTGCCGTTGAGTTGATTTTTTGGCTCGATTTAGCCATGAATTGATCGGATTGTTTTGCTCTCGCGAGTTTACTGCGAGTTTACTTGAAAAAGCGGTATTTTTCACAGGATCTAAGAGAAATTCGTAAGTGCATCTAAGTGAAGTTTTCGTAAGTGTTGATTGACGACAAAAAACCTGTTCTGAAAATCAAAATCGGTCATCTAGCGCGAGCTAGCTCCCGGTATGAATTAATTACAAAATGAAATCCTAAACTAATTTCTTCGCCCTGGTCTTTTTCG
This sequence comes from Blastomussa wellsi, assembly GCA_947652115.1. Classification (NCBI taxonomy): domain Eukaryota; kingdom Metazoa; phylum Cnidaria; class Anthozoa; order Scleractinia; family Plerogyridae; genus Blastomussa; species Blastomussa wellsi. The sequence goes on from OX393569.1 coordinate 16,967,471, forward strand.
TCTTTTTCACATTCAATACCTCGTACTGCAATAGTTGTTCTAACTGCGAGCGAACGAAAGTGATCGCGACTAAGGGATCGTGTGTAAAAGTACACACGAGTGACCACGAGTGACCACGAATGGCCACGAGTGACTACGAGTGACCACGAATGACCACGAATGACCACGAGTGACCACGAGTGAGAATTCATTCATTAAAACATTTCACTGACATTGTAATTACGTCATTATTTTGTTACTTCATCAAAAATAGCTTGATTAACCCCAAATAAACAATTTTCGGATAGTAAAATTTGTAAATAATTAACGTTTTTTTCTTTTCTTACACGTAAAGGGCGGGATCAAGTACAGGATAGGGGAGGGTAGTTGGAGGTCTTAACTTCCAGTCATCACATTTAATCCGGGTTTCCACCTTCGTCTCATCCATCTTTTGTTGACTTTACCTGGTTTTCTCTTTGTCTTTCTATTTCCCGATTTTCCGTTAACACAGAGTGCAGTGTGTGTAAAAATATGAAATGATGATAAATATACAGACAAATAAGCACATATAAACAAATATAATTAAACAGCAGTTTTACCTGTTGCAGACTGTTTTGAAAGATCGCGGATCGCGAACATTTACGGTCATTTCATTCATTTGGATAGATTCATTCAATTCAAAATAATTTCTTCTCCCCATTATTTAGCAGCTCACGTTTCGCGAAAAGGGAATGAATAATGTTTGGCATTTTGCCCAAAATATGTCGACAATAAACGCAATCCAACTTCGGGTCTCTCTTGTTGGAAATTTTCCTTGCTTTCCAAACATGTTAACTGAGCACTGTTTTAAACTATTCAACATCGTTGCACATGTCAACTCCCCTAACATTTTGAAACCTTTTTGAAAAATTTGCAGGGTGCATTGGGTAACTGTAATGATACACAGCACTGAAAAACAGTTATCTGAAAAGATGATATAGAATGCCCAGTAAAGAAATAAATACAGAAGTCAGAAAACGTGTTCAGAAAACAAACTATAGAAATATTTTTCTTATAAAGCCATTCAAACGCACAGTGTTGCCAGTCAGAAATTTTCATTAATTCATCTTGTAGAAAGGCGTTGTCTCTGATCTTGTCGCCGCTTGTCGCCTAAGTTTTCTTTTTTGGTTCACGTGACATAGATTGATTGATTGATAGATCGCTTGGGTCCCGATATTTTGTCAACGTTGTGAATGAAAGGGAATGTTTTGCATCGTGCGCGAGCGCATTTAAAAGTTCCGGGTTGATCACTAGTTTGGAATGCACTTCTGACTAAAAAGTTACCTATGTTTTTGTCGCGTTTGAATGAAATTAATGCAGGTTGCGAAAAGATTCTACCAGTGTCGGGATCATTTTGAAGTAATTTAAAGTTTTTGAGAATGATGGATTTAACTGCGTGGTTGTGAGGGTGAAATGTGAGGGTGAATGAAATTCTATCGTTGTTTTCTCTCTGTGACGTTTGTAGTGCTGACTGTCGATCAATTTGTTGGGCGCGATGATGGCCCGCTTGAACAACAGAAGCAGGATAGCCGCGTTTGTCGAAGAAATTGCACATTTCCTCTGATTTTAATTTTAAGGAAAAATCAGAGTCGTCACTACAAAGACGGCGAAGTCTAAGAAACTGAGAATAAGGAATGGAATTCTTGACATGTGATGGATGTGAAGATGAATACAACAAATAGCTATGAGAATCTGTGGGTTTGTAGTGCACACTGGTGCATAAACCGTTGCCTTCGATAGAAACTTTGATATCCAGGAATGCTAAGGAAGTATCGGAAATTTCCCAGGTATATTTAAGGGCAGGATGAAACGAAATAACAGCGGTTATAAATTGATTGACATCTTCTCTGGTAGAAGAGGTAGTGCCGATACAGTCGTCAATGTAGCGACGATAGAGTTCAGGTTTTGGGCAGTTCAAGGCAGCCAAAAGAATAAGCTTTTGAATTTTGAAAACGGAATATTTTGACAGTGAACAACAGGAGACAAAAAATTAATTTGATCCAAGAATTTAAACGAAAATAGGTGTCGCGTCCAAAAAGAAAGCCGTTGACGAGACCAGGGTTTATTCAGAACTCATTCGAGTTCTCTGGAATTAAACTCATCACCAATAGATGAGTGTGGAGGGTGGTGCCATAAGGCTCAGTGGGGGGCCGCCAGCAAAAAGGGGACGTGAGGTAACCATGACAACCCTGTGAGCGGCCACCACCACCAAGGCACCGTCACACTGATAGAAATCAGTGGAGAGCGGGCAAGTTGGGCCTTACCCATACTTACCAATACTTACCAAAGGGAGGGAGGGGCTGGGAGCAAGAGCAATCCAGCACGTAAAACCACGCGAGCAATTGCTTGACCTTTGCCCAAGAGCTGTAAATCACTAAACGGCCCTGCAAATACTATCGGGGCGCCCCTAACAATAGTGGGAAACCGCTGGCCAGCATTGTCTCGAGTTTAACCTTGCCTAAATTACATTTAGCCCCATTTAAACTCATCACCAATAGATGAGTGTGGAGGGTGGTGCCATAAGGCTCAGTGGGGGACCGCCAGCAAAAAGGGGGCGTGAGGTAACCATGACAACCCTGTGAGCGGCCACCACCAATGAAAACACTCCAAGTGGTGCTTGGAGAACGAAGGGCATGCGAACAGGGCTGTCAAGGGACCGAGTTCCCCCAAAAAACCCCAAGCACCAACCCCATCCTAGCCAGAAATGCTATGACAATATAAAGTACAAAGGCTGTACTCACCGCACGTGACAGGCATGCCCTACCGTCTGAAAAAGGAAAGGCTGGAACAGAGACGTCACCTGGATCCATGGGTAGAATGGTTGGAATGAGCCCTTCTGGTCCAGAGCTGGAAGAACGACAAAGTACCTGTCATTGCCGCGAGACAGGATCCCCTTAGTCTGCGTGGTCCATGGAGGTGGCTGAGTCCAGGAAGCAGCCTGGGTCCACGAAGCCCGCCAGAACGCGCGAGGCTGAGAAGTGCCTGCCACTGCCGCGGGACAGGGTTAAGCAGACAGCAGGAGAAGGCACCAGTCACTGCCGCGGGACAAGGTAACCTTAACACATGAAGCAGGCAAGCACCTGTCACAGCTGCAGGACAGGTTCAAGCGACACTGCCGCAGGACAGGATAGCCTTAGCACGCCAAGCCAGGGAGTACTTGTCGAGGACAGTGTTTATGGTGAGGCGGCCACCCCAAGCATACCAGGGTACATCCACGACGCCCATGTAACCGCAATGCTGAAAAACTCCTGAAAGAGCATTAAGCGAGTTGACTAGAAAGTTGTGCAAGAGATTCTGTTGGTGTCCGGATGTACAGTTGGTAAGCATTGCTGGTCCAACGACCGAGCGCCTGGATCAGGTGGTCGGGGACACCGTTACGGGCTGCCACCGTTGCTGCTCCTATACGAAAACTGTGGCTTGAAAAAGTTCCTGGAATGCCAGCCAATAACAGCGTCTTGCGTAGCCATTCTGTGAGTAAAGCTCGAGATAACGGCCTGCCGTCTTGAAACAAAAATAGGGGGCCATCCCTATTCCCCCGCACGGTGAGGTAAGCCATGAGAGATTGAATTGCGCACAAAGGGTAAGAACCCTTACCGATATGGATAAAGCAACCCTTTCTGAAAGGATCCGTTTTGGAAGACTTCAAACGAAGACGAAGACAGGTGGGGGCCTCGTAGCAATCGATAGCAATATCCGCAAGACTTAAATGCACCTCTGGAGAAAAGGTAGCCAGATTCGTAACTGTAAATTCCGAGGACCGCAGAAAGCCAAAGTATGCCAAGGTACAGGCTGCCCAGAGCATGCAATGATCGGGGATATTCATGTCCAAGAACTTAAATGCCGCTAACAGAGTGTGGTCTGTCACCGGATGACGAGCCGCCTTGGAATCCCCATGGGTCCGCCTGATTCCTCGCAGAACTCTCTGCAAACGTAAGCAATCAACGAGTGGGTCTGGGAATCCTTGCTCGATATGGAGTGCACGCACAGCAGAAAGGTACACCTTTATTGTGGCATACTGCACAGACTGAGCCAGGTGAGTCACAAACAGGCACAATGTCTGCTCGTCCACCGGGCATGGCGATCCATCTGGTCCTAGCTTCCCAAGTTGCCTGCAAAAAACCAAGAACCGTCTCTGACCAGATGCGTAAGTGCTGCGAGTGGTAGATGCCAGGCCCTCCATCAGGAACTGCTGGCATTCAGCCTCAAGAGCGGCTGGGTCAATTCGTCCCATAAGCCCAGGGGAATTGCCACTGGTGAACACTGAGCCTCCGGAGCCAAGCGCCTGAACTCCTGCCAATGAAAGCGAGACAACGCGTCAGCAATTTGATTGTGAATGCCTGGAACGTGCTGTGCTGTAAAGGTAAAACTGAAACGAGCGGCAGCTAACAAGAACTTGCGCACAAGAAACATTAGGCCGGCCACCTTGGATGTCCTGGTGACCAGGATGTTGACTACTGCTTCATTGTCGGAACGAAACAAAACGTGCTGCCGATTCCACGATGGGCCCCAGACATGAGCGGCAATAACAATTGGAAATAACTCCTTGTAAGCGATTGATTGCCCAGACTGGCAAGGTGCCCAGGCACCGCTAAACCATTCCTGCTGGAAGTAGGCTCCGAAGCCAAAGGAACCAGCAGCGTCGGACGTCACCTCTAGGTCAGTCGCTGCTGACATGCCTGGAAAGAGCCAAAAGCTCACCCCGTGCCATGATGAGAGAAACTCATCCCACCACTGTAGGTCCAAATGGAACTCGGAATTCAAACGAATGGGGTGATCCCGGCGGCGGAAACAGCAGAGCAAATCAATCATGCGGCGAATGAAGGACCGGCCAGGCCAAACGACTTTAGCCGCATGGTGCAGATGGCCGATCAGTGACTCAAGCTGGCTGCGTGACGTACACCGCCGAGAACGCCACGAGGTAATTAGTTGCCTTAGGGCCGCCAACTTATCTTCCGGAAGGCGAGCGCACATCTCCATGGAGTCTAACTCTATCCCAAGCACCACTAGCTGTGTGGCTGGTCCTACACACTTGGCGGGGTGGAGAGGCAGCCCCAACGTCTGGCAGACTGCTTGTGCTGTAGCCAAATTTCGGGCGCATTGATCAGAACTGGGAGATCCCGCAGTGATAAAGTCATCCAAGTAGTGCAAAAGGTCAGTCAGGTGATGTTTGTGCAAGAGAATCCACTCCACCATGGTTGCGACAGAATTGAAGATATACGGTGCGGACCGAAGACCGAAGGGGAGTGCAAGGTCAACATAATACATTCCCCGCCACCGCATACCTAAGAGGAAACGATCGTCAGGGTGCACTGCAACGTTGCGGTAAGCGGCCTCTACATCAAATTTTGCCATCAGGGCCCCTAGCCCATATTTAGCAACCATGCCAATAATCTGGTCAACTTTAATGTACTGCATAGAAAATTCTTCCGCACTTATACCGTCATTAACACTAGAACCACTGGGGGAAGAGAGATCGACAATAAGGCGCCACTTCCCGGGTTGGCCTCTTTTAGGGATCACCCCAAAGCTGCTGACGTGTAAGTTTGGCAAAGGGGGAACCTCAAATGGGCCAGCCACCCGACAGCGAGCCACCTCGTTAGCCAGATAGTCGTCAATGACACCAGGGTGCTGCAAGGCCGAAAGCTTATTCTTTTTGGCTGACTTAAGTCTGCGAGGTGGGTTAAAACCCAGACGGAAACCGAACTGGAGACCGTTAAGGACATACGCGACAGCCTCTTGGTCTGGGTGACCCACTAATGCTCTAGCGAACTCTGCTGCGTTGAGGGGGCTCACTGCTGAAACTGGATGAAGGCTGGAAAGAGCTAGGAAAATAAAAATAAAACGGAAAAAATCATCACTCATCGCAAGAAGCAACCAAGAAAAACAAAAGCCAAAAACCAAATATGTTTAATGGAGGCACACCTTACAAATGTACTAATTAGTTGAAAGCACAGGAAAGAAAAAAAATAAATAAATAAATAAAAACAGGCTAGGATGGCAAGCAGAAGGTAACTAACAGCCAAACCCGACTGCTGCTAGGACCACACACTCAACAACTATAACACACATCAGCATGACAGTAAAATGTAAAACTACTGCAAGGCGGAGCTCGGCCAGGGGTCCTAAGTAGAAAATCACACACGCATAAAAAACTCATTGAAATGTTGTCAAACAAGATTACTAGCATAAATTTGGCCAAGTATGATAAAATACTGGATGAAAGGGGCATAAATCAACAAGTGTCAGCAAAACAGGAGTAAATGCATAACTGCGGCAGGGCCGCTGCAAAGTACAAGTCATCAATTCAGAACAGAGACAGACACTGCTGGACACGGGTAGCAAATTTGGCGTTAAGTGCGACGGTGCTTGTTGCTAGAAGAGGACCTTGGAGCCCCCGGCGAAGAAAAACGACGCTCATCCCGCTTGCGTTTTGACGAGCTTGTGCAAGCGATAGAACGGTGAGGGCCAGAGCACGACGAGCAACGGTGAGCGTACCTGCACACCGTCCGAGGAGCCGTGCAGCGCCCCCTATTCCATGATCTGCACTCCACTACACTGCCGCTGGATCCGGTGGGTTCCCAATCGTTGGTACTAGTGGACGTAGGTGGACGTGCGGCCGAGCCCGCTGCGTGAAAATTAAAAAGCTGTGAATTCATTTCGGACCAGTCAGTAAGCCTCGTGGTCGCGGCGTGTTCGCGAAAGGCCTTATCGTAGTGGAGCCAAACTCGACCGCTGAACTCCCGATAAGTGCGGAGAATGAGGAGCTGATATTGCAGTAGGTCCTTCGATCGGTGAGGGAAGTGGGATATCACTATGAAGGCAAAAACTGCAAACGGCTCCAGCCAAGTGGCGATATCCTCGATCTTGCGTCGAGGTTTCTTGGGTTGAGGGGTGTACAACAGATGACCATCTAGCAAAAGCTGTGGCGATGGATCTTTGGTCTCCAAATTCTCGGGGATCAAGGTGTTCAGATCAATATACTTCCCGGCTACAATCTGGGAGACCAGCTTCGAAGGGACCGGAGAAAAGCTTGTCCCGATGACGAACGGTTGATCGGCCAGGATGGCGGATTGTGGGGCGTGTGAGTTGAGGACGCTAAACGTCCCGGCCGACGACGCTGGCAAACTTAATGGCGCTGAACCAAATGACATCGCAGGGGCAGCAAAGGTTGAAACAAAAGAGGGCACTACAAAAGAAGCAGTTGGCCTACCTGTAGTGGACGGGATCGTAACAACGTGGTTCGCCATGGACGAGACAGCCGGTTGAGGGAGCGACGACGAGCTTGGCAAAACGGGAACGCCCCCAACCGCTCCAACAGCCGAGGAAGAAGGCAACACTGGTTGAACGGCATTTGTTCGTTCGGCAGCCATCGCCGCTTGCACTGTTTGTGATATCAAGGCGATCATTTCCGGCGATATGCTGTTGATCGGCGTACCGCCTCCGACTCCACTGGCCGAGGTCGTAGGTTAAACAAGCGAAGCTTCCCCGGTCGAGCTAGTTGGTAGCGACGATGAGGAAGCAGCGTCGAAGAGCGACTGGGAGCTGTTGTTTGTGGCCCGCTGGGCCATAATGAAGACTGCAAGAACTTGGACAGGTCCAAGGCACGAAGCATAACCAAAATGCAAGGCGAAAAAAACGAGCAAGAGCAATCCAGCACGTAAAACCACGCGAGCAATTGCTTGACTTTTGCCCAAGAGCTGTAAATCACTAAACGGCCCTGCAAATACTATCGGGGCGCCCCTAACAATAGTGGGAAACCGCTGGCCAGCATTGTCTCGAGTTTAACCTTGCCTAAATTACATTTAGCCCCATTTAAACAAGGGACGAATTATACCAAGAAGGTTACTTTTCAAAAGGATTCTTGTTTCGCAGGATACATATTTGTAGAAATTAAAATCATATCGACGTTTCATTACTGTAGATTTTTAGAAGTCTTGCGGTATACTTAGTAATAGAACTTTTCATGCAGTCTAAGCCTTAGCCTTAGCCATCAATTCTAAATTAATGTAGTCTATCATATGTGATTGCGACCTGGTCGTAAGTGAACCACTTTTCAATTGTGCACATTTAAAGATTTCTTTAACGGAGACTCGGTTGATTAAAAATTAAAAATTTTGCAGAGACCCGGGATTATTCAGAACTCATTCAAGTTCTTCGTATTTGAACCAGGGACCTTCAGATCTTCAGTCTGACGCTCTCCCAACTGAGCTATCTCGGCAGCTGGCTGTCAAAGGTTATAAGACAGCTTTTCAAAGAAGAAACTGTCACTATCTCAGTTTCTATGTAGTAAAAACGTTTGTTATGAGAGTATTCGGTTTTAATTGGTTATTCTTTTTTCGCATGCTACATATTTGTAGAAATTAAAAGCATATCTAGGTTTCATTACCGTTGCTTTTCAGAAGGCTTACGGTATACTTAGTAATAGAACTTTCTGTCCAGTCTAAGCCTCAGCCTTAGCCATGAATTCTAAATTAATGAAGTCTGTGATATGTGATTGCTACCTGGTCGTAAGTGAACCACTTTTCAATTGTGCACATTTAAAGATTTCTTTAACGGAGACTCGGTTGAATAAAAATTAAAAATGTTGCCGAGACCCGGGATTATTCAGAACTCATGCAAGTTCTTCGTATTTGAACCAGGGACCTTCAGATCTTCAGTCTGACGCTCTCCCAACTGAGCTATCTCGGCAATCGTGTGAGACTGTTAAGGTAATTAATGACAGCAAACATTATATTAAAAGTGGAAACAGACAGTACGAAAAGAATTTAACTCAATTGCGATAAAACTATTTTGTATTGTGAAAACGGAATATTTTAACATTGAAGAAGATTTTTCGAGAAAAACGTTATCTGGAAAGTTTGTTTACCAATGATTTAATTTGATCATAGAATAGAGAAAATGTTGCCGAGACCCGGGATTATTCAGAACTCATTCAAGTTCTCAGGATTTAAACCGGGGACCTTCAGATCTTCAGTCTGACGCTCTCCCAACTGAGCTATCTCGGCAGCTGGCTGTGAATGGTTATAAGACAGCTTTTCAAAGAAGAAATTGTCACTATCTCAGTTTCTATGTAGTAAAAACGTTTGTTATGAGAGTATTCGGTTTTAATTGGTTATTCTTTTTTCGCATGCTACATATTTGTAGAAATTAAAAGCATATCTAGGTTTCATTACCGTTGCTTTTCAGAAGGCTTACGGTATACTTAGTAATAGAACTTTCTGTCCAGTCTAAGCCTCAGCCTTAGTCATGAATTCTAAATTAATGTAGTCTGTGATATGTGATTTCTACCTGGTCGTAAGTGAACCACTTTTCAATTGTGCACATTTAAAGATTTCTTTAACGGAGACTCGGTTGAATAAAAATTAAAAATGTTGCCGAGACCCGGGATTATTCAGAACTCATGCAAGTTCTTCGTATTTGAACCAGGGACCTTCAGATCTTCAGTCTGACGCTCTCCCAACTGAGCTATCTCGGCAGCTGGCTGTGAATGGTTATAAGGAAGCTTTTCAAAGACAAAACTGTCACTATCTCAGTTTCCATGTAGTGAAAACGTTTGTTATGAGAGCTTTCGGTTTTTATTGGTTATTGTGTTTTCGCAGGCTACATATTTGTAGAAATTAAAATCATATCTAGGTTTCATTACTGTTGCTTTTTTAGAAGTCTTGCGGTATACTTAGTAATAGAACTTTTTATCCAGTCTAAGCCTGAGCCTTAACAATCAATTCTAAATTAATGGAGTCTATCATATGTGATTGTTACTTGGTCGTAAGTGAACCACTTTTCAATTGTGCACATTTAAAGATTTCTTTAACGGAGACTCGGTTGATTAAAAATTAAAAACAATTGCCGAGACCCGGGATTATTCAGAACTCATTCAAGTTCTCCGGATTTGAAGCAGGGACCTTCAGATCTTCAGTCTGACGCTCTCCCAACTGAGCTATCTCGGCAGCTGGCTGTGAAAGGTTATAAGACAGCTTTTCAAAGAAGAAATTGTCACTATCTCAGTTTCTATGTAGTAAAAACGTTTGTTATGAGAGTATTCGGTTTTAATTGGTTATTCTTTTTTCGCATGCTACATATTTGTAGAAATTAAAAGCATATCTAGGTTTCATTACCGTTGCTTTTCAGAAGGCTTACGGTATACTTAGTAATAGAACTTTCTGTCCAGTCTAAGCCTCAGCCTTAGTCATGAATTCTAAATTAATGTAGTCGCTGATATGTGATTGCTACCTGGTCGTAAGTGAACCACTTTTCAATTGTGCACATTTAAAGATTTCTTTAACGGAGACTCGGTTGAATAAAAATTAAAAATGTTGCCGAGACCGGGATTATTCAGAACTCATGCAAGTTCTTCGTATTTGAACCAGGGACCTTCAGATCTTCAGTCTGACGCTCTCCCAACTGAGCTATCTCGGCAATCGTGTGAGACTGTTAAGGTAATTAATGACAGCAAACATTATATTAAAAGTGGAAACAGACAGTACGAAAAGAATTTAACTCAATTGTGATAAAACTATTTTGTATTGTGAAAACGGAATATTTTAACATTGAAGAAGCTTTTTCGAGAAAAACGTTATCTGGAAAGTTTGTTTACCAATGATTTAATTTGATCATAGAATAGAGAAAAACAATTGCCGAGACCCGGGATTATTCAGAACTCATTCAAGTTCTCCGGATTTGAACCAGGGACCTTCAGATCTTCAGTCTGACGCTCTCCCAACTGAGCTATCTCGGCAGCTGGCTGTCAAAGGTTATAAGGAAGCTTTTCAAAGACGAAACTGTCACTATCTCAGTTTCCATGTAGTGAAAACGTTTGTTATGAGAGCTTTCGGTTTTTATTGGTTATTGTGTTTTCGCAGGCTACATATTTGTAGAAATTAAAATCATATCTAGGTTTCATTACTGTTGCTTTTTAGAAGTCTTGCGGTATACTTAGTAATAGAACTTTTTATCCAGTCTAAGCCTGAGCCTTAACCATCAATTCTAAATTAATGGAGTCTATCATATGTGATTGCTACCTGGTCGTAAGTGAACCACTTTTCAATTGTGCACATTTAAAGATTTCTTTAACGGAGACTCGGTTGATTAAAAATTAAAAATGTTGCCGAGACCCGGGATTATTCAGAACTCATGCAAGTTCTTCGTATTTGAACCAGGGACCTTTAGATCTTCAGTCTGACGCTCTCCCAACTGAGCTATCTCGGCAATCGTGTGAGACTGTTAAGGTAATTAATGACAGCAAACATTATATTAAAAGTGGAAACAGACAGTACGAAAAGAATTTAACTCAATTGTGATAAAACTATTTTGTATTGTGAAAACGGAATATTTTAACATTGAAGAAGCTTTTTCGAGAAAAACGTTATCTGGAAAGTTTGTTTACCAATGATTTAATTTGATCATAGAATAGAGAAAAACAATTGCCGAGACCCTGGATTATTCAGAACTCATGCAAGTTCTTCGTATTTGAACCAGGGACCTTCAGATCTTCAGTCTGACGCTCTCCCAACTGAGCTATCTCGGCAGCTGGCTGTGAAAGGTTATAAGGCAGCTTTTCAAAGAAGAAACTGTCACTATCTCAGTTTCTATGTAGTGAAAACGCTTGTTATGAGAGTATTCGGTTTTTATTGGTTATTCTCTTTTCGCATGCTACATATTTGTAGAAATTAAAAGCATATCTAGGTTTCATTACCGTTGCTTTTCAGAAGGCTTACGGTATACTTAGTAACTGAGAACTTTCTGTCCAGTCTAAGCCTAAGCCTTAGCCATGAATTCTAAATTAATTTAGTCTGTGATATGTGATTGCTACATGGTCGTAAGTGAACCACTTTTCAATTGTGCACATTTAAAGATTTCTTTAACGGAGACTCGGTTGAATAGAAATTAAAAACAATTGCCGAGACCCGGGATTATTCAGAACTCATTCAAGTTCTCCGGATTTGAACCAGGGACCTTCAGATCTTCAGTCTCAGCTGACGCTCTCCCAACTGAGCTTTCTCGGCAGGTGGCTGTGAAAGGTTATAAGCCAGCTTTTCAAAGAAGAAACTGTCACTATCTCAGTTTCTATGTAGTGAAAACGTTTGTTATGAGAGTATTCGGTTTTTATTGGTTATTCTTTTTTCGCATGCTACATATTTGTAGAATTTAAAATCATATCTAGGTTTCATTAACGTTGCTTTTAAGAAGGCTTACGGTATACTTAGTAATAGAACTTTCTGTCCAGTCTAAGCCTCAGCTTTAGCCATGAATTCTAAATTAATGTAGTCTGTTATATGTGATTGCTGCCTGGTCGTAAGTGAACCACTTTTCAATTGTGCACATTTAAAGATTTCTTTAACGGAGACTCGGTTGAATAAAAATTAAAAATGTTGCCGAGACCCGGGATTATTCAGAACTCATGCAAGTTCTCCGGATTTGAACCAGGGACCTTCAGATCTTCAGTCTGACGCTCTCCCAACTGAGCTATCTCGGCAACTGGCTGTGAAAGGTTATAAGGAAGCTTTTCAAAGACGAAACTATCACTATCTCAGTTTCCATGTAGTGAAAACGTTTGTTATGAGAGCTTTCGGTTTTTATTGGTTATTGTGTTTTCGTAGGCTACATATTTGTAGAAATTAAAATCATATCTAGGTTTCATTACTGTTGCTTTTTAGAAGTCTTGCGGTATACTTAGTAATAGAACTTTTTATCCAGTCTAAGCCTGAGCCTTAACAATCAATTCTAAATTAATGGAGTCTATCATATGTGATTGCTACTTGGTCGTAAGTGAACCACTTTTCAATTGTGCACATTTAAAGATTTCTTTAACGGAGACTCGGTTGATTAAAAATTAAAAACAATTGCCGAGACCCGGGATTATTCAGAACTCATTCAAGTTCTCCGGATTTGAACCAGGGACCTTCAGATCTTCAGTCTGACGCTCTCCCAACTGAGCTATCTCGGCAGCTGGCTGTCAAAGGTTATAAGACAGCTTTTCAAAGAAGAAATTGTCACTATCTCAGTTGCTATGTAGTAAAAACGTTTGTTATGAGAGTATTCGGTTTTAATTTGTTATTCTTTTTTCGCATGCTAGATATTTGTAGAAATTAAAAGCATATCTAGGTTTCATTACCGTTGCTTTTCAGAAGGCTTACGGTATACTTAGTAATAGAACTTTCTGTCCAGTCTAAGCCTCAGCCTTAGCCATGAATTCTAAATTAATGTAGTCTGTGATATGTGATTGCTACCTGGTCGTAAGTGAACCACTTTTCAATTGTGCACATTTAAAGATTTCTTTAACGGAGACTCGGTTGAATAAAAATTAAAAATGTTGCCGAGACCCGGGATTATTCAGAACTCATGCAAGTTCTTCGTATTTGAACCAGGGACCTTCAGATCTTCAGTCCGACGGTCTCCCAACTGAGCTATCTCGGCAATCGTGTGAGACTGTTAAGGTAATTAATGACAGCAAACATTATATTAAAAGTGGAAACAGACAGTACGAAAAGAATTTAACTCAATTGTGATAAAACTATTTTGTATTGTGAAAACGGAATATTTTAACATTGAAGAAGCTTTTTCGAGAAAAACGTTATCTGGAAAGTTTGTTTACCAATGATTTAATTTGATCATAGAATAGAGAAAAACAATTGCCGAGACCCTGGATTATTCAGAACTCATGCAAGTTCTTCGTATTTGAACCAGGGACCTTCAGATCTTCAGTCTGACGCTCTCCCAACTGAGCTATCTCAGCTGCTGGCTGTGAAAGGTTATAAGGCAGCTTTTCAAAGAAGAAACTGTCACTATCTCAGTTTCTATGTAGTGAAAACGCTTGTTATGAGAGTATTCGGTTTTTATTGGTTATTCTCTTTTCGCATGCTACATATTTGTAGAAATTAAAATCATATCTAGGTTTCATTACCGTTGCTTTTCAGAAGGCTTACGGTATACTTAGTAATAGAACTTTCTGTCCAGTCTAAGCCTAAGCCTTAGCCATGAATTCTAAATTAATTTAGTCTGTGATATGTGATTGCTACATGGTCGTAAGTGAACCACTTTTCAATTGTGCACATTTAAAGATTTCTTTAACGGAGACTCGGTTGAGTAGAAATTAAAAACAATTGCCGAGACCCGGGATTATTCAGAACTCATTCAAGTTCTCCGGATTTGAACCAGGGACCTTCAGATCTTCAGTCTCAGCTGACGCTCTCCCAACTGAGCTTTCTCGGCAGCTGGCTGTGAAAGGTTATAAGCCAGCTTTTCAAAGAAGAAACTGTCACTATCTCAGTTTCTATGTAGTGAAAACGTTTTTATGAGAGTATTCGGTTTTTATTGGTTATTCTTTTTTCGCATGCTACATATTTGTAGAAATTAAAATCATATCTAGGTTTCATTAACGTTGCTTTTCAGAAGGCTTACGGTATATTTAGTAATAGAACTTTCTGTCCAGTCTAAGCCTCAGCTTTAGCCATGAATTCTAAATTAATGTAGTCTGTTATATGTGATTGCTGCCTGGTCGTAAGTGAACCACTTTTCAATTGTGCACATTTAAAGATTTCTTTAACGGAGACTCGGTTGAATAAAAATTAAAAATGTTGCCGAGACCCGGGATTATTCAGAACTCATGCAAGTTCTTCGTATTTGAACCAGGGACCTTCAGATCTTCAGTCTGACGCTCTCCCAACTGAGCTATCTCGGCAATCGTGTGAGACTGTTAAGGTAATTAATGACAGCAAACATTATATTAAAAGTGGAAACAGACATTACGAAAAGAATTTAACTCAATTGTGATAAAACTATTTTGTATTGTGAAAACGGAGTATTTTAACATTGAAGAAGCTTTTACGAGAAAAACGTTATGTGGAAAGTTTGTTTACCAATGATTTAATTTGATCATAGAATAGAGAAAAACAATTGCCGAGACCCGGGATTATTCAGAACTCATTCAAGTTCTCAGGATTTGAACCAGGGACCTTCAGATCTTCAGTCTGACGCTCTCCCAACTGAGCTATCTCGGCAGCTGGCTGTGAAAGGTTATAAGGAAGCTTTTCAAAGACGAAACTGTCACTATCTCAGTTTCCATGTAGTGAAAACGTTTGTTATGAGAGCTTTCGGTTTTTATTGGTTATTGTGTTTTCGCAGGCTACATATTTGTAGAAATTAAAATCATATCTAGGTTTCATTACTGTTGCTTTTTAGAAGTCTTGCGGTATACTTAGTAATAGAACTTTTTATCCAGTCTAAGCCTGAGCCTTAACCATCAATTCTAAATTAATGGAGTCTATCATATGTGATTGCTACCTGGTCGTAAGTGAACCACTTTTCAATTGTGCACATTTAAAGATTTCTTTAACGGAGACTCGGTTGATTAAAAATTAAAAATTTTGCCGAGACCCGGGATTATTCGGAACTCATGCAAGTTCTTCGTATTTGAACCAGGGACCTTCAGATCTTCAGTCTGACGGTCTCCCAACTGAGCTATCTCGGCAATCGTGTGAGACTGTTAAGGTAATTAATGACAGCAAACATTATATTAAAAGTGGAAACAGACATTACGAAAAGAATTTACCTCAATTGTGATAAAACTATTTTGTATTGTGAAAACGGAATATTTTAACATTGAAGAAGCTTTTTCGAGAAAAACGTTATCTGGAAAGTTTGTTTACCAATGATTTAATTTGATCATAGAATAGAGAAAAACAATTGCCGAGACCCGGGATTATTCAGAACTCATTCAAGTTCTCCGGATTTGAACCAGGGACCTTCAGATCTTCAGTCTGACGCTCTCCCAACTGAGCTATCTCGGCAGCTGGCTGTGAAAGGTTATAAGGAAGCTTTTCAAAGACGAAACTGTCACTATCTCAGTTTCCATGTAGTGAAAACGTTTGTTATGAGAGCTTTCGGTTTTTATTGGTTATTGTGTTTTCGCAGGCTACATATTTGTAGAAATTAAAATCATATCTAGGTTTCATTACTGTTGCTTTTTAGAAGTCTTGCGGTATACTTAGTAATAGAACTTTTTATCCAGTCTAAGCCTGAGCCTTAACCATCAATTCTAAATTAATGGAGTCTATCATATGTGATTGCTACCTGGTCGTAAGTGAACCACTTTTCAATTGTGCACATTTAAAGATTTCTTTAACGGAGACTCGGTTGATTAAAAATTAAAAACGTTGCCGAGACCCGGGATTATTCAGAACTCATGCAAGTTCTTCGTATTTGAACCAGGGACCTTCAGATCTTCAGTCTGACGGTCTCCCAACTGAGCTATCTCGGCAATCGTGTGAGACTGTTAAGGTAATTAATGACAGCAAACATTATATTAAAGGTGGAAACAGACAGTACGAAAAGAATTTAACTCAATTGTGATAAAACTATTTTGTATTGTGAAAACGGAATATTTTAACATTGAAGAAGCTTTTTCGAGAAAAACGTTATCTGGAAAGTTTGTTTACCAATGATTTAATTTGATCATAGAATAGAGAAAAACAATTGCCGAGACCCGGGATTATTCAGAACTCATTCAAGTTCTCCGGATTTGAACCAGGGACCTTCAGATCTTCAGTCTGACGCTCTCCCAACTGAGCTATCTCGGCAGCTGGCTGTCAAAGGTTATAAGGAAGCTTTTCAAAGACGAAACTGTCACTATCTCAGTTTCCATGTAGTGAAAACGTTTGTTATGAGAGCTTTCGGTTTTTATTGGTTATTGTGTTTTCGCAGGCTACATATTTTTTGAAATTAAAATCATATCTAGGTTTCATTACTGTTGCTTTTTAGAAGTTTTGCGGTATACTTAGTAATAGAACTTTTTATCAAGTTAAAGCCTGAGCCTTAACCATCAATTCTAAATTAATGGAGTCTATCATATGTGATTGCTACCTGGTCGTAAGTGAACCACTTTTCAATTGTGCACATTTAAAGATTTCTTTAACGGAGACTCGGTTGATTAAAAATTAAAAATGTTGCCGAGACCCGGGATTATTCAGAACTCATGCAAGTTCTTCGTATTTGAACCAGGGACCTTCAGATCTTCAGTCTGACGGTCTCCCAACTGAGCTATCTCGGCAATCGTGTGAGACTGTTAAGGTAATTAATGACAGCAAACATTATATTAAAAGTGGAAACAGACAGTACGAAAAGAATTTAACTCAATTGTGATAAAACTATTTTGTATTGTGAAAACGGAATATTTTAACATTGAAGAAGCTTTTTCGAGAAAAACGTTATCTGGAAAGTTTGTTTACCAATGATTTAATTTGATCATAGAATAGAGAAAAACAATTGCCTTGACCCGGGATTATTCAGAACTCATTCAAGTTCTCCGGATTTGAACCAGGGACCTTCAGATCTTCAGTCTGACGCTCTCCCAACTGAGCTATCTCGGCAGCTGGCTGTCAAAGGTTATAAGGAAGCTTTTCAAAGACAAAACTGTCACTATCTCAGTTTCCATGTAGTGAAAACGTTTGTTATGAGAGCTTTCGGTTTTTATTGGTTATTGTGTTTTCGCAGGCTACATATTTGTAGAAATTAAAATCATATCTAGGTTTCATTACTGTTGCTTTTTAGAAGTTTTGCGGTATACTTAGTAATAGAACTTTTTATCCAGTCTAAGCCTGAGCCTTAACCATCAATTCTAAATTAATGGAGTCTATCATATGTGATTGCTACCTGGTCGTAAGTGAACCACTTTTCAATTGTGCACATTTAAAGATTTCTTTAACGGAGACTCGGTTGATTAAAAATTAAAAATGTTGCCGAGACCGGGATTATTCAGAACTCATGCAAGTTCTTCGTATTTGAACCAGGGACCTTCAGATCTTCAGTCTGACGGTCTCCCAACTGAGCTATCTCGGCAATCGTGTGAGACTGTTAAGGTAATTAATGACAGCAAACATTATATTAAAAGTGGAAACAGACAGTACGAAAAGAATTTAACTCAATTGTGATAAAACTATTTTGTATTGTGAAAACGGAATATTTTAACATTGAAGAAGCTTTTTCGAGAAAAACGTTATCTGGAAAGTTTGTTTACCAATGATTTAATTTGATCATAGAATAGAGAAAAACAATTGCCGAGACCCGGGATTATTCAGAACTCATTCAAGTTCTCCGGATTTGAACCAGGGACCTTCAGATCTTCAGTCTGACGCTCTCCCAACTGAGCTATCTCGGCAGCTGGCTGTCAAAGGTTATAAGGAAGCTTTTCAAAGACGAAACTGTCACTATCTCAGTTTCCATGTAGTGAAAACGTTTGTTATGAGAGCTTTCGGTTTTTATTGGTTATTGTGTTTTCGCAGGCTACATATTTTTTGAAATTAAAATCATATCTAGGTTTCATTACTGTTGCTTTTTAGAAGTTTTGCGGTATACTTAGTAATAGAACTTTTTATCAAGTTAAAGCCTGAGCCTTAACCATCAATTCTAAATTAATGGAGTCTATCATATGTGATTGCTACCTGGTCGTAAGTGAACCACTTTTCAATTGTGCACATTTAAAGATTTCTTTAACGGAGACTCGGTTGATTAAAAATTAAAAATGTTGCCGAGACCCGGGATTATTCAGAACTCATGCAAGTTCTTCGTATTTGAACCAGGGACCTTCAGATCTTCAGTCTGACGGTCTCCCAGCTGAGCTATCTCGGCAATCGTGTGAGACTGTTAAGGTAATTAATGACAGCAAACATTATATTAAAAGTGGAAACAGACAGTACGAAAAGAATTTAACTCAATTGTGATAAAACTATTTTGTATTGTGAAAACGGAATATTTTAACATTGAAGAAGATTTTTCGAGAAAAACGTTATCTGGAAAGTTTGTTTACCAATGATTTAATTTGATCATAGAATAGAGAAAAACAATTGCCGAGACCCGGGATTATTCAGAACTCATTCAAGTTCTCCGGATTTGAACCAGGGACCTTCAGATCTTCAGTCTGACGCTCTCCCAACTGAGCTATCTCGGCAGCTGGCTGTGAAAGGTTATAAGACAGCTTTTCAAAGACGAAACTGTCACTATCTCAGTTTCTATGTAGTAAAAACGTTTGTTATGAGAGTATTCGGTTTTAATTGGTTATTCTTTTTTCGCATGCTACATATTTGTAGAAATTAAAAGCATATCTAGGTTTCATTACCGTTGCTTTTCAGAAGGCTTACGGTATACTTAGTAATAGAACTTTCTGTCCAGTCTAAGCCTCAGCCTTAGCCATGAATTCTAAATTAATGTAGTCTGTGATATGTGATTGCTACCTGGTCGTAAGTGAACCACTTTTCAATTGTGCACATTTAAAGATTTCTTTAACGGAGACTCCGTTGATTAAAAATTAAAAATTTCGCCGAGACCCGGGATTATTCAGAACTCATGCAAGTTCTTCGTATTTGAACCAGGGACCTTCAGATCTTCAGTCTGACGCTCTCCCAACTGAGCTATCCCGGCAGCTGACTGTGAAAGGTTATAAGGCAGCTTTTCAAAGAAGAAACTGTCACTATCTCAGTTTCTATGTAGTGAAAACGCTTGTTATGAGAGTATTCGGTTTTTATTGGTTATTCTCTTTTCGTATGCTACATATTTGTAGAAATTAAAAGCATATCTAGGTTTCATTACCGTTGCTTTTCAGAAGGCTTACGGTATACTTAGTAATAGAACTTTCTGTCCAGTCTAAGCCTCAGGCTTAGCCATGAATTCTAAATTAATTTAGTCTGTGATATGTGATTGCTACTTGGTCGTAAGTGAACCACTTTTCAATTGTGCACATTTAAAGATTTCTTTAACGGAGACTCGGTTGAATAGAAATTAAAAACAATTGCCGAGACCCGGGATTATTCAGAACTCATTCAAGTTCTCCGGATTTGAACCAGGGACCTTCAGATCTTCAGTCTGACGCTCTCCCAACTGAGTTATCTCGGCAGCTGGCTGTGAAAGGTTATAAGAGAGCTTTTTAAAGAAGAAATTGTCACTATCTCAGTTGCTATGTAGTAAAAACGTTTGTTATGAGAGTATTCGGTTTTAATTGGTTATTCTTTTTTCGCATGCTACATATTTGTAGAAATTAAAAGCATATCTAGGTTTCATTACCGTTGCTTTTCAGAAGGCTTACGGTATACTTAGTAATAGAACTTTCTGTCCAGTCTGAGCCTCAGCCTTAGCCATGAATTCTAAATTAATGTAGTCTGTGATATGTGATTGCTACCTGGTCGTAAGTGAACCACTTTTCAATTGTGCACATTTAAAGATTTCTTTAACGGAGACTCGGTTGAATAAAAATTAAAAATGTTGCCGAGACCCGGGATTATTCAGAACTCATGCAAGTTCTTCGTATTTGAACCAGGGACCTTCAGATCTTCAGTCTGACGGTCTCCCAACTGAGCTATCTCGGCAATCGTGTGAGACTGTTAAGGTAATTAATGACAGCAAACATTATATTAAAAGTGGAAACAGACAGTACGAAAAGAATTTAACTCAATTGTGATAAAACTATTTTGTATTGTGAAAACGGAATATTTTAACATTGAAGAAGCTTTTTCGAGAAAAACGTTATCTGGAAAGTTTGTTTACCAATGATTTAATTTGATCATAGAATAGAGAAAAACAATTGCCGAGACCCGGGATTATTCAGAACTCATTCAAGTTCTCCGGATTTGAACCAGGGACCTTCAGATCTTCAGTCTGACGCTCTCCCAACTGAGCTATCTCGGCAGCTGGCTTTGAAAGGTTATAAGGAAGCTTTTCAAAGACGAAACTGTCACTATCTCAGTTTCCATGTAGTGAAAACGTTTGTTATGAGAGCTTTCGGTTTTTATTGGTGATTGTGTTTTCGCAGGCTACATATTTTTTGAAATTAAAATCATATCTAGGTTTCATTACTGTTGCTTTTTAGAAGTTTTGCGGTATACTTAGTAATAGAACTTTTTATCAAGTTAAAGCCTGAGCCTTAACCATCAATTCTAAATTAATGGAGTCTATCATATGTGATTGCTACCTGGTCGTAAGTGAACCACTTTTCAATTGTGCACATTTAAAGATTTCTTTAACGGAGACTCGGTTGATTAAAAATTAAAAATGTTGCCGAGACCCGGGATTATTCAGAACTCATGCAAGTTCTTCGTATTTGAACCAGGGACCTTCAGATCTTCAGTCTGACGGTCTCCCAACTGAGCTATCTCGGCAATCGTGTGAGACTGTTAAGGTAATTAATGACAGCAAACATTATATTAAAAGTGGAAACAGACAGTACGAAAAGAATTTAACTCAATTGTGATAAAACTATTTTGTATTGTGAAAACGGAATATTTTAACATTGAAGAAGCTTTTTCGAGAAAAACGTTATCTGGAAAGTTTGTTTACCAATGATTTAATTTGATCATAGAATAGAGAAAAACAATTGCCTTGACCCGGGATTATTCAGAACTCATTCAAGTTCTCCGGATTTGAACCAGGGACCTTCAGATCTTCAGTCTGACGCTCTCCCAACTGAGCTATCTCGGCAGCTGGCTGTCAAAGGTTATAAGGAAGCTTTTCAAAGACAAAACTGTCACTATCTCAGTTTCCATGTAGTGAAAACGTTTGTTATGAGAGCTTTCGGTTTTTATTGGTTATTGTGTTTTCGCAGGCTACATATTTGTAGAAATTAAAATCATATCTAGGTTTCATTACTGTTGCTTTTTAGAAGTTTTGCGGTATACTTAGTAATAGAACTTTTTATCCAGTCTAAGCCTGAGCCTTAACCATCAATTCTAAATTAATGGAGTCTATCATATGTGATTGCTACCTGGTCGTAAGTGAACCACTTTTCAATTGTGCACATTTAAAGATTTCTTTAACGGAGACTCGGTTGATTAAAAATTAAAAATGTTGCCGAGACCGGGATTATTCAGAACTCATGCAAGTTCTTCGTATTTGAACCAGGGACCTTCAGATCTTCAGTCTGACGCTCTCCCAACTGAGCTATCTCGGCAATCGTGTGAGACTGTTAAGGTAATTAATGACAGCAAACATTATATTAAAAGTGGAAACAGACAGTACGAAAAGAATTTAATTCAATTGTGATAAAACTATTTTGTATTGTGAAAACGGAATATTTTAACATTGAAGAAGGTTTTTCGAGAAAAACGTTATCTGGAAAGTTTGTTTTCCAATGATTTAATTTGATCATAGAATAGAGAAAAACAATTTCCGAGACCCGGGATTATTCAGAACTCATTCAAGTTCTCCGGATTTGAACCAGGGACCTTCAGATCTTCAGTCTGACGCTCTCCCAACTGAGCTCAGTCTCGGCAGCTGGCTGTCAAAGGTTATAAGGAAGCTTTTCAAAGACGAAACTGTCACTATCTCAGTTTCTATGTAGTGAAAACGTTTGTTATGAGAGCTTTCGGTTTTCAAGGGTTATTCTGTTTTCGTAGGCTACATATTTGAAGAAATTAAAATCATATCTAGGTTTCATTATCGTTGCTTTTCAGAAGGCTTACGGTATACTTAGTAATAGAACTTTCTGTCCAGTCTAAGCCTCAGCCTTAGCCATCAATTCTAAATTAATCTACTCTATCATATGTGATTGCTACCTGGTCGTAAGTGAACCACTTTTAAATTGTGCACATTTAAAGATTTCTTTAACGGAGACTCGGTTGATTAAAAATTAAAAATGTTGCCTAGACCCGGGATTATTCAGAACTCATGCAAGTTCTTCGTATTTGAACCAGGGACCTTCAGATCTTCAGTCTGACGCTCTCCCAACTGAGCTATCTCGGCAGCTGGCTGTGAAAGGTTATAAGGCAGCTTTTCAAGGAAGAAACTGTCACTATCTATGTTTCTCTGTAGTGAAAACGTTTGTTATGAGAGTATTCGGTTTTTATTGGTTATTCTTTTTTCGCATGCCACATATTTGTAGAATTTAAAATCATATCTAGGTTTCATTAACGTTGCTTTTTAGAAGGCTTACGGTATACTTAGTAATAGAACTTTCTGTCCAGTCTAAGTCTCAGCCTTAGCAATGAATTCTAAATTAATGTAGTCTGTTATATGTGATTGCTGCCTGGTCGTAAGTGAACCACTTTTCAATTGTGCACATTTAAAGATTTCTTTAACGGAGACTCGGTTGAATAAAAATTAAAAATGTTGCCGAGACCCGGGATTATCCAGAACTCATGCAAGTTCTTCGTGTTTGAACCAGGGACCTTCAGATCTTCAGTCTGACGGTCTCCCAACTGAGCTATCTCGGCAATCGTGTGAGACTATTAAGGTAATTAATGACAGCAAACATTATATTAAAAGAGGAAACAGACAGTACGAAAAGAATTTAACTCAATTGTGATAAAACTATTTTGTATTGTGAAAACGGAATATTTTAACATTGAAGAAGATTTTTCGAGAAAAACGTTATCTGGAAAGTTTGTTTACCAATGATTTAATTTGATCATAGAATAGAGAAAAACAATTGCCGAGACCCGGGATTATTCAGAACTCATTCAAGTTCTCCGGATTTGAACCAGGGACCTTCAGATCTTCAGTCTGACGCTCTCCCAACTGAGCTATCTCGGCAGCTGGCTGTGAAAGGTTATAAGACAGCTTTTTAAAGACGAAATTGTCACTATCTCAGTTGCTATGTAGTAAAAACGTTTGTTATGAGAGTATTCGGTTTTAATTTGTTATTCTTTTTTCGCATGCTACATATTTGTAGAAATTAAAAGCATATCTAGGTTTCATTACCGTTGCTTTTCAGAAGGCTTACGGTATACTTAGTAATAGAACTTTCTGTCCAGTCTAAGCCTCAGCCTTAGCCATGAATTCTAAATTAATGTAGTCTGTGATATGTGATTGCTACCTGGTCGTAAGTGAACCACTTTTCAATTGTGCACATTTAAAGATTTCTTTAACGGAGACTTTGTTGATTAAAAATTAAAAATTTCGCCGAGACCCGGGATTATTCAGAACTCATGCAAGTTCTTCGTATTTGAACCAGGGACCTTCAGATCTTCAGTCTGACGCTCTCCCAACTGAGCTATCCCGGCAGCTGACTGTGAAAGGTTATAAGGCAGCTTTTCAAAGAAGAAACTGTCACTATCTCAGTTTCTTTGTAGTGAAAACGCTTGTTATGAGAGTATTCGGTTTTTATTGGTTATTCTCTTTTCGTATGCTACATATTTGTAGAAATTAAAAGCATATCTAGGTTTCATTACCGTTGCTTTTCAGAAGGCTTACGGTATACTTAGTAATAGAACTTTCTGTCCAGTCTAAGCCTCAGCCTTAGCCATGAATTCTAAATTAATGTAGTCTGTGATATGTGATTGCTACCTGGTCGTAAGTGAACCACTTTTCAATTGTGCACATTTAAAGATTTCTTTAACGGAGACTCGGTTGAATAAAAATTAAAAATGTTGCCGAGACCCGGGATTATTCAGAACTCATGCAAGTTCTTCGTATTTGAACCAGGGACCTTCAGATCTTCAGTCTGACGCTCTCCCAACTGAGCTATCTCGGCAATCGTGTGAGACTGTTAAGGTAATTAATGACAGCAAACATTATATTAAAAGTGGAAACAGACAGTACGAAAAGAATTTAACTCAATTGTGATAAAACTATTTTGTATTGTGAAAACGGAATATTTTAACATTGAAGAAGCTTTTTCGAGAAAAACGTTATCTGGAAAGTTTGTTTACCAATGATTTAATTTGATCATAGAATAGAGAAAAACAATTGCCGAGACCCGGGATTATTCAGAACTCATTCAAGTTCTCCGGATTTGAACCAGGGACCTTCAGATCTTCAGTCTGACGCTCTCCCAACTGAGCTATCTCGGCAGCTGGCTGTCAAAGGTTATAAGGAAGCTTTTCAAAGACAAAACTGTCACTATCTCAGTTTCCATGTAGTGAAAACGTTTGTTATGAGAGCTTTCGGTTTTTATTGGTTATTGTGTTTTCGCAGGCTACATATTTGTAGAAATTAAAAGCATATCTAGGTTTCATTACCGTTGCTTTTCAGAAGGCTTACGGTATACTTAGTAATAGAACTTTCTGTCCAGTCTAAGCCTCAGGCTTAGCCATGAATTCTAAATTAATTTAGTCTGTGATATGTGATTGCTACTTGGTCGTAAGTGAACCACTTTTCAATTGTGCACATTTAAAGATTTCTTTAACGGAGACTCGGTTGAATAGAAATTAAAAACAATTGCCGAGACCCGGGATTATTCAGAACTCATTCAAGTTCTCCGGATTTGAACCAGGGACCTTCAGATCTTCAGTCTCAGCTGACGCTCTCCCAACTGAGCTTTCTCGGCAGCTGGCTGTGAAAGGTTATAAGCCAGCTTTTCAAAAAAGAAACTGTCACTATCTCAGTTTCTATGTAGCGAAAACGTTTGTTATGAGAGTATTCGGTTTTTATTGGTTATTCTTTTTTCGCATGCTACATATTTGTAGAAATTAAAATCATATCTAGGTTTCATTACTGTTGCTTTTTAGAAGTCTTGCGGTATACTTAGTAATAGAACTTTTTATCCAGTCTAAGCCTGAGCCTTAACGATCAATTCTAAATTAATGGAGTCTATCATATGTGATTGCTACCTGGTCGTAAGTGAACCACTTTTCAATTGTGCACATTTAAAGATTTCTTTAACGGAGACTCGGTTGATTAAAAATTAAAAATGTTGCCGAGACCCGGGATTATTCAGAGGTCATGCAAGTTCTTCGTATTTGAACCAGGGACCTTCAGATCTTCAGTCTGACGGTCTCCCAACTGAGCTATCTCGGCAATCGTGTGAGACTGTTAAGGTAATTAATGACAGCAAACATTATATTAAAAGTGGAAACAGACAGTACGAAAAGAATTTAACTCAATTGTGATAAAACTATTTTGTATTGTGAAAACGGAATATTTTAACATTGAAGAAGCTTTTTCGAGAAAAACGTTATCTGGAAAGTTTGTTTACCAATGATTTAATTTGATCATAGAATAGAGAAAAACAATTGCCGAGACCCGGGATTATTCAGAACTCATTCAAGTTCTCCGGATTTGAACCAGGGACCTTCAGATCTTCAGTCTGACGCTCTCCCAACTGAGCTATCTCGGCAGCTGGCTGTGAAAGGTTATAAGACAGCTTTTCAAAGACGAAACTGTCACTATCTCAGTTTCTATGTAGTAAAAACGTTTGTTATGAGAGTATTCGGTTTTAATTGGTTATTCTTTTTTCGCATGCTACATATTTGTAGAAATTAAAAGCATATCTAGGTTTCATTACCGTTGCTTTTCAGAAGGCTTACGGTATACTTAGTAATAGAACTTTCTGTCCAGTCTAAGCCTCAGCCTTAGTCATGAATTCTAAATTAATGTAGTCGCTGATATGTGATTGCTACCTGGTCGTAAGTGAACCACTTTTCAATTGTGCACATTTAAAGATTTCTTTAACGGAGACTCGGTTGAATAAAAATTAAAAATGTTGCCGAGACCCGGGATTATTCAGAACTCATGCAAGTTCTTCGTATTTGAACCAGGGACCTTCAGATCTTCAGTCTGACGGTCTCCCAACTGAGCTATCTCAGCAATCGCGTGAGACTGTTAAGGTAATTAATGACAGCAAACATTATATTAAAAGTGGAAACAGACAGTACGAAAAGAATTTAACTCAATTGTGATAAAACTATTTTGTATTGTGAAAACGGAATATTTTAACATTGAAAAATCTTTTTCGAGAAAAACGTTATCTGGAAAGTTTGTTTACCAATGATTTAATTTGATCATAGAATAGAGAAAAAGAATTGCCGAGACCCGGGATTATTCAGAACTCATTCAAGTTCTCCGGATTTGAACCAGGGACCTTCAGATCTTCAGTCTGACGCTCTCCCAACTGAGCTATCTCGGCAGCTGGCTGTGAAAGGTTATAAGGAAGCTTTTCAAAGACGAAACTGTCATTATCTCAGTTTCCATGTAGTGAAAACGTTTGTTATGAGAGCTTTCGGTTTTTATTGGTTATTGTGTTTTCGCAGGCTACATATTTGTAGAAATTAAAATCATATCTAGGTTTCATTACTGTTGCTTTTTAGAAGTCTTGCGGTATACTTAGTAATAGAACTTTTTATCCAGTCTAAGCCTGAGCCTTAACCATCAATTCTAAATTAATGGAGTCTATCATATGTGATTGCTGCCTGGTCGTAAATGAACCACTTTTCAATTGTGCACATTTAAAGATTTCTTTAATGGAGACTCGGTTGATTAAAAATTAAAAATGTTGCCGAGACCCGGGATTATTCAGAACTCATGCAAGTTCTTCGTATTTGAACCAGGGACCTTCAGATCTTCAGTCTGACGCTCTCCCAACTGAGCTATCTCGGCAGCTGGCTGTGAAAGGTTATAAGGCAGCTTTTCAAAGAAGAAACTGTCACTATCTCAGTTTCTATGTAGTGAAAACGTTTGTTATGATAGTATTCGGTTTTTATTGGTTATTCTTTTTTCGCATGCCACATATTTGTAGAATTTAAAATCATATCTAGGTTTCATTAACGTTGCTTTTCAGAAGGCTTACGGTATACTTAGTAATAGAACTTTCTGTCCAGTCTAAGCCTCAGCCTAAGCAATGAATTCTAAATTAATGTAGTCTGTTATATGTGATTGCTGCCTGGTCGTAAGTTAACCACTTTTCAATTTTGCACATTTAAAGATTTCTTTAACGGAGACTCGGTTGAATAAAAATTAAAAATGTTGCCGAGACCCGGGATTATCCAGAACTCATGCAAGTTCTTCGTATTTGAACCAGGGACCTTCAGATCTTCAGTCTGACGCTCTCCCAACTGAGCTATCTCGGCAGCTGGCTGTGAAAGGTTATAAGACAGCTTTTCAAAGAAGAAATTGTCACTATCTCAGTTTCTATGTAGTAAAAACGTTTGTTATGAGAGTATTCGGTTTTAATTGGTTATTCTTTTTTCGCATCCTACATATTTGTAGAAATTAAAAGCATATCTAGGTTTCATTACCGTTGCTTTTCAGAAGGCTTACGGTATACTTAGTAATAGAACTTTCTGTCCAGTCTAAGCCTCAGCCTTAGTCGTGAATTCTAAATTAATGTAGTCTGTGATATGTGATTGCTACCTGGTCGTAAGTGAACCACTTTTCAATTGTGCACATTTAAAGATTTCTTTAACGGACGAGACTCGGTTGAATAAAAATTAAAAATGTTGCCGAGACCCGGGATTATTCAGAACTCATGCAAGTTCTTCGTATTTGAACCAGGGACCTTCAGATCTTCAGTCTGACGGTCTCCCAACTGAGCTATCTCAGCAATCGCGTGAGACTGTTAAGGTAATTAATGACAGCAAACATTATATTAAAAGTGGAAACAGACAGTACGAAAAGAATTTAACTCAATTGTGATAAAACTATTTTGTATTGTGAAAACGGAATATTTTAACATTGATAAAGCTTTTTCGAGAAAAACGTTATCTGGAAAGTTTGTTTACCAATGATTTAATTTGATCATAGAATAGAGAAAAAAAATTGCCGAGACCCGGGATTATTCAGAACTCATTCAAGTTCTCCGGATTTGAACCAGGGACCTTCAGATCTTCAGTCTGACGCTCTCCCAGCTGAGCTATCTCGGCAGCTGGCTGTGAAAGGTTATAAGGAAGCTTTTCAAAGACGAAACTGTCACTATCTCAGTTTCCATGTAGTGAAAACGTTTGTTATGAGAGCTTTCGGTTTTTATTGGTTATATTGTTTTCGCATGCTACATATTTGTAGAAATTAAAATCATATCTAGGTTTCATTACTGTTGCTTTTTAGAAGTCTTGCGGTATACTTAGTAATAGAACTTTTTATCCAGTCTAAGCCTGAGCCTTAACCATCAATTCTAAATTAATGGAGTCTATCATATGTGATTGCTACCTGGTCGTAAGTGAACCACTTTTCAATTGTGCACATTTAAAGATTTCTTTAACGGACACTCGGTTGATTAAAAATTAAAAATTTTGCCGAGACCCGGGATTATTCAGAACTCATGCAAGTTCTTCGTATTTGAACCAGGGACCTTCAGATCTTCAGTCTGACGCTCTCCCAACTGAGCTATCTCGGCAATCGTGTGAGACTGTTGAGGTAATTAATGACAGCAAACATTATATTAAAAGTGGAAACAGACAGTACGAAAAGAATTTAATTCAATTGTGATAAAACTATTTTGTATTGTGAAAACGGAATATTTTAACATTGAAGAAGGTTTTTCGAGAAAAACGTTATCTGGAAAGTTTGTTTTCCAATGATTTAATTTGATCATAGAACAGAGAAAAACAATTTTTGAGACCCGGGATTATTCAGAACTCATTCAAGTTCTCCGGATTTGAACCAGGGACCTTCAGATCTTCAGTCTGACGCTCTCCCAACTGAGCTATCTCGGCAGCTGGCTGTGAAAGATTATAAGGAAGCTTTTCAAAGACGAAACTGTCACTATCTCAGTTTCTATGTAGTGAAAACGTTTGTTATGAGAGCTTTCGGTTTTCAATGGTTATTCTGTTTTCGTAGGCTACATATTTGTAGAAATTAAAATCATATCTAGGTTTCATTATCGTTGCTTTTCAGAAGGCTTACGGTATACTTAGTAATAGAAGTTTCTGTCCAGTCTAAGCCTCAGCCTTAGCCATCAATTCTAAATTAATCTACTCTATCATATGTGATTGCTACCTGGTCGTAAGTGAACCACTTTTCAATTGTGCACATTTAAAGATTTCTTTAACGGAGACTCGGTTGATTAAAAATTAAAAATGTTGCCGAGACCCGGGATTATTCAGAAGTCATGCAAGTTCTTCGTATTTGAACCAGGGACCTTCAGATCTTCAGTCTGACGCTCTCCCAACTGAGCTATCTCGGCAGCTGGCTGTGAAAGGTTATAAGGCAGCTTTTCAAGGAAGAAACTGTCACTATCTATGTTTCTCTGTAGTGAAAACGTTTGTTATGAGAGTATTCGGTTTTTATTGGTTATTCTTTTTTCGCATGCCACATATTTGTAGAATTTAAAATCATATCTAGGTTTCATTAACGTTGCTTTTTAGAAGGCTTACGGTATACTTAGTAATAGAACTTTCTGTCCAGTCTAAGCCTCAGCCTTAGCAATGAATTCTAAATTAATGTAGTCTGTTATATCTGATTGCTGCCTGGTCGTAAGTGAACCACTTTTCAATTGTGCACATTTAAAGATTTCTTTAACGGAGACTCGGTTGAATAAAAATTAAAAATGTTGCCGAGACCCGGGATTATCCAGAACTCATGCAAGTTCTTCGTGTTTGAACCAGGGACCTTCAGATCTTCAGTCTGACGGTCTCCCAACTGAGCTATCTCGGCAATCGTGTGAGACTGTTAAGGTAATTAATGACAGCAAACATTATATTAAAAGAGGAAACAGACAGTACAAAAAGAATTTAACTCAATTGTGATAAAACTATTTCTTATTGTGAAAACGGAATATTTTAACATTGAAGAAGCTTTTTCGAGAAAAACGTTATCTGGAAAGTTTGTTTACCAATGATTTAATTTGATCATAGAATAGAGAAAAACAATTGCCGAGACCCGGGATTATTCAGAACTCATTCAAGTTCTCCGGATTTGAACCAGGGACCTTCAGATCTTCAGTCTGACGCTCTCCCAACTGAGCTATCTCGGCAGCTGGCTGTGAAAGGTTATAAGACAGCTTTTTAAAGAAGAAATTGTCACTATCTCAGTTGCTATGTAGTAAAAACGTTTGTTATGAGAGTATTCGGTTTTAATTGGTTATTCTTTTTTCGCATGCTACATATTTGTAGAAATTAAAAGCATATCTAGGTTTCATTACCGTTGCTTTTCAGAAGGCTTACGGTATACTTAGTAATAGAACTTTCTGTCCAGTCTAAGCCTCAGCCTTAGCCATGAATTCTAAATTAATGTAGTCTGTGATATGTGATTGCTACCTGGTCGTAAGTGAACCACTTTTCAATTGTGCACATTTAAAGATTTCTTTAACGGAGACTTTGTTGATTAAAAATTAAAAATTTCGCCGAGACCCGGGATTATTCAGAACTCATGCAAGTTCTTCGTATTTGAACCAGGGACCTTCAGATCTTCAGTCTGACGCTCTCCCAACTGAGCTATCCCGGCAGCTGACTGTGAAAGGTTATAAGGCAGCTTTTCAAATAAGAAACTGTCAGTATCTCAGTTTCTATGTAGTGAAAACGCTTGTTATGAGAGTATTCGGTTTTTATTGGTTATTCTCTTTTCGTATGCTACATATTTGTAGAAATTAAAAGCATATCTAGGTTTCATTACCGTTGCTTTTCAGAAGGCTTACGGTATACTTAGTAATAGAACTTTCTGTCCAGTCTAAGCCTCAGGCTTAGCCATGAATTCTAAATTAATTTAGTCTGTGATATGTGATTGCTACTTGGTCGTAAGTGAACCACTTTTCAATTGTGCACATTTAAAGGTTTCTTTAACGGAGACTCGGTTGAATAGAAATTAAAAACAATTGCCGAGACCCGGGATTATTCAGAACTCATTCAAGTTCTCCGGATTTGAACCAGGGACCTTCAGATCTTCAGTCTGACGCTCTCCCAACTGAGCTATCTCGGCAGCTGGCTATGAAAGGTTATAAGACAGCTTTTTAAAGAAGAAATTGTCACTATCTCAGTTGCTAAGTAGTAAAAACGTTTGTTATGAGAGTATTCGGTTTTAATTGGTTATTCTTTTTTCGCATGCTACATATTTGTAGAAATTAAAAGCATATCTAGGTTTCATTACCGTTGCTTTTCAGAAGGCTTACGGTATACTTAGTAATAGAACTTTCTGTCCAGTCTAAGCCTCAGCCTTAGCCATGAATTCTAAATTAATGTAGTCTGTGATATGTTTTTGCTACCTGGTCGTAAGTGAACCACTTTTCAATTGTGCACATTTAAAGATTTCTTTAACGGAGACTCGGTTGAATAAAAATTAAAAATGTTGCCGAGACCCGGGATTATTCAGAAGTCATGCAAGTTCTTCGTATTTGAACCAGGGACCTTCAGATCTTCAGTCTGACGCTCTCCCAACTGAGCTATCTCGGCAATCGTGTGAGACTGTTAAGGTAATTAATGACAGCAAACATTATATTAAAAGTGGAAACAGACAGTACGAAAAGAATTTAACTCAATTGTGATAAAACTATTTTGTATTGTGAAAACGGAATATTTTAACATTGAAGAAGCTTTTTCGAGAAAAACGTTATCTGGAAAGTTTGTTTACCAATGATTTAATTTGATCATAGAATAGAGAAAAACAATTGCCGAGACCCGGGATTATTCAGAACTCATTCAAGTTCTCCGGATTTGAACCAGGGACCTTCAGATCTTCAGTCTGACGCTCTCCCAACTGAGCTATCTCGGCAGCTGGCTGTGAAAGGTTATAAGGAAGCTTTTCAAAGACGAAACTGTCACTATCTCAGTTTCCATGTAGTGAAAACGTTTGTTATGAGAGCTTTCGGTTTTTATTGGTTATTGTGTTTTCGCATGCTACATATTTGTAGAAATTAAAATCATATCTAGGTTTCATTACTGTTGCTTTTTAGAAGTCTTGCGGTATACTTAGTAATAGAACTTTTTATCCAGTCTAAGCCTGAGCCTTAACCATCAATTCTAAATTAATGGAGTCTATCATATGTGATTGCTACCTGGTCGTAAGTGAACCACTTTTCAATTGTGCACATTTAAAGATTTCTTTAACGGAGACTCGGTTGATTAAAAATTAAAAATGTTGCCGAGACCCGGGATTATTCAGAAGTCATGCAAGTTCTTCGTATTTGAACCAGGGACCTTCAGATCTTCAGTCTGACGGTCTCCCAACTGAGCTATCTCGGCAATCGTGTGAGACTGTTAAGGTAATTAATGACAGCAAACATTATATTAAAAGTGGAAACAGACAGTACGAAAAGAATTTAACTCAATTGTGCTAAAACTATTTTGTATTGTGAAAACGGAATATTTTAACATTGAAGAAGCTTTTTCGAGAAAAACGTTATCTGGAAAGTTTGTTTACCAATGATTTAATTTGATCATAGAATAGAGAAAAACAATTGCCGAGACCCGGGATTATTCAGAACTCATTCAAGTTCTCCGGATTTGAACCAGGGACCTTCAGATCTTCAGTCTGACGCTCTCCCAACTGAGCTATCTCGGCAGCTGGCTGTGAAAGGTTATAAGACAGCTTTTCAAAGACGAAACTGTTACTATCTCAGTTTCTATGTAGTAAAAACGTTTGTTATGAGAGTATTCGGTTTTAATTGGTTATTCTTTTTTCGCATGCTACATATTTGTAGAAATTAAAAGCATATCTAGGTTTCATTACCGTTGCTTTTCAGAAGGCTTACGGTATACTTAGTAATAGAACTTTCTGTCCAGTCTAAGCCTCAGCCTTAGTCATGAATTCTAAATTAATGTAGTCGCTGATATGTGATTGCTACCTGGTCGTAAGTGAACCACTTTTCAATTGTGCACATTTAAAGATTTCTTTAACGGAGACTCGGTTGAATAAAAATTAAAAATGTTGCCGAGACCCGGGATTATTCAGAACTCATGCAAGTTCTTCGTATTTGAACCAGGGACCTTCAGATCTTCAGTCTGACGGTCTCCCAACTGAGCTATCTCAGCAATCGCGTGAGACTGTTAAGGTAATTAATGACAGCAAACATTATATTAAAAGTGGAAACAGACAGCACGAAAAGAATTTAACTCAATTGTGATAAAACTATTTTGTATTGTGAAAACGGAATATTTTAACATTGAAAAATCTTTTTCGAGAAAAATGTTATCTGGAAAGTTTGTTTACCAATGATTTAATTTGATCATAGAATAGAGAAAAACAATTGCCGAGACCCGGGATTATTCAGAACTCATTCAAGTTCTCCGGATTTGAACCAGGGACCTTCAGATCTTCAGTCTGACGCTCTCCCAACTGAGCTATCTCGGCAGCTGGCTGTGAAAGGTTATAAGGAAGCTTTTCAAAGACGAAACTGTCACTATCTCAGTTTCCATGTAGTGAAAACGTTTGTTATGAGAGCTTTCGGTTTTTATTGGTTATTGTGTTTTCGCAGGCTACATATTTGTAGAAATTAAAATCATATCTAGGTTTCATTACTGTTGCTTTTTAGAAGTCTTGCGGTATACTTAGTAATAGAACTTTTTATCCAGTCTAAGCCTGAGCCTTAACAATCAATTCTAAATTAATGGAGTCTATCATATGTGATTTCTACTTGGTCGTAAGTGAACCACTTTTCAATTGTGCACGTTTAAAGATTTCTTTAATGGAGACTCGGTTGAATAAAAATTAAAAACAATTGCCGAGACCCGGGATTATTCAGAACTCATTCAAGTTCTCCGGATTTGAACCAGGGACCTTCAGATCTTCAGTCTGACGCTCTCCCAACTGAGCTATCTCGGCAGCTGGCTGTGAGAGGCTATAAGACAGCTTTTCAAAGAAGAAATTGTCACTATCTCAGTTTCTATGTAGTAAAAACGTTTGTTATGAGAGTATTCGGTTTTAATTGGTTATTCTTTTTTCGCATGCTACATATTTGTAGAAATTAAAAGCATATCTAGGTTTCATTACCGTTGCTTTTCAGAAGGCTTACGGTATACTTAGTAATCGAACTTTCTGTCCAGTCTAAGCCTCAGCCTTAGTCATGAATTCTAAATTAATGTAGTCTGTGATATGTGATTGCTACCTGGTCGTAAGTGAACCACTTTTCAATTGTGCACATTTAAAGATTTCTTTAACGGAGACTCGGTTGAATAAAAATTAAAAATGTTGCCAAGACCCGGGATTATTCAGAACTCATGCAAGTTCTTCGTATTTGAACCAGGGACCTTCAGATCTTCAGTCTGACGGTCTCCCAACTGAGCTATCTCAGCAATCGCGTGAGACTGTCAAGGTAATTAATGACAGCAAACATTATATTAAAAGTGGAAACAGACAGTACGAAAAGAATTTAACTCAATTGTGATAAAACTATTTTGTATTGTGAAAACGGAAAAAAAACGTTATCTGGAAAGTTTGTTTACCAATGATTTAATTTGATCATAGAATAGAGAAAAACAATTGCCGAGACCCGGGATTATTTGAGTTCAAGTTCTCCGGATTTGAACCAGGGACCTTCAGATCTTCAGTCTGACGCTCTCCCAACTGAGCTATCTCGGCAGCTGGCTGTGAAAGGTTATAAGGAAGCTTTTCAAAGACGAAACTGTCACTATCTCAGTTTCCATGTAGTGAAAACGTTTGTTATGAGAGCTTTCGGTTTTTATTGGTTATTGTGTTTTCGCAGGCTACATATTTGTAGAAATTAAAATCATATCTAGGTTTCATTACTGTTGCTTTTTAGAAGTCTTGCGGTATACTTAGTAATAGAACTTTTTATCCAGTCTAAGCCTGAGCCTTAACCATCAATTCTAAATTAATGGAGTCTATCATATGTGATTGCTACCTGGTCGTAAGTGAACCACTTTTCAATTGTGCACATTTAAAGATTTCTTTAATGGAGACTCGGTTGATTAAAAATTAAAAATGTTGCCGAGACCCGGGATTATTCAGAACTCATGCAAGTTCTTCGTATTTGAACCAGGGACCTTCAGATCTTCAGTCTGACGCTCTCCCAACTGAGCTATCTCGGCAGCTGGCTGTGAAAGGTTATAAGGCAGCTTTTCAAAGAAGAAACTGTCACTATCTCAGTTTCTATGTAGTGAAAACGTTTGTTATGATAGTATTCGGTTTTTATTGGTTATTCTTTTTTCGCATGCCACATATTTGTAGAATTTAAAATCATATCTAGGTTTCATTAACGTTGCTTTTCAGAAGGCTTACGGTATACTTAGTAATAGAACTTTCTGTCCAGTCTAAGCCTCAGCCTAAGCAATGAATTCTAAATTAATGTAGTCTGTTATATGTGATTGCTGCCTGGTCGTAAGTGAACCACTTTTCAATTTTGCCACTTAAAGATTTCTTTAACGGAGACTCGGTTGAATAAAAATTAAAAATGTTGCCGAGACCCGGGATTATCCAGAACTCATGCAAGTTCTTCGTATTTGAACCAGGGACCTTCAGATCTTCAGTCTCAGCTGACGCTCTCCCAACTGAGCTTTCTCGGGAGCTGGCTGTGAAAGGTTACAAGACAGCTTTTCAAAGAAGAAACTGTCACTATCTCAGTTTCTATGTAGTGAAAACGTTTGTTATGAGAGTATTCGGTTTTTATTGGTTATTCTCTTTTCGCATGCTACATATTTGTAGAATTTAAAATCATATCTAGGTTTCATTAACGTTGCTTTTCAGAAGGCTTACGGTATACTTAGTAATAGAACTTTCTGTCCAGTCTAAGCCTCAACCTTAGCCATGAATTCTAAATTAATGTAGTCTGTTATATGTGATTGCTGCCTGGTCGTAAGTGAACCACTTTTCAATTGTGCACATTTAAAGATTTCTTTAACGGAGACTCGGTTGAATAAAAATTAAAAATGTTGCCGAGACCCGGGATTATTCAGAACTCATGCAAGTTCTTCGTATTTGAACCAGGGACCTTCAGATCTTCAGTCTGACGCTCTCCCAACTGAGCTATCTCGGCAATCGTGTGACACTGTTAAGGTAATTAATGACAGCAAACATTATATTAAAAGTGGAAACAGACAGTACGAAAAGAATTTAACTCAATTGTGATAAAACTATTTTGTATTGTGAAAACGGAATATTTTAACATTGAAGAAGCTTTTTCGAAAAAAACGTTATCTGGAAAGTTTGTTTACCAATGATTTAATTTGATCATAGAATAGAGAAAAACAATTGCCGAGACCCGGGATTATTCAGAACTCATTCAAGTTCTCCGGATTTGAACCAGGGACCTTTAGATCTTCAGTCTGACGCTCTCCCAACTGAGCTATCTCGGCAGCTGGCTGTGAAATGTTATAAGGAAGCTTTTCAAAGACGAAACTGTCACTATCTCAGTTTCCATGTAGTGAAAACGTTTGTTATGAGAGCTTTCGGTTTTTATTGGTGATTGTGTTTTCGCAGGCTACATATTTTTTGAAATTAAAATCATATCTAGGTTTCATTACTGTTGCTTTTTAGAAGTCTTGCGGTATACTTAGTAATAGAACTTTTTATCCAGTCTAAGCCTGAGCCTTAACCATCAATTCTAAATTAATCTACTCTATCATATGTGATTGCTACCTGGTCGTAAGTGAACCACTCTTCAATTGTGCACATTTAAAGATTTCTTTAACGGAGACTCGGTTGATTAAAAATTAAAAATGTTGCCGAGACCCGGGATTATTCAGAACTCATGCAAGTTCTTCGTATTTGAACCATGGACCTTCAGATCTTCAGTCTGACGCTCTCCCAACTGAGCTAGTCTCGGTAATCGCGTGAGACTATTAAGGTAATTAATAACAGCAAACATTTTATTAAAAGTGGAAACAGACCGTACGAAAAGAATTTCACTCAACTGCGATAAAACTATTTTGTATTTTGAAAACGGAATAGTAGTATATCCAAACTGGCCATTGTTTCACGGATCGCTGATTAAGAATTGGGAAATAATAGGACCCATTGTTCTATGTATGAACAATGAGGTGGATTACTCCGCGAGGCAGTGGAACAGTCGTCCCATAGCGAAAAGAGCCCCTTCCCACACAAACATCCCATATTCCCATACCTCACAAACCTATCCCAAAACTTAATCCCAAACCTAATATCGCCTAAAGAGTTTGATCAGTAACCTTCCCAGCCGCCCTAAGGTGCATTCTCAGAGGGGGATTTGCGCTTCAAAGTGTCATCTTTAGGGAATGCCTGTACAAAGTTCTTGACGGAGTTCATGTCCTGATATAATCGAGTTAGATCAGAAGTAGGATTGTGCTCATCCACAGCCTCTGTCAACAGGGCACTTGGGCTGTCATGGCGAAGCACCTTCTCAAGTTGAATGTAGTAACTAGCTGTATGTGATCTCTCCCATCCGACATGGCTCATAACATCTGTTAACGCCGAACCCGAGAGAGCCAGTGTTATGGCACAGCCAGACCTAAAGCTATGGGCCGTCTCGCCTTCATCAATACCCGCCTCTTTGAGGTACGTTTTTAGTCTAGTATTCATGGCATCCGAGGAAATAGATGAAGGAGAAATGGCACCCTGGGCAGTTGTCGGGCGAAAGAGAAAGCCGTCGGTTAGATCAACCTGCATGGCGCGTGTGGTAGACATGTACTTTTCAATTGCCGCCACTGGACATATTTTGACATTCACACATCTTCTAATGCCAAAAAGGTTTGACTTGCCCCCACGAAGTGTTTTGCCCCATGTGTGATTGAACAGCAACCCATCATCATTAGGGAACCTGAGAATTTCATTCGTGCGAACTTGGCCAAGGTCTCCAGGTCTGTCCCCCGAGAAAAATAAGGTCTTAAAATAGGCTTGATCTCTTGACAAGATATACATCTTTACAGGGTCATCTGCACACGCATCAAACTGTCTATCAAGGTGGTCCGACAGTCTTGCCAGTTTATCAACGAAAAGGGGGGTAGCCTGCTTCGGAACAAGACCAGCGGCTGCTTGTTCTTCCTTAATGCATTTAAGATATTTCCTTACCAACAAAGAAGCAGCAGGATTTCCCAGGCCAAGCCTTTCCTCCCAATCCCCGGCGCGATCATTTTCTTTGAAAATAGCTCTTATCTTGCCAATTAGGGAGTCAACAGAACCCGCAGCAAGCCGACGCGGGCAAGTACAGGTGGAGGGGTTCGCAAGCCCCCGACGAGGACATTCCAGTGAGTGGACCTGAGTCTTGCCTGCTTTGTCTTTCCATACCAAAAAACGTACCAAGTCGTGGGGAGAAGCAGACATAAGATCCTTGGGCATTGGCAGTGAAGCTAAAAACTGACACAACTGTCCGAGTAACTGAGATTTTTGACGTTCATATGTGGACTGTTTATTAAAGAGTTGAGCTATCCGGGACTCGATCGATTCGATATCAATCTCTAGGGGTTGTTGCTGAGGTGAAGATGACATGCGCCTTGCGTACCCGCATTGCTGACAAAATCTGAACAGCGTGTCATTCGGGTAGGAACACTGGGGACAAGCCACCGCCGGAACCCAGAGTCTGGACACGTCGCGGAGGGGCTAGGGAAAGACGAAAGAGAGAAACATGGTGTAAAAGAAGGGAAAAACTAAATAAAATGGCACAGTCATAAATCAGATTGAAATTGGTTTATTGAGCACAGTTTCAAGGAAAATGGTATTCTACAGTCTATACAAAACAAACTCTGAAAGCCCAGAGGTCCCAAGGGATAGGACCATAATCAACAAAGCCATCTCTACTTGGACGGCGTAACACATCAACGTCACCTAGCACAGCCAAACGCAGTTGGAGCGAAGACTCTGACTGGATGATAGGCCACCAGTAAGGCCGGGGGTAGGTGTCTGGAACGACAATCGTGCAGCGCGCCTTCTGCTCCTGAAGAAACTTTAACACAGGGCCAATAAGCGAGAACGGGGGAAAAACATAACAGCTCTCAAATACAGAACCCCTCACCGAAGCTATGTCTTGAGCGAACATATTGACACCCATGGCTTGGGGCATGGGCACTGGCGAGAAGTGGGGAAGTATGATGCCATCGCTGTCCAGTTGAGCATTAGAATCCAAGGCCATGAGGTCACACGTGTGGCCCCCCGGGCCGCCAAACACTGTTTGAACAGTCGACCAAATTCTAGGGGCAAGAGCGGAATCCATAACCGAAAGGCGACGTGAAGGTGGGTCGGCTGGATTGACTTCTGACTTGACATGCTGTAAAGAGATCGCTACGTTGAGATCGACTGTAGTCCAGAAAAGATCTTTGAGGGCCTCAAGCATAGCATGAGAGCTGGCATACTGTCTGTCCCAACAGCCAAGTAGCACCGAACTGTCCACAAGAGCATCGACGCGTCGGTTTTTTACCAGATCACCAAAGGATCGAAGGGTACGGGAGAGTGCAACAGTTTCTTTCACATGAATCGGAGAAGATATCATTGTGTCACACCATAAGTCGCCAACCTCTTGTGCGACTTGTCCATCACTCTTTAACAGTGCCCCACCCCAACCCGAACCAGAGGCGTCTGATGCCAGTGAAAGAGAGACATGTCTCTCTTCGCGCCAAGACATATGGCCTTTCCAAGAATCCAGGAATCGCCAATATTCGAGTTCCTTTCGCAGAGGGCCAACGATCTTGATACAGGTCTTCGTCTTAATGGCTCCGGACAATGCAATATTCATTTCTCTAGTGAAGAGCTTCGCCCCAGGCACGACCAAAGTAAAAGAGATACATTTGCCAATAATTTTCTGCAGACATACCAGGGACACAAACTGTTGAGACAGTATGCTCTCTCGAAGCTCTGTGAACTTTTGGATCTTGTCAGACGGCAGAGAAAAGGCTGTAAGTGTTGAGTCACAGCAAAGGCCCAGGTAGACAAGCTTTTGTACCGGTACAAAGACAGACTTTGAAAGATTAAGGAAATATCCCAGGGATGTAAGAATGCAGACTGCTATATGGTTGGCTGCTGTTGCCAATTCAAAATCTTCTAATCTGGAGGTTTGGGCGTTGGCCTGGACAAGTGAGTGGCGTCTTTGCTGCCCCAAATGGCGATCATCAATATACTGGCTGCACGGAACACCTTGATTTCGGATTTCTTGGGTTGCTACCATGCCAATAGACTGATAAATGTAAGGGGAGATCTTCCAACCAAATGGCAGGACGTGGTTAACAAACCACCACCCTCCCCATTGAAAACCCATTAGCAGTCGACTGTCATCATCCATCAGCACATGATCATAGCCCGACTTGTCATCAAGCTTCGTTTGGAAGTGATCTTTCTCTAAGTACCGCGTGACGTCAATAAGCGAATCAAGACGGAAGGGCATATCGCGCATCCAACAGTTCAAGTAGCGCTGGTCCTGGCACAGACGAGGCTTGCTTGGTTCGACAGTTAGGGGCATCACAACTAATGGGGGGGTACACTGTCCAACCTCTCCCACCACTCCAACAGCGCCTACAGCAATGCGGTCTGTTATGGTCTTCGAGATAAACTCAGCAAATGGTTTACACGAGTTGTGGTTGTTAAAAAGCCGAGGCACAGGGAAGTTTGAATCATAAGTACAACCCCCAAACCGTCCCTTGAATGGCTGGACGTAGTCGTACACGCAGACCTTTTTACAAATCCAGCCCATAACTTCCATTCTGTTAGGTAGATCTCGGGTCAGCTTATCCCAAACATCAGAGTTTCGGTGAATTTCGCCCGCAATGAAATGGTCAGGGTCACGTACCGATAAGGTGGACGAGTCTGAAACGGCAGAAGGCGGTTTCTGGGTAAGCATGCATTCATGGCCTGGGACTGATGCCCTAGCAACGGTCCCTGGGAGAGTTGTCCAGCGAACTACCCGTTCCCGAAATGATGCAGCTGCCGCCATTGGGTCAAAATCGGGCGAAATCTCCCAATCAGGTACCTGGAATTGCTGAATACATTGTCTTTTGGATGGCGGCTAAAGGGAAAACATAGAAAACAAAAAAAAGAAGAAACGAAGAAAAACGGGTGAGAACCAGAGTCCCCCAGGGACCAGCGAAGGGCAACAGTCCCGGCGCAACTGCAAGAGTCGGGCACAAAGGGCTTTAGAGAGCCCTGGGACAATTGACCCCACTGGACTTAAGGGACGAGAGGCATCTAAGCGTAAAAATGCACAGAAAAAGGGGTACAACAGATAATTAATTTGGACACATTTTATTTCAGCTCAAATAGCATACGAGGAGAAAAGGTGTACACGAAAAAAATACTTCAAATTAAGTCAAAGTCAATTAGAGGTCTGACGGCAGTTTCGGGCCATGTGCCCAAAACGGTGACACTTGTAACACCTGACATTTCTTGCCGTTGACCTCTGGGTACCCCCAGCCCCGGGGTATGGCCATTCCTGAGGGGGCCTGGGGTATGTTGGAGCACCATTTCCGGATTGCTGATGGGATACCACGGGCTTGTACATTTTGGCGACAGTCTTGGCGACTTCCTTCTCGATGTCGCTTCCCAAGATGTGTGTCACGAGATCACCCAGTCTAGGGCCGGGAGGCAGCTTCTTGCAATTAGTAAGAACCGCAGTATACTTTCTGAGATCAGGGTGTGCTGAACGGCGACCAACATCCTCCAGATGCTCCAAGGCCCCAATTAACGCGTAGGGGTCAAAAGCTTTGGGTGGACGGGATGCTAGCTGACGGACCATCAGCAGGGCCTGATCGACCATTGATGTCTGAGCTGCCTGCACTACTTGATCGCGGAGCTGTCTAACTTGATCCTAAGCAAAATACAAAGATTGGCGTTTAGTCGGTTATAGACAGAATTCACGTCTCTATTACTCACATCAAACACTCAATTCAGCCAATCCCGACAGCAAGGTTTATATTTAGTATAAACAACCCCTATTGGATTACACAACACAACATCAAAATCCCTAGTGAGGAAATATGGTAACTCGGAAACTGAGCGAGGCTATAAATTTACCCACCCCTCAAAAATGATGAGTTAACCTCAAGCACATAAGGAACAGGACCGCGAGCAGCATTCATGCTAAGGCAGAGTAATCACAAGCCCAAATAAACAATAGGCGAAGCACCCGAATCTCAATTATCGGGATCTGCAAAAAATTTGACGAAGAAACAAATTCAGTATTTAGGACTGGATTAAGTGGATTCAATAAACAGGCTCCAAGTAGTTTAACAAGACTGATTAACAACAGTGAGCGTGTCCAGTCATAGAGTAAAATCAATCGAGTACAGAGTTCAGATACCAGTAAAATAATCTTGCCTAGACGGCACCAGAGATAAATTAAAATGCATTCCCAGCCCGAGAGGCCTAATGATACGTTTCAATTTACCGACTACGAAGCTCAGTTGGCACCAGCCCCACCTAACTGGGACATAATATAACTTCACTTAACGCATGTCCAGCCCGAGAGGCCCAAACAGGAAAAGTTTCCGAGAAAGCAGAGTACAGTATAAATGGCTAAACACACCTAAATATAGCATCGGCACCATATCCAGTAAACATGTCCGGCCTGCGAAGCCCAAACTAAATTAATTTCCATGAATACGAAATTAAGTAAACACCAAACATACCTTAATGGCACCTGAAACACATTTAGTAAATGTGCCCGGCCCGAGAGGCCCCAAACAAAATAAATTTCCCCGAACACGAAGTCCAAAAAAAAAACGCCAAATAGACCTAAATGGCACCTGAAACACATTCAGTAACGTGCCCAGCCCGAGGGGTCCAAAACAAATAAATTTCCCTGAACACGAAGTCCAGTAAAACGCCAAACATACCGAGATGGCACCTGAAACACATTCAGTAAACGTGCCCAGCCCGAGAGGCCCACACTAGAATTAATTTCCCTGAACACGAAGTTCAGTAAAGGCCAAACACACCTAAATGGCACCTGAAAGACATTCAGTAAACGTGCCCGGCCCGAGAGGCCTAAAACTAGAATAAATTTCCCTGAACGCAAAGTTCAGCAAACGCCAAACAGACCTAAATGGCACCTGAAACACATTCAGTAAACGTGTCCAGCCCGAGAGGCCCAAAACTAAGATAAATTCCCCTGAACACGAAGTCCAGTAAACGCCAAACACACCTAAATGGCACCTGAAACACATTCAGTAAACGTGCCCGGCCCGAGAGGCCCAAACTAGAATAAATTTTGCTGAACACGAAGTCCAGTAAACGCCAAACATACCTAAAAGGCACCTGAAACACATTCAGTAAACGTGCCCGGCCTGAGAGGCC
Organism: Blastomussa wellsi; assembly: GCA_947652115.1. NCBI lineage: Eukaryota > Metazoa > Cnidaria > Anthozoa > Scleractinia > Plerogyridae > Blastomussa > Blastomussa wellsi. The sequence goes on from OX393569.1 coordinate 17,011,253, forward strand.
CAAAGAAACATTCTTCGCCGAACACCGAGTTCAGCAGTGACCAAAACAAGCATACAGATATAGCGAAGCGGTGAACCGAAATATAGTAAAGCAACTAACATGACCCAAGACCAAACTGCGACTATAAACAAGATGAATAAGGGATATTTACCTCTAAATTCACAGCTTGCTGCGGTTGCGCTTGCTGAGCTGGTTGTTGTGGCCGTTGAGGTTGTGCCGGAGCCGGAGCCAGTGGAGCCGGTGGAGCTGGTGGGGCCGGCGGACGTGGAACTTGAGCCATAAACGAGAGAACAGTAAACGAACCAGCTTCGAACTGGCGGCCGTGAGTTTACGGGAAAACAGGAGGACACGAGGTGGAACAACGCATATTTATACTCTTGAATATATTAACCAGAGCGAGTCACATACTTTCCGTTACATTCCAGCGCTTAATCAGCTCCCGTTGGGAACATTGGCCAGTCTGAATACTTTAAAGGGCCTTTGTCACTTTTTACGCATGTGTGACGATTTGATTTCTGTTCCGACGGGACGAAAATCAAAGTTAATTGATGCGATTAAAATCCTCTTCCAACGACCACGCGAGGCTTGCAAGAGCTATAAAAATTGAGGTAAGGTATTTTTGGTCATTTTTGGAAGTTTTTAAAGGAAAATGTTGCTTTTATTTTCTTATCAATATCAAACGAAATATATGATGTCCTCGAAGGGTGATACACAAAGCGGGATGAGGCACGACAAGGAGGTGTTCGTACGCACGTGAAAACTCCGAAAAATTCGCAGAAGGCCACGATGGTTCGTAGCAGCATTCAGCGCGCAACCTTGTTAAATTTCTATTGGTTCAAACACTTTTTGTGCGAATTAGGGATCCGCATGCGCATTATCGACAAAAAGTCGTACAAAAAGAATACCATTGCCGAGACCCGGGATTATTCAGAACTCATTCGAGTTCTGCGGGTTTGAACCAGGGACCTCCAGAGCTTCATATGCAGTAATTATCTCAGTTTTTATGCAGTGAAAATTTTTGCCATGAGAGCATTCGGTTTTCATTGGTTATTCTCGGCTGCTTTCGTAGTCTACATATTTGGATAAATTCATCTAATTTGTATTAATGCTCGTAAGCCTCCGAAGCCTTCCTCTTCTTTCGGTAAGAGTTCATTATGGAAGGATACACAAAATAGTACACTTTTATTTTCACTCGTGATCGGTTTCACATGTTTATTTCTCTAGTTAGCCCTCAGCTCTTGCTGAAATGAGTTTTGAGTCTGTTTTGCGCGAGAAAGAATAATTTGAAACGCTACTATTTTGTAATGTAATTTACATTTAGCAGAGAACGCCGCACCTAAGTAGAAGTTATATAGCCCAGTGATTGATCGAATAAGCTACGTATTCGTGATGGTCTGTGCATTTTGAAAAATTTAGGCATTTGCAATCCGTCTCAATTTTTCCCATTCTTAGACCTTCCTTTTTTCGTTTTTGGTTTGGTATCACTTCATTGGGGTTTTTGTTCTTCAGTAAACATTTATTTAGAGGTTTCCGTTCGTCGCAAAACTGACTCAAAACATCGTGATGGAACTCCTTTAAGTTTAAAATTTTTAGGTTTTTCAATAGACCAATTCCGATATATTAAAATTCTAACATGGCGCCGAGGCTTAGGGGAATAAAACAAAAGAAATTATTTATTCATCCCTAAGCCTCGATGTAAAATCTTTTGTTTTATTCCCCCAAGCCTCGGTGGCATGTTAGAATATTAATATATCGGAATTGGTCTATTACAATCTTTGTAAATCGTCCACATTCGAAGCCACATTTTTTCTTTTTAGTTTGGCGTTTTCAAAACCTCGTTAACTATATCACTTCAATGAATAGAGGGGGTAAGTTTCTAAAGAAACTGTGGTGCTGCGTCGGTGGGAAGTATAACAATATAATTTGGTTTTATCAACTGGGTTGGGAGCGAAGGGCTAACGCTCGAAACGTCAGCTCTTGAATCTCTTTACGGTGGCCAATTGACATTATCAACCCAACCCCTTCGTCGGAGCGAAGGGCTAACGCTCGAAACGTCAGCTCTTGAATCTCTTTACGGTGGCCAATTGACATTATCAACCCAGTTGATAAAACCAAATTATATTATATCACTTCAATGTTTCCTTTTTAAAAGAAAAACAATTTGAACAAGACAATTTAATGCACTACCAAATATGGATTCGTTCATGGTGACTAAGCCCCGTTAGAAGCTTTAACAACTATTTCCAAACGATGATAAACATTTAATTTCCCTTTTTGTAACGCGAGCATTGTATATACAGTGGAAGCCGCCTCATGCACGGTCAAATGTATAGTGCAATCCGGCCTCACGGTACCCCCCGTTAATACCTCATTATTACCGGCCACTTTATATACAATGGAAGCCCGCCTCACGGCCCCCCTGTTAGTACCTCATTATTACGGTCACTTTATTTTGGTTCGAACAAGAGCTTCGTTATTCGTTTTCTCGACGGATTAACTGAGCGCCACTGTATTCAGAAATGAGATATTTTTAAACATTCCGAAAAATGGACTATGAAAGTAAGACGAGACAATTAGATACTATCGACGTTTAGCCGAACAGCCAGCCGAATACTAGTTGGAAACATGATTATTTTTATGTATCTTTTTGGACCTTTGTTAGGACTTATTCGTTTTTCTTGGATGATCTACATCAAAACGCACTCAGTCAGAACCTGAATACTGTCGACCGAAGTGAAATGAAATCGCTTAGTGTTCGTAATGCAGACAGGCTCTCTTCATGAATTCTGAGTCCACTTTGCCAATGTTTCAGTGTAAGCAAATAAAGCTGCCTTCTGTATAAGTTGAAATTCAAGAGGCGCTTTCCGCCAATCAACGAGGTGAAGAGCTACAGCTTAGAAACAAAAACAAAAAAATGACCGTAATCTTTAGATTAATTGTATTAATTTGAGACAGATTTTGTATTCCAAACTGATACAACAAAGTGAAAGCTAGTATAAGAAGAGAATCGTTTTACTTGGCACAACTTTTTGTTTTCTGATATAAAATGGAAAAATATATAATATTTGTGCGTTTGCGTGAATTGCTCTATTCTGTATTGCATGAAAATAAAAAGCATGAAAGCCGACCGATTCTGTGACAGCAAAGAGCTTTTATCCCATCAAAACATAACCCTTTGAAGAGGTGTTCGTTAATCGCAGTTTGCTCAGATTAATTAACCCTATTTAGTAATAGACTCCACGTGTCCATAAAAGGCTTAAGATTGTCTTCAGGAAATGGCAAAATTCCCAAATGGTATTTACATATGCCTCAGTCAACCTAACCACCTTTTGTCGCTGGACTGAATTTCAGTGAATTTGGGTTTGACCGTAAAATAAACTCCAAGAAACGGAAGACTGCTCTAAATCAAACTTGTTTCTGCTCTTTTTATGCGTTTAGTAAATCGCAGAATGCTAAAAGAAATGTTCTCGTGAAATCCCATTTGGCGGTAACCCACTTCGCGTTGCTTTCTAAGTAAACACTTTCTTTTCAAGATTGAGTAAGGGATAAAAGATACATTAGTCGCTTTGTGGTGGGAGCGAAGGCGTAAATGTGTTTGCTGAAATGGGACATGCTCTTCCGGAACGTCAGTTTATGGAAATTTTATTACGGAGGTAAAACGAATCAAACCTGAGGGAAAGCATTCTCGAGTTTCACTGCGCTATGCAGCACTACTTATTCAATACTACAGCATTAAATGTGTTCAACCTTTATCAGCTCGTGAAATAAGCGACTTATGGACTGACTTATAAAGATGACGCCTTGAAAATATGTCCTGCTTGCTTAAGCCGTTTTGAAAGCATTAATAAATTAAACAATTTATAGACGCGATGAGCTCGAAAAGTTTCTCTAAAGGCAAAAATAGTATTAATTACGAAGTGGGTCAAGAACCATAAAAGAGAGAAAATCCACAAGATTATTGCTTTATTATTAATGGCATTATCGCGAAAGATAAGGGTTTGGAAGGCGCCAGAGCTGCTTGTGTCGATTTATTATGCTGCAAACAATTGAAATAATACTCTACAACAAAAACACGGAGTTGCAAATAAATACGGTATTTCTTTTCGCTATGTCTGGAGTCATCTCTTGGGTGGTCTTTGCTTTAGAGTGGATAACCCCAGGGGTTGAACACCGTGAAAAATTTGCAATGACCATGAGTTAACGCGGGAGCGCGCAAAATGTATTAAGATAATGAATAAACAGAACTTTTCGCGCCACTTGAACTAGCAAATCCATTTTGTTTCTTTTCTTTTTTCGCTTGCTTTTTAGCGGAGTGAAATTGGATCCGATCGTGGGCCAGCTGCCACATTAGCGAGGCCTCAGAAGTCAATTTGTGCCAATTATTTCAAATTACCATGCCAGAGAATCCGCAAATGCGTACGACTTCGTCCAGGTTGCTTTTGCGAAGAGCTATATTGGCGCGTGGTTCCCACACGAGTAATAATTCTTCTGGCGATAACGAAACTTAATTTTGTCGGTTTTTTTGGAAAATCGACCGTCGTGTCAGTATGCAAACACATATGGCGTGAAACCTCAAAGGCAAAATAACTTTCTAGATTCTTTTTAATGGACCGGATTTGTTTTACAGTTGTGGTTTTATCGCTGAAATTACTTTAAGCGATTTATAGAACGGCAATTAATGAGCTTCCGAGGTAGGCAACAAATTTCAATCAACTCAAACTTGTTTAATGGCCTGAGGCATTTGCCTAGAGAAAAGAGAAGGTATTTGTAAAGAGTTTTATATTAGGATTCTTCAATGGCTCGGGTCTAGAAGCGTTGAGGCGGAAAATGACCGTAGCCTTACAAGTGCCAATTGCCTGACAATTACTTAATGTTCGTTCGATAAATACATTGGTGCGGCATTATTTGATATGTGAATGAATCTATCCACAAGACATAAATATGAAATAAGTAACCGCCAACTCATTTCACTCCTAAATGGCTTGCATTGTGTTGAGTAACAAAATAAATTTGTTTGTGTCAAACTTGAAATCGAAAGTGAATTGCATGCACTTCTCATTATATTTGCCCCGTGTTTATAACTTTTGTCTTCGGCACCGGGAGAGTCGAGCACTTTCGTGCCATTGTTTTCTTCGCCGAAAAACTAAATTAGCTGTACATATTTAATGGAGTGTAACAATAGCTAATGGTTTTCTGTTATTTATCCGGACTGCTAAAACCATTTGTCAATTTCCCTTTTATCTCTGCAAGGCGGAGAGTACACTCGCCGACAAAGGAAATAACTTATCTTGACTTTTCTGTATTTTGTGTTTTAATAGTTAATTGAATTCCACCTTCGATTATCTTAAGATAATGATTACTAATTGACACCCTTTCGAGTAATGATATAAACTAATTGTGTAATGATCACCGTTAATTTAACTGCACCAGAATGGACAAATCCAATGGAATTAACTCTTGTCGAGTTGTACACCCAGTTGTATCATTTTTGAGCTGTTTGCTTTGAGCTTTTCCCAGTTGACGCCTGCTTTCGGAGCCTCTGGTATCAACTTAATAAGCCCTGAATGCGTATTCAAACAAGTGAAGCTCTCCAACTGTCAATCAGCTAATCGACGTTCTGTAGCCGTAACAAAGGACACAAATAGCTCAGCCATCTGCTTCGAAGACATTTCAAGCGATACGCACATCTGCGAGGGCCAAAATTCTCATCTTCGACGGAACAGCAGCATCATGTTTTATCAAGACCCTTTTTTGCTCTACCAGCAAACACCATTTTGTCACGGAAGCTCAAGCGCACGAAACGCACAGAACCGATCGTCATTTCGTATAGATGATATTCTGGTCCCACGACAGCCCTTCCTTGTTCCAAAACAGCCCAGTTTCCAGGAGCCCAGATCGTCTGTTCCAAACGCCAACCCATTGAAATTTGGGATGCACTCGATTCTCACGCAAAGGCAGCGAGATGAAGTGCCAATGTTTCAAGGTGGGTTTAATAGTTTAGGTCATGCATTTATTTTGCACGCCAAAATTTCATTGCGAACCATTGGCATATTTTCAACTCTTGATACAGTTTTGCCATAATTTTGAACGTCTCTTATATTTATTGCTTTAACAATGTCCTCGTCAGATTGCACAAAGTTATCCTTTCTTTGAGAAAATGCGTTGCTATCAAATGCATCCGCTAATTCAATGATCATATTTGGGCCAGCGTTATAACTTTTTCACTTTTTGTCAAAATCTAACAACAGCAGTGTAACTCTATGGAACATGTCTGACAACTTTTCTTTGCTGTAAGAGTTCTACAACATGCTTGTCGGACTTAATTTTACGGTTTTTGCTCAACATTTTTCTGACAAATACATTTTACGGACGCATCTCGGACAGGCTTGAGTGAGAAAAAGGCGCGTTTCGAGATCGCTATTTGTGGTTGTAAAATGTTTTCAGCCGAAATTCTTTGATCTCTTTCCAATTTAACCTTAACACTTCTTTATGCTAAAAGAGACACAAAGCGCCTTAACCAAACACAAATTAGACGTTTATTTACGGAGAAATAACAGGCTAAGCTATCGCGTGTTTCTTCGGTGTGACCAACTTCTCACAGACATAACATCTCCATTGAATCATTACGTAGATAATCTAATGGAGCGGCAATGAACACAGGGAAACGTAATTACGATAAAGAGGAAATCCTCAACGTTTAATTTGTTGCAATTTTACAATATTGAAAACAGCGCAATCTTAGGAAATCCATTCTTTACCATTACCATCTGCTTGAACCAAAAAGAAAAAAAGTACTAAGAAAATTTCCTATCTCTTCTATCAGTCATCCAAACCCAGTTTAGTTTACACCGAAATGTGAATAAAATTCAAAAGTTTACTCTTCGGAAGAATATCTACCATACCTAGTTTACATTTGTACGGCTTGAAGGTTTTTTTAAGTCTGAGATCCCTACTTTTACTGTGATAAGCAACACTGAAATTTCTGTTACTTTCATTCATTGTTTAAATGGAGGACATTGCACGAAACAAGAGAAAATGTGTCCATGTTGAATTTAAATACGCTGAGTTACGAATAATCCCGAAAACTTAAGCATTTTATTAAGTGTAGAAAACAACTGAGGTTACTTTACTTTTGTGTTTCCAAGAAAGAAGATTTAAGGATCGAGGCATCTTCACAGAGGAAAGCGGAAACCTGTGAATTGAAACGTTGTGTTCGTCTCCGGCTGACACAATGCCTTGTACTGCATACAGCAGAAATTTCACCTGTCTTGGGTATAATGTTACAAACGAATTTTGCTTGTTGTTTCTGTTTTATAACATAAAAGCAAAAACAGCATACAATTCATCCTAACAATAGATTATTTCTTTATAATTTCCTCTTATAAAAACAACTGCTCAAGGACTTTGTCCCTGGAGAACTTAAGAAAGGAAGCAGTTCTGCCAAAAAGATGTAAATGAAACGTAGCTTTCAAGGGCTTCAATTACCGATCATTGGTTACTTGCCTTTGTTGTAGCGAAGCAACCCTTGAAATCTTGGTTGCTTTTAATCCTGTGTCAACACATCTCAAGGATCTAGTGATCCCGATTAAGAATAAACTGTCCTCTCCTTTTCTTGACGAAGTAATTCTTCGCTTTTTCGCAGATCCAAGCCCCGAGGTTCTAAGTCAACTTCCTGTATATTTTCGAGTTAAACCGACACTCAGAACGCCAAGTGGGCGAAGATGTCGCAAATCTCGCACGGTCTTCACCGATCTTCAGCTGCGCGTTTTGGAGAAAACGTTCGCGGAGCAAAAGTATTTGGATACATCGAATCGCGCAAAGCTCGCGCAAACGCTGGGCCTGAACGAGACGCAGGTTAAGACCTGGTTTCAGAACAGAAGAATGAAGTGGAAGAAGGAGTCAAGCCCAAATAGCCAAGAGTCTTCCGCGAGTAAAACTGACGGAACCAGTGCGTCATCTGGTAAAGAAAAACCCAACGAAAACGTCACAGAAAGCGGCAAAGACTCTGAGGATACAAAAGCAGAATGAAAAACAACGAAAAGACGAAATCAAACTTTGTAAATATCCGTGAGGAATACCAATTTCAATTCTATTAGGGACAGCCAGGGCAAGTATGATACTGGAATTTTATTTATGTCTTGCCAACATACTGTGACTAATTATAAATTTAACGAAAAGCGTTGAATACGTAAGTGAGAAGATCAGGGTAGCTCTCAAGCAGAAATTGTGTTTGGAAAATTTTAACTTTCATAGCCAATAGCGGTATATTGTAAATGTTCTTTGAAAATCACACTCATGTAAATAATCATTTCGTTGTAGATCTCAGTTTGCATGTTGCAGTACTTCCAATTTCTCGTTAAGGTTTCGTTTCGCACGTTTGAAAAATACACACAAAAAATGAACTTTTAATCTGCTGATTTTAATTGTGAAATAAGTGAGAAAACGCATGGATTAGAAGAGCGAAAAATTTCTTGAAAGCGGGAATTGCGGCGAAGAGCGTTCTGTCGTTGTTCTTTATTAGAAATGTCCTTTGCACGCGGTCTTGTGACTGACAGCCAAGATGCGTTAATGGTGAAAAAAGGCACTAATTGCCATCTATTCTACTACCAGGAAAACAATTATGGCCATTTGTCATAAAATGACAATAATCTCAAGCTTTTACGAATTCACTTTTCCTTTAATAATGACAAAAGAGGTAAAAAGGATTGGCTCTTAAGGGGTACGGGTTGATCGACTTTACCATGATTCAGACCTCAAATGAAACAATTGAAAGCAAGTCGCCTGTAAGATCAGAAATCTGTTGACGATGCGATCACTAACAACTGAGTAGTAGAACAGATTATGAGCACAAATGAAATTGTCGGAATTGCCACCCCCTTCGTAAACAGACAGTCAAAAAGACACAGATACTTTTAGTTTTAAAATGGATTTACCAACCTTCTCCGGCGTATGAGTTGACATACGGCCGACATTTTGTCTCTTTTCAAATTTCCACTTTGTCATGTACAATTTCGTTTAAGCTTTTGAACAAATTGATTTTGTACATATCCGAGTCAATTTCGTACAAGTGCTTTTTTGACATAACAATATAAATATGATATTAACTGAACAGTGAACACGTTCCTTTGTTTGAACAATAGAAAAACCTTTTAAGATTTTAAGGTTAATACTTAGCTCAAGACTTAATAAAATTGGCTAAAACTTTGTTGTGATGGTTGAAAGTTGTGCTAAGTTGTGTTCGCTTCCAGTGGCTTTGGATTTTGTCAGCCGTATTTATTGTGACTACTTCAGCTTCTGTCAACAGTAGCAGTCTTCTATCTATTGTATTGTTTTTCGATCGCTTTACTTTTTTCTTATTTTTACATCATTTAATAGTGATATCGCATACTTGATGCGTGCAATATTTTGAAAAACACTTCAAGAATTTAGATCACACGGTCTTATTTAAAGGTTATTTTTAATCATGTGATAGCTCATTCGAACAGCCTGTTTCTTGTATTGGTTAAGGCAAAAGACTATTAATACTGAATGAAATCAGCTTTTTATTTTCTTAATCCACAAGGCCTAGCTATGTTCAACTTGGAGTGTAGCTCAGTTTAAAACCTTAAAACAGTTTCCTTACTAGTTCTAAATGACTTTTGGCTCTCGCTGGTACTGTTTGTTTTGCCTTTTCCGTTTCTTGAGCTGCTTAGTGAATGGGCTCAATAAACAGGTGTCGCATGCTATGACCAATCAGCGTAAAGTTGTCGTCTAGTTGACCAATAAGAAGTCGAAAGCCTTGGCGTTCCCGCACTTTTCGCCGCGTACGCGCTTCGGATTCGAGTTCGTTTTGGTAGGTCTATTCCACTTTCTGCTGGCACATCAAATAGCTATGTAATTGCTTTGTTTTGTTCAAGTTTCGATTGCGGTCATTTCAGAACCTTTTCCAACTATATATCGTTTCATGAGTTGTCCTAATTTTTTCCCGCGAACCGCGTCAACCCACCCAAATTTACAGACAAATGTATCGTCTTCTATCCCAGCTACAACCTTCAAACTTGGTGAATACAATCTTCTGTCTAGCATTTTAATGTTGCAATTCATAAAGTGTGCAAACTTCAATTTTTAGAAAAGTTATTTCCTATCAGATTTCCATACAAACACTGAAATTTCTGACCGCTTTGCCTAACCGTCAAGATGGCGTCGAAAGGCGCGATAAGGCCTATTATAGAGTTATTTTATAACGAAAGTTGGGAATAAATTTCCATTTAGCCGCGATATATGTTGCAATTCCTGAGTTTTGATCGGTCTACTCATAACCCATGAATATGTCGAATTTGGCTTATTTACTCATCAGCGTGAACAGAAGGGGAGCACAAATATTGCAATGATTCTTTGGATGCTTTTTAATAAAACAGTTATTTCACTCTCGGTTTTTGGATATATATATCTTATTAGACGTTTTGTTGTGTGGTATCGCTGAGTGTTTTTACGAAAACGTCTAATAAGAGATTAATTAATATCCAACATGCCAAATTGTTATGTCCGTGCGGGCATTTCTAACCGGCCTCTGGAGTACAAATACCGCGTGATTTTTATACTCGTTTTGGGCGTTATTTGTACTCTACGAAGCACAGTTGGATAATAAGAGAGAGTTTTCGCCAACTTATATCCAAAGGGAGCTCGTGTAATTATTGTTAACTATTCCTATCGGGCATAGATCTGGACAGGACTAGTTTTTAAGACGATGTGGAAAAATACAAGTAGTCTACCAATCGACGAGGCAACACTGTTTGAATAGAAGACTGAAAGAAAATCCAAGTTGCACCTTGTGACAACTGATCAAGCCTTGGTTATCGTATAAACGTTTTAGTTTGTTTATTCGGTTCATTGTTTTCAATTCCACTCGGGAGAGTAAGATCATGTTTCGTTCAAATAATTTTTTTTCAGATCGCGCAATCTCTCTGTTTTTGATCTTACTTGTCAGAGTTTATTATACCAAAACCTACATTATGGGAAGATTCAGCTTGCCATTGTTTAGACGATATCAAAGGTATCTTGCGTTATCTGTAAAAAAAGTCCCATAATTTGAGAGCATCAAGGATAACTCTGATTCACGAGGCATCAAAACTCACGAGTTTTGACTCGATGGTTACCCAGGCCACCTCCGCAATTGTCATGTCTTTCAAGCCACGTTTGTTCGCCCGAGCTGATGTACTTAAATTCCTTCCTTATTCACGAGAACAGAAAACTTCCTTAAGACGATCAGCGATTACGAATTACATCAGTATGTAGTGGAAGCGGCTAATATGCCTGATAGTTAACGCTCAAATTAAGAGCTCTGGTTTTCTTCGAGCAAATTCTAGTCAACGAGGCAAAGCTGGGTTGGATTGAATGCTTGCACGTAGGGCACTGGATGACTTGACATTGACCAACTCGAAAGCATAAGCTACTTCGGTTACAGTGTACATTCTCTTTGCCTTTTTACTATCTATTTTTACTTTTTTTGTTACAGTATTACATTACTAATATTTGAAAGTTTCACTGAATTAATAATTGTAAATAGTGCAAAACAATCTGAAAGTCTGACTTATTTTAATAGGAACATTCTAAGTTCTACCAAACAAAACAAGAAGGAAAGCAGATTTCGCATCCAAATGGTCAGTGGCTACCATAGATCAATGACTTCATCCTGAGCTCTCTTGCTCTCAGCAAAACGATAGCAAAGCCAAAATTGGTGACTGTCCAGCCCCAAAGCCAGGGCCAAAGAACCCCTAAGCGCCTGAAAGCCTGAACACCTGAGAGTCACGGTTGCCCAATGCCTTTTGGCGCGGTCCAGGCTTAAGCAAGTTTGTCGGGTTCCGTGCCTTGTCTCCTTGGGAAAGGCGCCTTAATCTCATAGTGCCTCTCTCAACCCAAGAGAGCATAAATGAGTACCAGCGAATATAATACACTATTTTTTATAAGAATATATTTTATGAGAATATCGAGGCTGAAATTTGTGAAATTTTAAGAATATTTTAATAATAAACCCAAGGCTGAGATTTTGGAAAGAATATAATTTTGTGTTGAAAATGTGCAACTACAATACAATTTTATTTCTCTAAACGGAAAAACTAGCCAATAAAACGATAAAAACCTACACTATAGCCATTGGTCAATGCAAGGGACCGGTCGATGAATGGTACTGTAATGCATATGTAAGGTATGAAGCACAAAAGACATGAACTAAACTGTAAATTCTTAATCTAAGAATATTCATAAGAATATTTTTAGCCTAAAATCGGCAGAAAAATAGAAATATTCAGCCTGGGCCGGAAAAACAATATTCTTATAAAAAAAGAGTGTACTCGGGGTAACCATGTGATAGATTAGCATCCCATCATGTGATTGTGGAGGGGGAGGGGATAGAAATACTGCTAGTCGCTTCGTGCTAAGGAAACCCGGATAAGCTCCGGCCTGAAGAGCCAATAAGCACAAACACAGACATGAAAACAATGACAACCGGAACAATGCGCCTTACCAACACACGTCCATCAGACCTTCACATGCCCAACTCTCGGCCATGTAGCTTATGTTTTAACGCTGAATGAGCTGTGCTATTATCTCCTCACGAATCCTAGACGAAGGTGACAAAGGAACGGGAGGGAAAGACAGAGCATGTTTTAGTGCGTTCATATTCTCAATGACGTGTACCAGATAATCACATGACTCCATTGCTTCCATGCAAAAGATTGATATACAAAGAAATTCTTAATTTTTTAATCTCCAAGAGAAACAAAAACTTCCAGGATTGTAGTGTTCGAATTTTGGTTCCAGTTATCAGAAAATAAACTAGTCAAAACACTTTCGTTTCTTTACCTTTCCAATTTTAACTTTAAGAATCACGTCCTTTTTTAAGTAAAATCGGTCGTGACTTCCTGTTTTCGTAGGGATGAACCTGAAATAACTGAAAAATGGGGACAAATTGACGTCTCAAGAGGCTATCAAAACTAAAATGAAAAACGCAAATATTAGCTAAACGCCGTCCTTATATATTTTTAGCAATTGATTTCATTTCGTGCTCACCTTAAGATTCACCTCTAATTAGTCCTCGCCCATGCGGTAACATAAGGTTTTGAGAAAATACTGGAAGGTTAAACTTTTAGGAAGATTGTCTAATCGATTTTCCAGAAACCGTTCAGCTAGATGCCGTATGAAGGAACGTTACAGCTTCTACGCCACAGAAATACTATGCAGGGTTTGCCTTGGAATCTATAAAAGAACAAAACGCAACTTCTTACGTTAGATGGCCCAATAATGAGCAGAGACACACCTGTCGACGGAGTTTAGGCTGTACACGAGAGCGATGCTTCTCAGTGCAACAAACTCGTCTTTAATTCGAGAAAGGACAATTTGTCGATCGGGTATACAGGCACCACAGATTTGCGTAAAAATTTTACAGTTCTATGGTGGAAAAGCCAGCAGTATCTTAGTGATATTAAAAAAAATTAGAGAAAGTGCACAGTTTATCATTGGCCGCATGTGTGATGCCACGCCATTTTGTTGACCGCAGTTTTTTCTTTCATTACTACTCCAACTGGTGTATACATTGTTTTGCATTCCATTAATTACTTTCGACATGTCAAATGGTAGGATGGGGTGCGACATTGCAGTTTACAGGAGGTTTTCAACACAAAGGATGGCCTTAATCCCGTAAGAACATCCACAAGGCTCGTCCAACAAAAGAGGAATTAGGGCTTCGTTGTTGACTGTTGTATAAGTAACGAGATACGTTGTTTTCTTTGCGCACTCAGTTGGTCTCTTTGAGGTAAATATTTAAAAACATCTACTGCAAAATCTGGCGTTAAGTGATGTTTAAAAAATGAAAACAATTTGGAGCAGTTCAGAAAGTGCTGATTGTAACTTTATTGTCATTGTGTTTTTCTGTGCGTGTGATGAGGGGGTGGCTGTACTCTGTAAACTTCCTTTGTGCAATCATTGTAATCGATCAGAAATGGCATCGCCCTTGGACCAAGTTTGTTTCCTTCCCTTATCTTATCTGCGGTTTGAACAAAACGTGAGAGAACAAAGAGGTCGTCATGTGCTGCTTCGTCGTGAGTTGAAATCCAAGAGAATACTGACACACGAGTAAGAACATATTGATCCTTACGTGAGGTTTGCCTTAAACGACCTTGGCTGCTAGGCTTTTAAGAGATATACTGGAGAGACACTGGACTGCACTGCTTGAATTGTAAATGCAAAACAAAAAACAAAATAGCACCAAAAATAAAACAGTCAGAGCGCTCGGTCGTAATTTCTTTCGATGAAAAACGAGATTGTTTTAAGGCAACACGTATAAGCTGTCTTCATGTTCATTTGTAACTAACCGATATTTTTCTATAAATGTTTTCCTCCTTGGACTTCTTTCCCAAAGTGATCAAAATTTACTTGATCGATCGCGACATTTAATCAAACACATTTAATTTTAAGGCTTAAAACCAAGTCACCTTTGTATGTTTTCAAACCATTTAGCAAACATTTCATAAAACAAAGTTGTCGTCTTATCTACAGCAGGCTTTGTCGACATAGCCAAAACCGGAAAAATAATGTGGATTCATACATTTTAGTTCCTTGATTTGGGTTGACATATAGCAACATCTCTGACTAATAATGAGTAGTAATTCTTTAATGTAGACAACAGAAATGCATGATTATTTCAATGATATACCATAGATATGACAATCACCGAGTTCCGATTCGTTTTCACAAAGAATTACGATAATATCTTTTAATGTAACGAGCTAAATTAAGCGAGAGGATTTTGTGTCAGTTTCTTTTCAATGGACATTGGGATACGATCTGAACTCACTAAAGAGATTTAAAGCAAGAAAATTTTCAACCAAGTAATGCTACCTGACATTTCTCAGATGAAACTTCAAGTATGACTTAAAAAAAATCGTCCAATAGTGTTGCCACGTCAGGAACGGAACACGATGATTTATCGGTAAAGTTGTCACAGCCTCAAACACCTCCGATAAAAAGGACCTTTCAGGCTTCGTCTCCTTGGCAGTGAAATCTCATGAATATTTAAACGAAACGTGCATGGTTTATTTGATATTGCACACAATCTAACTACACAGAACATCTGCGTAAAGTAAATTAATTTACTACTAAAATGCTTTCACGCAAAACGCCCCACCATCGCACTTTGTTACAAAGAGTAACACCCCACAGTTTATCGTCTTTATACGCGATTCACTCAAGCGCTGAGGCCAAAACAAAGTTGACTTCAAGTTTGTTAGCCTGCTTGCATTGTCGCGCGTCGAACAGATTTGAAATACCGACCTGTTGTTTACTCAACGTGTACAGCATTCATTTTTTCATGCTCTTTCGGTTTCTTCTCTTTATTATCAAACCCCGTACCAACCTAATGTCTTTCCTCGTGATTCCATTGTTTTAAGTACTAATTGAATTCTACCTTCGATTATCTTACGATAATGGATTCTAATTGACACTCTTTCCGAGTTTATTATAAACACTAATTGAATAACGACCACAATTAATTTGGGTGGTAATGTAAAGTAGTATAATAAAAACTTTTATCACCTGACCTTGTACCTCGCGGCCCTTTTATAGTGTCAATGAAAAGAAAACTTTGGATCCGTTTCGTAATTACACATGACATGAGGCTGTTCGCTGGTAAATGCCTTTAATAAATGTCAAAACGGCGTTTTATTTGAACGAGATACTTTTCAACCTGTCAATCAACACAAAGGTGTTTTTCATGGCATTTTCTAAGACCCTTGACAATAAAGATATTCATTTGCTAAAGATAGCTGCTACTTTCAAAGTTAAAGCGCTCTGACTCTCGCGGTATCACATCGAAGTCGGAAATCGAGATGTACCAGAGGTACCAAGATTCGTTCCTGTTCTATCAGAACCCGCAGTACTTGCAAAACAATCCGCTTTTGCTTTCGACTCCACCACATTACAACTCTCATTTTTTGGCGGACGAGAGCCGGATTTGCAACCCTTCACAGCCATGTTTTATGGCCAAACAAACCAGTTCGTATACTCAGCCAGAGGCGTTTGGCTCGAGCGCTGGCCCTCAGCTTCCATTCAACTACACAGCAGACCCAAGAACGCTTCTACCCACCACCTCGAACAAGCTCAGCATCCCTGGTGAGTTAAAATACATGTTGTTCTGGTTGTTAGCAGTTTTCTAGATCTATTTGACAGACCGTTTTCTGCAGTGCTAACTCCGTAATGACTTAAGAGTCATTTGCGATCTGACTTCAGTTTATTTGTGGTTTATCAAGAGCTCGTTAAATTTTGATCTTGTCATGAAAGATATAAGTCGCGCAGTAAAACTACGAATTAATTGTCTATTAAAATTCCACATCCATCGTCCCACGACATCTTGTTAACTTCTAAGCTCTACTTTGCACGAGTAAAATCGTGTCAGCACCAATTTCTGCTCAGCATGAATTCTAAAATGTCGAACAAATTTTGATGCAGATACACCTAAAAAAAAGTGGCGCAGCTTTGAATAAAATCTTTCATTTTCTGATTAAAAGGAACTCCTCTATTCAAACCTACTAAAAGCTTTTCATTTATTTCATTGCAGAAATCGAAATAATAGAAATCTGCTTACTAATGAAAGGATTTTCCGATAATAATCGAAATATACCAAAACGGACATGAAGACCGATTGGAAAACTCTTAAATCGGACTTAAACTAGTTAGGAACCCATTAAAAAGCTTACTTAAATAGTTTAGTTGAAATGTTTAAGTAAGCCTTTAAATGTCTTCTCTGCTATTTAGTGGCTAGCATATCAAGATACAAAGCCTATGGTTTTAAGAGAATTGTAATGACCTCTTTGTTCTTTTTGTTGCAGAACCTTCCGCTAGATCAGATATTATACACCATCCTCTGCCTGTGTACTTCCGCGTAAAGCCAGCTTTGCGAACCCCAAGTGGGAAAAGATGCCGTAAATCACGCACCGTTTTCACGGATCTGCAACTTCGTGTCCTGGAGAAAACCTTTTCAGAGCAGAGGTACTTAGACTCGACAAACCGCGCCAAGTTATCTCATATCCTGGGCTTAAATGAGGCGCAAGTTAAGACTTGGTTCCAGAACAGACGCATGAAGTGGAAAAAGAAAGTGGCGAAAACTAATGACAAGCCCGATAGCTCGACTACGGCTAAAAAAGCGGAGAAAACAACCTCGACAGGGGAGAGAACCGGCAAAGAAACATCGACAAACGAAGGGGAAAAGAATCCAAATTAATTGAACAATTCAACAGATTGAAATGAAAAAGGGACAAAAATCGTAACTTTACGTTTTAGATCATTTGTTGTAACTAATTAGAGACGTGGAAATAGATAGTTTTGTGTAACTTGAGCCATTGTGCTAATTTGACGGAAGCTTCGTTGGGAAATTGGGAAACGCAAAGTTACATTTTGATACCAGATAAGAAATTATCAGTCAAGCAAATCAACGAAAGAAGAGAAAAGAACTTTTATCTTTATCTGTATCGGTGGGTTTTGTTTTCATCGTTAAAACGCAAATAATTAGGGTACTTTAGTCACAAATAAGTTTCATCATAAAGAAAAAAGTTTTAACGTAAAATATATTTTACGCTTAAGTTGTAAACCGTTTTCATGCAGATTCTTTTAATTATCTATAAGACGCTTTTTAAGTAAATTTAGCTTTCATTTGAATGGAATTTAAGTTGCTAGCGTGAGCGGAGCGAGGAAAATCTTTTTTAAAGCATTTGTAAATATTACCTCGGCATTTCCTGATCTAATAAAACATACAAATCATGAAGCAATTTGCGGCTGTAAAAAGTCGGCATATATCTGCTGAATATACACAGTAATACCGGTGAAAAATAACCTGAGCGACGCAACAATAATGTCGCGCACAAAAGGCGGTCTATTTTTATTCGTTTGGGCGGTAAATGTTTTCGTGAAAAGAGCAACTAGTTCGAAGATCATAGAGAGTAAGTCGAAAGAGTCACTCATTGATTTATTTAGATGCAGCTGTAGCGAATATTTGAATGAGGTTCAGAAAAAACGTTTATTCGCGTAATGGAGTCTTTGTTTGCCAGAGGGATTGAAAAAATGGTTGTCCGCCGCTATTCTTCAGAAGTTAATAAAGAAATTTTCAGACATGTGTGTTGGGTCTTCCATGTTCCCACGTCAACAGACTCACATTAGAAACTCGCTAAAAAACATAATTAAAAGCTTTCT
Source organism: Blastomussa wellsi (assembly GCA_947652115.1). Classification (NCBI taxonomy): domain Eukaryota; kingdom Metazoa; phylum Cnidaria; class Anthozoa; order Scleractinia; family Plerogyridae; genus Blastomussa; species Blastomussa wellsi. The sequence goes on from OX393569.1 coordinate 17,029,469, forward strand.
ACATATGTACTGTGCTGGATAGTATGATTTTCTGTCGGTGATGAAAGGACCCACTTGTTTGAAAACTGTTTTGGGAACTACAGAGATATCTATTCAACATGTGTTCGTTCAGTTGTTCTCACGGGCGAAAAATAACCTACGAACATTGGCCCTTCGTGACAGTATAAGGCATGTGTTGTAAAATATAGAATAAACCCGTGTTCCCTGGGTGATCTACGTGACCGGGATTATGGCATTTATTAACCCTTTGTGCGCATATGACAGGGAAAAATCCGTGTTGACTTAAAACGTAAATGCATTTTCAAAGAAAGCTGCGTTTTCGAAATTCTTCCAATGGGTAGAAGTACTTTGCTGGATGAATTTCCCTTTTTTTAACTCATCGCGCGATGGTTTGGCTCAGTTTAGTTGTTCTAGCGAAGTTAGCTGGTCTATAAAATGCTCCAAATTGCTTGATTTTGTTATTTTTCTTCCGCTAGCTTACAGTTTACAAGGATTTTCTGTTGAATGTTTTGTGCACTGAACTAGAAATCAATATGGGTACAAAAACACAACACACGCGCGCAAAGCCGTTGCGGCAAAGTTCACGCGCGTCATTTTTAAAAATCAGGTTTTCGAATTCCAAACTCTTTGTGAGTTGAATTCGTAGCAGATGTGTCTTTCTTTCAGGGAAAAAAAGTGTACTTCACAGACGTTCGAACGATCATCTATAATTTCCCTGGGAGAAATCTAAATTTATTTCAAAGAGGATGATGTTTTCCACTGTTTTTGTCTACTGTAGAACTCCGGTGACAGTCCGGTATACGACCTTACATCTCGTTGCTACGGACATTTTTTTGGCCTAGATAAAACTGCGGAACAATAGATCATATTCGTATTCTTAGCCAGTTGGACTGGAACTATAATTTGCAATAGAGGCTAGTACTGATTGTACTGAGTATGGTACCCAAAGGCTCTTGGTTAGGGTGTTTGAAATCAGAGTTCGAAGTTACTGTCATTCTACGGTTAGCCTCCATAGACTTCACTAAGCTATGTTTAGTTTCATTTTTATTCTGTGAATTGTTGCTCTTTGTTTACATAGGTAACCTTAAAACCCCAAAGGTCGCGCCATGGCATTGGTCGGGGGTACACGGTCCCTACTTTTCCGAAGGGCGGGTTTTTAGGGTTCAAGTTACGTGTCCGGCTATGGTGCGCGTAGGTTATCGATTAATTTTATCCTGTTGTTGTATTACTATGCGGCTAATAAACGTATCTTGGGCCTGGCTGACCAGCGTGCCTATGCCTCAAACTTTGTGTGTGTTCGGTTGTGTAGTGAAGGTGAAATCTGGCTAAATTTAATTAACGACTAAAGCCAAAAGTGTCCTCAGGTTTCTGTGAAAAGATCTAAAGCCATCTACAGCTCTAATCTCCGCTTAGTCGCAAGCCGATATAGCTCAGTTGGGAGAGCGTCAGACTGAAGATCTGAAGGTCCCTGGTTCAAAGCTGGTAAACTCGAATGAGTTCTGAATAATCCCGGGTCTCGGCAATGGTTTTCTTTTTGTACGCGACATTTGTTTTTTCTCTATTCTTTGATCAAATTAAATTATTGCGAAGCAAACTTTCCACATAACGTTTTGTCGAAAAAGCTTCTTCAATGTTAAAATATTCCGTTTTCAAAATACAAAAATACAATTGAGTGAAATTCTTTTCGTACTGTCTGTTTCCACTTTTAATATAATGTTTGCTGTTATTAATTACCTTAATAGTCTCACGCGATTGCCGAGACGAGATAGCTCAGTTGGGAGAGCGTCAAACTGCAGATTTGTAGGCTCCTGGTTCAAACCCGGAGTTTCTTTTACTGTACTGTTCTGTTGTTTTCAGTGTTTTTACTGTTTTGTTTGTTGATTTTAATTAAACTATAGACCCTATGCATAAATGGCCGCCAACTTAAAATTCTTTTGTATGTATTTAAATTAGCCTCACTAACCTCGTTTAAGAGTAAAACTTCTTTTGAATTACCAACTCAAAACCAAGGTTTGTTGGGCTAATTTAAATGAATACAAAATAATTTTAAAGTGGCAGCCATTTATGCATAGGGTCTATATTTCATTTTTTGGTCGTTTTCCGAGAGATTAGCGATTTTCTAAACGGGTAGAGGACTGGGTACGATTGCCTAAAATCAAAATCCTCCCACATGAAACTTAGATTGTGAAATTTGAGCATGATTGGAGTGAAGGGAAGTCAATGATGGGTCTTCAAAAATCCCTGAAACAAGAGAATTTAGTATGGAATGGAACGATGCCTGTCCCTCCAATCCATACAAAGCTCTCTTGAATATAATGTTTTCAAAAGTATACTACGCCTTTGTGTTCAACGCAGTAACTCTCAAATTTAAGTATTATATTTGCATTTTCATGGAAAACCAGTAAACTAGCCTCGGCGCTAAGCGTTTTTATCCATGTAAAATAAAATTATCTAACTATCTATCTTTTAAATAAACATTATGTACTAATTTTTGAATGTTCTTTGACATTATGGAAATTGTACGGTGAAGCGTAATCTCATGGCATTGTTGTAGGTTATGTTACTGGAATTAAAGGAGCAGTGTCACGGCATTTGAAGTCATTTTCCCATTTACTTTCAAATTGAAGGAAATCTAATAGTAAGAGTTTTCTAATGCCGAAAAACACCAACGGGATAATAAAATGCTGAAATTATACAAGGATTGTTTCGAATGACAACGATATAGACCGATTACAAACGACAAACTTGAAAAAACTTGCCAGTTTTTTCAAGATGAGTTTCCGTGACGTAGCTCCGTTAAGAATGTGGTACCGGTTTCACAAGTATAGTTTGAAGTTAAAATTTTATTGGATGGGCACCAAAACAGCTCCCTACCAACCTGTTTGCTCTTGTGTAGGTATCACGTGTCTGCTTGTGTTCCAAAACAAGATTGTAAAATATCTTAAAAAATCATCCAAATTCACTGTACTGCCCGGGATCAAGGAGGCTTACACCACTGTTATCTCAAAAGACTATTTTTCCAGTGATATTAACTAGACACTACATCATATTTTACCTTTACAAATTTATTTCATTTAAATATTAGATCAGCGATAATACAACTTACTGAAAAGGAAACACAGCGTATGGCGTTCAAACCATACACCAAACGACAATGAACCAGAGAAAGCATATTACACTTTGTTCAGTATTTGGAATTATCGTCGGTACCAGTAGCTTTCATCAGGTTCACATTGCGGCGGACTAGCTGCTGTGTTGCACCCCAGTTGAACATCTTCGCAGGTGTACTGGGCGCAGTTATATTGGGAACACGGCGCATACAATGCGTCGCAGTTTTCCTCTCTCTTGACTATAGTCTAGGAGAAACGGAATCCTCGATCAGCTTTTAATGTCAGTTAGGTTTTTGTATTTCGAGCAATACGGCCCAGGTGGAGTACCCTGGGTACTAGGGGTTTTCTCGCGGCACGGGGAAAGTTCGCTTCGGCGGTCGTCAAAACAAGACAAAAACCGAAACCGCTCATGAAAAGCCTCTGGCACCCAGGGTACAGGTGAAGGGAGGCTACAAGAGGAGCATGCATTGATCTAGATCACGTGACAGACAGTGTGAAGTAAGTAAGTAAATACGTAAGTAAGTAATAACTTTATTTAATGAGGGAACACTTAACAGTCGAGACTGATCGACAATGGTTAATTGACTCTACCTCTCCTCCCTCATAGCCAGCGTCTTCGTTCCCCTTGACCAGCGTTCGAGAAACGAGCGACCCTGGCGAGATCGATTTGAAATCGAAAATCGGACTTCTGGTTAGGTATTATATTTAATAGTTTCACTGTAAATGGCTCCTTGGGAGACCACTTCTTAGTAAAAAGGATCCAGTGGTTAAATAAATTTTTGTTGTTGGTTGAACTGCGCGTGCCAAACTTTCAACGAACTTCATGGTATTTTACTTCCGGCCATTTTTAATGTCTTCAAAATCAATCAAAATCGTTCCTGTAAAGGCACTTTTGAGAGTCGCTCGTCTCGTTGAGCCTGCGCAGTAAAGAACGAAGACCCAAGGTACGAGTTTGCCTTCCTTTCATACCTCCCCTCGAGTCGTGAATGGAATTTTTTCGTCATACCTGGTCGAACGTTCTGCGCATGCCAGTCGCTTTCTTGTGCAGTTTACGAAGAAGTTGTCTGTAGGGCATATACTCGTCGGAAACTCCACTGGCTGAACAACTGGCAGTCACAAGGACCACAAATAAAAAGATGGCGACGGTTGTTTTGGCAATCATTCTGTTTGGCAGCAAAAAATATTTAAGTTACTTTTACATTTATGCCCTTTAGTTCAATAAGAATTTAAAAAAATGCTAATTGAGTCACGAGCTCTAGGTGTTACTTTTTTGCCATTCCGAGTTCCGCAAGGCGCCCTCAATTCCAAATTATTTTAATGGCAAAAACCACTTGTGACTCAATTAACATTTTCTTAAAACGTTATTGAGCCGTAAAGGTTAAGCTGACTAAAAAATCTTAATTGATCGAGTCGCCACAAAATGATCAAGTCTCAAGTTCAGTAAACACACAACACAATGAGAGGGTTGTCAGCCGTCATCAATTGTAAAACACAGTCTGTTGCGAATGTGTACGGATTGTTTAAGCAACGACTGAGGTCTGGTCCTTTAGTATTAATAGATCTTGACATAGAGGAGCTATTTTCTTTTTTCGTTAACTGTTTCTTTTCAAACACGATCCACAGTCCTACATTCCTCCTAAAATGAGGATTCATTATTGGCGCAGTCGCGGCATTTCCTTTGTCAGGCTTTCTCTGCTAACAGTCCCAATCTCAGTAGACTGGCTCAATACTCAGTTCCTGAAGCCATGGTAAATCTTTTGTAACTATGATTTCCTTGCTCCCTAGTATTTTCACTGCATCAGAGTATATTCTACAAGAACGCGTTTGAGCGGTACTATGTGCAAATGAATGCCATTTCGAAAATTTGGAAAGCCGTCTAAATTTTTTGGAAACATTCTCGAAGAAATCTCAATTTTAATTTCATTACGTCATGTTTCCACGAAAATTTCCTTGCTCTTCAGATCACCGAGAAGATTTAAAGCCCCCGTCACTAGGGTCTCAATATGGTTAACCGTCAAACGGCCGAAAAAATTCGCCGTCAAACTTCAAATTTTAACCGTCATCTATAATGCATACGCTAGTATAGTTACCTCTTTTGGCTCTCTACCCTAAGCTGCCAGCTTGTTCTTGCTCCCCTTGGCCTGTTAAATGACTAAATGCCAGAATAGGTCCACCTTTTAATACTTTTTCAGTTTAAAATTAAGATTGTTAAAAGAAATAACTAAAAACAAAAATACAATTAAGGAAACTGTCTGCCTTAATTACTTGAGACACCAGCAAACCCCGACACCCATATCTACTATATCTATATCTTAATCTACACCTAATATTTCCTTCTCCACGACCATTTCTCGCAGATTTGGACGTGTGCGATAGCCTAACAGAGTCTTTTGTCTTGAATCATGATACTCGGAGTTTAAAAACTTGAAATATGTAGCTAGTAGAGGTCGGAGATCGAACAAAAATCACTTTTCTATTCAGTAAAGAGTGAAATAAGTGAAGAGTGCAACAAACAAACAAACAACCAACAAATTTGAAGTCATGGCTTTCCAAACGCCGTCTTGGTACTACATCCTTTATGACAAACCAGCATGCGATTTTTTTTGAAAAGTTTTCTTTTGACTGATAAAACGCCAAGATTAAAGCTTGAGGCAACTTTTGAATTGTCAAGGGAAGTTTTAAAATTGTAATCTGTGTCTATGAAAAATTTAAGAGCCATTTTTGTTCCAGGAAATTGTTTTTGGAAATGACTTATGACTAATGTCGCACAATGTTTAGTCTTCAGGTGATTCCTCATAAATCAAAGTTGTTGAACGATTTTTTTAAAACCTTTCTTGGATGTTCGATTCCCTACCAAGCACTGATCCGAAAAGATAGGCCACCGTACTCGCAAATGAGATATGAAGGGCCAATGTTACCCCATTTGTGCTCGCGCTGGAACTAATCACGCGCGTTACTTCACCGTTTCACGTGCTATTTTTTGTGGTAGCTGGAGGCAGAGCAAAGAAACACTTGAAAAATCTTGATAGCTAGAAAGTGTTGAGCATATGGAACCAAGTCAAATACAGCTTTGGGAAAAATCACACATTTTTAAACAGCAATGTCTCTAAACGTTTCTCGACTCGTTGTTTTCAAGGTCAAACTTTTCACTGTCCAGTAACAATTTTGTTTGTGCTTTAAGCTATAAACTTTTGCCTCACCAAAACTTATTTCAGGTTAATTTTTGACCCAAAATAACGCAATCAGTAAAAAAATACAGGTCACCTTAATTTTCATGAGAAAACAGCTACTTATCTCCCTCACGCCATTTTGTTAATGTGCGCGCGCTAATTACGCGTAAAATTCTGAGCAGTAAGGGATGCGCATTGCAACACTAAGGAATCACCGTAACTTGATGATTTTATTTTTGTTATTCAATATTTTTGAGAATGATTAGGGAATAAAACTGATTTAGTTATTATTGCAATCACTAATTATTATCCGTTATAAAATCGTTTTCTATTTGAACTTTGAAGTTAACAAATATGATTTAACTGGTTTTCGTGTTAACCACTTTTCCAGTAGATTTTATTGGATATTTAGTCTGTGAATTCAGAAATCGCCACGCTCATCTTTTTTGCGCAGATCAGCGGCAATGTAAGAGTTTATTTTGACAGGAGCTATGTTCTAAACGTATTCTCTAAGATCAGAAGCTGGATCAATCATGAACTATCGAGAGTTAACACGAATTCAAACTTCCATTTTTCAGAAGATTCGCCTCCAACTTGCACGCTCGCTTATCCGCTTTGAATATGCATTTGGTTATGAGAGTCGACCAGGTTTTTGAACGCTCAAATAAAAGCCATAGTTTTGCCATTTCATGTACTTTCAGAACGTTTAATAGTGCGCAGACGATATTGGATGGGAAAGAAAGGAAACTTTCGTCTTGTCAACTCCCTGTATTTTAACTTCGCACACCTTCGTTCCGATTAACAAGGTTTTTTTAAGAGCGGTGTTAATTGAACTCGCCTTTTGCTGTTGCCAGCGATCTTGTGTTCTGACTGAGAACAATCGACGTTCTCTTTAAATGAGCGCCTGCTTCTGACCAGTGGTGATGTATTTCGAGTCACCTGAAACTCGGCGTCATCATGAAACCGCTTTTCTGTATATAGGCACGCAAAGCGTGCTCAGTATATGTGATATGTTTCCAATTGGTTTGAAATCTGTGTTTTACGAGTAAGGCTGGGAAAGAAATATATGTTTTCTAGCTTTTTTGAGAAATTGTATTAGATGATGTTTGGATATTACTTTCTCTGCCTTCAAATATTGACCTACTATTGTTGTCTTGAGAGTTTGTCAGATGTTTCGGCAAGACGCTTTTATCGTGAGCCCCTACGCAAAACTTGATTGTAGCCTTAATCATAAAATTTAATCATGATCTATAGTCTTTTATAAGTGATTACAGCAACTGATTCAGGTCAAATATGAAAGTGCTTAAAATGGTTAAATTAGATCTTTCGGTAACGTTCATACCGGAAATTGATTAAATTGAGGGGATGCGTTTAAGTCTGGCGATCTGTTCCGATCCAGCGTCATGGTTATTTTCATACTGTCTATAAATTCCGACGCTTCGCCAAAGCTAAAATTTTAGATGAAACCTTTCCTCGAAAATGTTGCCGTAAATCGTCGCCAAGTCCTATAAAACTAAATATCAATGAAACTTTGCGCTAAATCGTTACAAAAGCCTCAATTCAGAGACTTTTTTAATAACAATTTTTTGAAACGTATCAAATTGTTGAACAAAACCTTTGTTTAACTAATACAAATCGCTAAAACTATTTTCTTAATATCTTAAACCATAAAAACTGTTTCTTAACTATTGAATGTTCCTCGTCTAGTAACTCAAATGCTAAATCTCTAGATCTGTCTTATCCCAATTTGTAGAAGGGTTCACAAACTCCAAAAACTGCCCAACATTACCTACAGTGTATCCATCAGCTACCCCCCGGGGGGGTACTCCTAGAAAAATTAAGTGGGGGCGTGCGGCCCGCTTCCCAAAACCCTTACCCCATTTATGACCAAAATCTGCAACATTCCCTACCCTATTTATGACCTGACCAAAAATTCGAAACCCTATTTGTGACATGACTCTCAAATCAAAACCCAGTTCAGACCAATGTTAAATTACCGTAAACATAATTTGTGAAGGGCTTTTGTTGATTTTCTTTTTGATAATGATGAAAAAAGTGGCTTCTTCTTAAAATCATACCCATATCAACGCTAGACTGCAAAACCATACCCTATTTATGACCAAAATGGCCAAAATCAGCTAAAATTGATACCCTATTTATGACCAAAACAGCTGAAAAACCATACCCTTTGGGGCCGCACATACCTATATAGCCCATATAAGGGAGTACGCCCCCCCCCCGGGGCTACACCTAACGTCAACCACGTATGTTTAAAAAGTTCGCGATTAAAACTCTGATAAGCAACGCCACGCCGTTAAAATTGACGCCATTGTAGCATGATCCTTTCAACTAGATACCGCAATTAATGACAAAAGAATCGAAAATCGTGTACCAGCTGAAACTCACCAGCCGTGCCTTCCAAAGATTTTTTGTTCTCGTTTAAATGTTCTTTTTTTTTCATGTACAATCAGTTTCTTTTTCGCACATATCATTACCGACTAAAATCATTAACAAGGGTGTGGTTAGCACAAACAAAATAGACATTTTTTATCGGCAATTGTTTTCATGAACTATCATCAGCAGCTAAACCTCGCCAGTAAAAATATCAGTGCTCTAGTCGCAAGCAGTTTTGTTCTCGTCATTCCTTTTTGCCAGCTAAATGAACAAAAAAACTGATGAGAACAAATTTGCTGGGCAAAAACTATCCTAAGAAGCTACAACTGTTAGGGAGTAGACAAGGCACAAAGCCATCGAAAAGAAATTGTTTCTTTCCTTACCTCGTGAACTTAATCTCGATCAAGTCAAAATTTCCTTTGCACTGCGCTTGACTGACTAAAGTGAAATATTTAAGTTGAAAACCCGCCGATTCAACGTACAATATAGTAAACTAAAGAAACATTGATACCAAATTAATGGCCGCTTCTTGCGAAACAATACCCTACTCTTTGCAGCTGAACAGGTGTATATAGTTCCCTGAACGCGCATCCACGCATCTACATACATGAATATTACACTGTCATAGTCTAAATTTGGGATATGAAGACCAAGTTGCCTTCAGGGATCAAAGAAATGTTTCTATATATGTTCATTTACGATTTTTTCTTCTTGAATTAGTACATGAAAGTACAAGCAATTAAGAAAATTGTTTATCTCGGGCAGGTGTGTTGAAGATAATAGATGTTGTCAAGTTAAGTGATTTGGCTCGTTATACATTTTTATTTTTCTTCCGCTCATAAGATCGGCCTGTTTGTCAGGATGTTTGACAAGTTTAATGGCGATTTGAGTCCAAGTCGAATACGATTTGGGACTACATCCGTTTCGCTCTAGCTTATTGCTGATAGATCCGATATCAAAATCGTAATGTCAGAGAAACATATTCTAAATTATTCAGTTTGAACAAGCCGAAAATTAAGGCAAATTCCAAGATTTACTTGGGCATCGCCCAGTGGTATTCAAATCGCTCTCCATATTGAAACATGCAAAAGTGAAACACAAAAAGGTCCATTCGGCAGGAACATGCAGTAGTCCTGTTGTCCAATCACATGCAGGTATCCATACGATTGCAAACAGGTTCGATAACATTGATTTAACGCGGTTAAAAATCAGACGTTATATATATGACACAGTCATCAGTTGCCAGGACCAGATCTTCAGTTTGGCTCTTGCGAAGGTTGGCGACATCTGGAGCATCTTACCCTTCATTTTCAAGGATACAGTTTCTTGGTTTATCGGCTTAAAAAATAAACCCCTTTTAGCAATATTCCACCTAAACTCTTTTCCCATTGTTTCAGATCAGAATGATGTTGCTTTTGAATGCACTAATACATAAAAAATTAAAAACATGAAATGGAAACTAAAACCACAAAACAACGAATCAAATTCCTAAAGTTCGGGTAAAGATCTAGAGAGAAGAGCACCTTTCTTACAAATTGTAAATTGTTTCCTTGTATTCCTTGTCTATAAAAACCCTTTCTGCATGAGTCTTCTTTACCAAAATTTGATTAAATTCTAAAAATTATTCAACTTATATTTGCTTTCTACATGAAGTATTTCATTTTGAAAGATAAAAACGCTTTATAACTTTTTCCGGTTTTCCTTTATTTCATCCCGATCAGGTTGAATCTTGTGATGTTACACTGAGGCGATTTTTAACGAAGATTCGTGTAGCACGACGCGTCGGACGATTTTTAACGCAACATTTGATTGCAATTTTTTGAACTGCTCTCAAAAACCTGCAACATTGCACATTAAAAATCGTCGCGTGAAAGGTGCGTTAAAAGGTGTACCGCGTAATCATCTCATACAACCTGGCCTTTAAATATCTGTTTTTTACTTTTTACGCCGCTAAAGTACGTGCGATTCCCCTTTCATTTTCTATCAAACAATATATACTTCCGAAAATACGACTTCAAAAGGATTTTTGACGAAGGATTTTAATTTGTGGACCATTAATTTATAAACCAACGAGCAACATATGCCCGATATCAAATCCCAAGATAAATGAGTCTAAAACAAAAGTAGAGTCAAACCACATCAGTTTATATTAACTGGAGCCTAAATTTGTGCAGGCGTTGCGGTGAAAAAGGGTACGTTATTTGGGCTGAGAATGATTCTGTCTTTACCACAAATATATGTTCATCTTAGTCTCTTGTAAAGACAAAAACTCCCAGATCATATTAAGACAGAAGACGGTTTGCGTTTAATTCCTTTAATTGGCAAAATCTGGTTTCAGTTGGTGGCTAGTTTACAGGGCGTTCAGCAACTCTTCTATTTTAATAATTTTTTGAACTAAAGGTTACTTTGCAAATGTTTTTTTGCTGTTGACATTAATCGTTTGACATGCCACAAATGTTATGTCGAACTTCGACGCTATCCCATTTTCAGCTTTAATCAGTTCAAAGCTAGAGTAGTTATTCCTGTCAGATTTTCCCTTTTGAACCTGATACATGTTTCCAAACTAACTTTCATAATGATTAAAATTAAAAATTTGGTAGTACATTTGTATGAGGAAAATTAGAATTTATAGTAGAACTAAATGCCTGAGACCCTTTTGATGGTAAACCCAAAATTTAATTTAATCGAAAGTTACAATTGCTTTAAGAAACAGAGAATGTAAAAAATATACCATAAAGAGGTATTTGTTAGAAATTTTCTTATCTACAGTTGTATTTTGGCGATCATACATCTTGAAGGTTTGGTCACAAAGGCTGTACTTTTGTGGCAAGGACTGTCATTGCACGCTCCAATATCAGTGTTCTTCTTGTTGTAAATTAATGCAATAATAGGATTAAGAGTTTGGGTTTTAGGATTTTTTAGACATTTTTCGGTATTTGTTGTACCTGATGAATTTTTGTTACCGTGTATAAATAAAGTTTAAAGATTAAAGATGTATACACACATTCAGCTAAAGAGAAACTCACACAAAAATTCAATAAAATAAGGTGAAAAATACTGCAGCCTCCTCACTCCAATTTTCTATTGATTTTAAGAGTAATAAACTTTAATTCATGCAATGTTATATATGGTTCCCATTGGCGGATCTAGGGGAGGGGCCAAGGGGGCCGCCCCCTCGCTTATTGGCCAAAATTTTAAGGCCCGATTAGTGCCGGAAAATTTTTCGGGCCCGCACCTTAATTTAACGCCCTCCCACTTAAGGTGGATTTCCACTGTCGCGTAATTTTTTACGTGCGTAAATAAAATTAGAGACAATGTATGGAAAACCTGCGTACACGTTTACGCTAGTCGTTCATACATTGTCTCTAAATTTTTTACGCACGTAAACGCACGTAAAAAATTACGCGACAGTGGAAATCCACCATAAAGAAGTCTTGATTCGCCACTGGTTATGTTCGTTTTGCGGCGTTTCCCTTGAAAAATGGTATAGCAATAATGTCTACGTAAAAAAAAAAAAAAATAATAATAATAATGTCTACGTAATTCCAACAAATGCCAAAAAATGTTCCCTCTATTAGCCTTACTGACTTTTCTAACCGATGGGAATTTTACGCCAAGCTTTATGAACCGCGTCTCGTTTACCGGAAGGTCGCTGCATTTTCCGTAAGTCGATTTCATGAAAACTGTACGTTTATTAATATACAAGTTCTGTTTAAACTAAGTGAAGTGTAGAATTAAAGAAAAACTTCAGATTGTCCATTATAAACAAGTTCTCTTTGTGCAAAATTTTTTAACATAAACAAAACTGAAAGGCTGATGCTACGCGATAAAGTTGACTCATGTTGCGGGACATCAACACCACACAAACTAATAAAGCAGAGTTGCAACTGTGGACAGCAGTTTCGTTCTCGTTAGAACTCGTCAGCACGGTATGGCCATTTTCTGCCACTACGGAATTTATTTATCAGGTGTGTACGGGACACAGGCCAAGTCTGCTTTTTAATTTATACCTCGCATGGTTCATCACCTGCCTAGATAGCTCAGTCGGGAGAGCGACAGACTGAAGATCTGAAGGTCCCTGGTTCAAATACAGAGAACTCGCCTGAATAATCCCCGGTCGACAATGATTTTCTTTTTCATATGACATTTTTTATCTGTTGTTGCATCAAGTTTAATACATTATTTCGTATAGTTTTCGTATTTTGTTTCTGTTATTAGTAAAGTTTGTTTGTTTAGTACTTTACCTCATTTTAGCAGGAGCCGATCGCACGTATATAATGATAACAGAAATTTTGCTTTTCAAAACTTTCATGTATAAAGGCCAAGGAAATATAAGTTTTTCCGGAAAACGTAAGGGTCAGTGTTTATCGGTTAAAGAAAAATTTTCCTTTACAAATAGAGTTGAATTACTCAAGTCAAGTGACTTGGTTGGACGAGGTAGCAACTCTCGTAAGGTCTCACATGAATGGCTTTTGACGCATTGAGAGGACAATAGAACAAACAACAGGAACAATGCCCCTAGCCCCTAAAACAATAGCAACTGCTGCCAGTAGACTGATTACAAGCTTACGAGAGCTGCTACCCTACCGACTTGGTTATCTTGTGAGCAAATATCACCAAATGAACCAAAATAAAAATTATTTAAAAAAAATAAAAACAAAAAAAAACTCTGCCGAGACCCGGGATTATTCAGAACTCATGCGAGCTCTCCGGATTTGAACCAGGGACCTTCAGATCTTCAGTCTGACGCTCTCCCAACTGAGCTATCTCGGCAGCTTGTACAAAGTACGTGGTATAAATTATAAAATTGACTTATATCCTGTTCACAGTTCTCTTTATCCTGCAGGGACAGAGAATTGCATATACTTAATGTAATTGTTTTAGTAAAAATCATAATAAACGAATCATGTGTCGGTGACAAAGTTCTAAATCTTCCTTCGAAACTGATAGTGCGCAGTAGCTCAGCCAATCAGATTGTGGCATTTGCATTAGTATACTAGTAGATTTTTACTAAATTGTTATGAATTTTAAAATTCAATACAATATGATAAAGCACAGGCCAGCAAAACTAACATTCATAGTCTTTTCCCTCGTGATGATTTTCAATCGATTTTCGAAAGGATCTGTTGATTCGAATGTATTTTTCTATATCTGCTTTTGATGACATGGAAGCATCAGTCATTATATATAGCATGTATTTTAGGAGGATATAATTTGGTTTTATCAACTGGGTTGATAATGTCAATTGGCCACCGTAAAGAGATTCAAGAGCTGACGTTTCGAGCGTTAGCCCTTCGTCGGGGCCAATTGACATTATCAACCAAGTTGATAAAACCAAATTATATTGTTATACTTCCCACCGACGCAGCACCACAGGTTCTTTAGAAACTTACCCCCTCTATTTTAGGAGGAGCCTTTCGCATGAATATACTAATAACAGAGATTTTTCTGATAAGGACGATAAACTGTAGGCCCTGTCTCCTGTTGGGAATGCCTCCAGTAGCAATTTGAAAAGTTTAGTTTGCCCAACAAAGGTCACAAGTCACAAGATAAACTGAACAGATTTATTCCCAGCACTTCACACAGTTCACAATTCTCACGCTCCGAAGGAAAGTTTTTTACGCTCGATTGCGCTCACATGTTATAATCACATCTGTCAATCAAATTTCTAACTATATTCGGGCCCAGTCTCCGACACTCTCCCCCCATTATCAACAAATGTGATAATGTTGTCTACTTTTCAGGAGACTGGGCAACAACAACAACGTTAACAAAAACTTTAGAAAGTTACTAGTAAAATCCTATGTCTACACGAAAAAGGATTTACTGTCCGCTCAAAGTTCTGAATGTTCAAGTTATTCTAAGTTCTCCTCTGATTCAGCAATTCGACGGATCCTCTCTTCTGCTTGCAAGGAGGCCAATCTTCGTGGCCGGAATACAGGCGCCTCAGCATTAAGCTCTTCTGCTTGTGCCCGAACAAATGTATCACAAGAAAGTTCCAAAGGATAAACATGCTGCACTGGTCTTTCAAGGAAGTTTTTCCCCGCTCGTAACTTGACAGCCCTCACTACTCCGTCCTTTCCTGGATACAGTTCCTGGACAATGCCGAGTGGCCACTTTCCCCTGTTTTTCTTCTCCTCAGACTTTACAATCACTACATCACCAACTGCCAAGGTACAGAGTTTGCCTTGATGCTTGAGGTTGTGCCGCTCCCTCAGGCTACGGAGGTACTCGCTTGACCATCTTCTCCATAAGGCATCCTTACACTTGCGGAGATGTTTGGCTCTTCGTCGCAAATCTGCATCATCAATGTGGTGTGGTTGCAGATCAGGTAAGATGTTGCTCTGAGGAAACATCATGAGATTAGGGGTGAGAGTCGGTAACGCCACATCATCCTCCACGTAGCAAAGGGGCCTGTTATTCAATGTTATTTCAACGTCAAGCAGCACTTCCTCCAATTCTTCCCATGACAGGAAACCGTACCCGATGATCTTGTTAAGGGCGTTTTTTACTAATCCAACCATCCGCTCAAATTGCCCGCCACACCACGGGGCGCGACTGAGATTAAACTTCCACGTAATACTATTCTCAGCAAGGAACTTGTTAAACTTCTCGTCACACATAGCTTTCCTCAACCATTGTGCTGCCCCGACAAATGTAGATCCATTATCAGAGTATATAATCTGCGGACGTCCTTTTCTGGCAATCAGCTTCTTTAGACTCAGAATGAACTCTCTGGTTTCCAGTGAGGGGACCAAGTCCAAATACAATGCACGACACAGGGAACATGCATATAACACGATGTACGCCTTGCTTTCTTCCTTTCCACGTTTCTTGTATTTGATCGGCCCTGCATAGTCGACACCAATCACCTGGAATGGGTGTGTTCCTTGTGTCCGATCCACAGGAAGATTGCCAGGTGGAGGGTTTGCTGCTGCTACTGCTTGGAATCGTTTGCAACCTTGGCAAGCTCTTATGGTTTGCTTTGCTAGCTTTCTTAGGCGTGGGACCCAGTGGTTACTTCTTACACTTGTCATTGTTAAGCTCACTCCCCCGTGTAAGGTGCGCAGGTGCTCACGATGTACTAACTTCTTAGTGTACAAGTGCTTGTCAGGGAGGTATAGAGGATAGAGTCCCTGTATTCTTCCACGGCACTCCAAAACTCCATCCGGGTTAGGTTGCAGGTTCAGACGCAGGCGGTCATCTTCAAACTCACAACTCTGCTGAGCTCTTTTCACCCAGAACAGGTGCTGTTTCTGTAACTCCTCAGTTGTCAAGGGACCTCTCAATTTCTGATCAGAGTGTCGAGAATTGTGCACAAACCGTGTAATCCATGCACAAATGTTCAGAGCTTTCCTTAGTTCAAACTTGTCGAGAACTTCATACAGCCTGTCAGCTTTATCCACAGCAACCTTGAACAACTCTTTGGTAGCTTTCAGTTCTGCTGTACTTGCTTCAGAGGGCTGAATAACACGTTGTGGAGGCCAGCTTTCACAATCTGCCACCCAGTCTGGACCCCTCCACCAAAGCTCACTAAACTCAACATCACCGCCCCTGCTCGCAACATCAGCCGGATTTTCCTTAGTGGGAACATGCCTCCATGTAATCTCTGGATGTGCACGGATCTTCTGCACCCTATTTTCCACGAACTGCTTATACTGCCCACCACCACTTATCCAAAAGAGAGCAACTAAGCTATCCAGCCAACCATTTAGGGTTACAACAGGAAAACCCTTCAATGCGTCTCTCACGTTAACCAACACATTTGTCACCATATGCGCCGCTACTAGCTCAAGTCGGGGGATCGTTAAACCCTGTTTGGCGAGCCTGGCTTTCGCTGCTAGGAGCCGTTGAGTTGTCCCAGATTCTTGTTTAACGATTGCATACACGGCCACACCTACACCACAGCTACTTGCATCTCCAAAGCCATGCAAATGAATTTCATGGATGGGTTCCCTGTGGTCAGCGAGAGCACGACTTACAGATATCTGTTTGGGTAGACTCTGTTCCCACCGCTGCCACTTGAGTTTCAGCCTGCCTGTCAACTCCGCATCCCATGCCAACTTTTCACAACATACAGCACGATACAAACACTTCCCAACCAGAGTCACTGGCGAAACTAAGCCTAAGGGGTCATAGATACTTGCAAGCTTGCGAAGAACACCTCTCTTAGTTGGGGCTGCTTCCCAGTCAGGGAAAGATACAATGACCTCATCACTTTTCTTGTTCCATCCCAGTCCGAGTAGGCTTGATTCTCCTGCCTGGGGCCCTCCAAGCTGCTGTTTTGCAAAGGTCTCCTCTTCTTCTGAAGACGCAGTACCCTCTTCTAGTCTAGGCTCATTTGACTGCCACTTATGCAATGTAAAAGTTGCGTCTTCAAAGATCTCAATGGCTTTTTCCTTCAGCTCCTTGGCCTCTTCCACTGTTGCTCCACCACTTAGCAGGTCATCCACATATAGACTTTCTCGCAGCTCAGCTATCACAACTTCTTCACGTTCTTTCCAGGTGTCCAGGTGGCACTCAATTACACCACCAAGAAGAAAGGGAGATGGCGCTAGGCCAAATAAAGCTCTTGTGAATCGCAATGTCTCAATGTTCAATTGTTCTCCCTGCCTCCAATGAAACCGCAGAGCATCACGGTCAGCTTGTCTAATTCTTACTTGCAAAAACGCCTTCTTTAAATCTCCTACAAGTGCCACAGGGTGCATGCGTGACCGGACAAGGACATTCCACAATTTATTTTGAAGAGGGGGGCCTTGATACAAGCAATCATTCAAGGACACAGCATTAGGGTAGGCTCTAGCAGATGCATCATACACTGCGCGTACTTTGGTTGTTGCGGCATCTTCCCTGACAACAGGTTTATGGGGGATGTAGCACTCCACTCCCTGAGCTGGCTGATCAGCTGTTTCCACAATCCCTTCAGCTTTCTGTTCTTCGATGATCTCGCTGTAGGCCTGTTCCAACCCGGTCCGTTTCAATTTCTGCTTCAAATTCTCCAGGCGGCGAAGACTTCCATACTCATTTGAAGGTAGAGGAGGGTGGTTGCCTTTCCATGGCAAGGCCGCTTCATACCATCCCTTTTCACTGCGCGATAACTGCTCACGAAATTCTCTGTACACTTCACCTTGGTCATGTTGCGGCGTGTCGGCAAGTCCTAACACGTCTAACTTGCATAGTTCCTCATAGTCCACTTGGCTAGTTTGGGTAAGAAGCATGTGTGTAGTATCAATCTCCTCTCCTGGAGAAAGAATAACCCATCCCAATTTGGTGCGCTCAGCTACAGGTTCCCCTTGGTTACCAATCCTTGGTCGAGTATCAGTTTTAATGCGAGCATACACTCCAGCACCCAAGATAACATGAACTGGCAACAATGGCTTGGTATCCGTATCATCCATTTTCACATCCTTTAAATGGGGGTAAGTGTTAGTCAACTGTTGGTATTGGGGATTTTCCAGGCTAAGGAGCTCTCCTCTATTGACCTTGGTGAGATTGACATCTAAACGGTAATCACCAGACCTTGACGAAACAGTGGTCTTAAAAACTTCCATTCTCGCTGTGGTTGAAGCCATAAGCATCTCAACTCTCTTAGGCTTAATCTCTGTTGGCTTCTGTCCAAGCATATCCAGAAGTTTGGCTGAAGCATAACAACTAGACGAACCAGAATCCAACAATGCACGACATTCAATACCACCAACCTTAATCACTACAACAGGGTAAACCACTTTCTCAGCATCGACAGAAGACAACACGCTGTCTGCCTTAGGTTGTTGATCAGGACAGATGGAGGTGTGGTGCTTCCTGGAGCATAAATTGCATCTCGTCTTGCTTGCACACTCAGCAGCCCTATGTTTTGGGCAAGCACAGTTAAAACAAAGTTTGTTTTCAGCCAGAAATTTCTTCCTCTCGTCGCAACCAACAACGCGTGTACATTTCGAACTCCTGTGCGAGCTATCTTCGCAGTAAACACAACCACGTGTCTTGGCGTCCTGCTGCTTTGTATGGTAATTTCGCGAGGGAGTGCGATCATGTTTGAACGACTGCGGTTCATCAAAATCCACTGGATTCCGGCGAGTCCACGACTTTAACGCGTCACACAGTTTAAGGAAATCCCAACTTTGCCAATCTTCATCGTTCCGCACCAAATCTCCACGAATTCCAGAAAGTTTATCGATCGTTAGAGCCACGTTTCCATTCACCAAACTTAGCTTCCCCATGGTCTCGAGAGATTGAACGTCGTACAGCAATCTTTCGTAAAAATGATGAATTTTCCGAGGCTGGCTTCCATTGATCTTCGGCAAATCCAAAATGTCCTTAACGTAGGCTTTGACTACTTCGCTGACATTTCCGTAACGCTCGATCAAAATAGCCTTCGCCTTCTCATAGCCCTCGGCGGTAAACGGCAGCCCATCGATGCCTTTTCTGACCTTAGGATCGACAAATTCCTTGAGATAGGAAAATTTAGTGATAGCAGCCATTTCGGACTTGTCTATTCCCTCGGTGAATTGGCCCCAAAAACGATTCCAATCAAGATTAGTTCCATTGAACTTTGTAATAGTAAGCTTCGGTAACTTCGCTGACGCAGCACTTTGTTTACCATTTTGACTTCCCGCGGCCGCTTGATCCGGCGAGTCCACGTTTTTGAGCTCTTTGGTGTATTGAAGCTTCTTCTCAAATAGCTCTTTTTCGAAAGCGAGCTGATTATTTCTAGCTTTTTCTATCTGCTCTTGATCAAAATTACTCAGAAATGAAGAAATTCCATCCATATCGAGGTCAACAGCTTCGATATCTTGATCTAATTTAGCGCCCCACGAGGTAATGGCGGAAAGTTCTTCGCCGGCAGATATTCTCAACTCTTCCACTTTCCGCTTCGCTTTCTCCACTGAGGCAACCACTGAACACAGCGCATCCCTATGTCTTTTGATTTTGTTCTCATTCTGGCTCGCAAGAACAGCGTCAGTTTTTTCCCTGGTGATCTGAAGTTGTGTAAGTTTCGTTTCAAGATCCTTGCTCGCGGCCTCCATGCTTCGCGACGATAAACACAGTACTAGATTCACGAAGATCAACACAAGTCCCGTCGGAGGTGCCACTTTTGTTGGGAATGCCTCCAGTAGCAATTTGAAAAGTTTAGTTTGCCCAACAAAGGTCACAAGTCACAAGATAAACTGAACAGATTTATTCCCAGCACTTCACACAGTTCACAATTCTCACGCTCCGAAGGAAAGTTTTTTACGCTCGATTGCGCTCACATGTTATAATCACATCTGTCAATCAAATTTCTAACTATATTCGGGCCCAGTCTCCGACACTCCTGCATTAAAGATCCCACACAATCATCGCAAAGTGTACGGCACGGAGTTCCCGGTGTTGTGGTCTGGTCTGTGCCTGTTGTTATGTCAAGGTTGGAAAATGCGTGGAGTGCGAGCGTGGCCTAGTGGTCAGGGCGCTGGACTTGTAATCAGGTGGTCCCGGGTTCGAGTCCTCCTCCCTGCCGCCTAAAACGGATTTGTCTTCGGTGGCCCGAATTCAACTCCTCCACGCTTTGTAAAGAGCCAACTGGTCTGCCTCCTGCCAGTTGGGATTTTTAAGAACTTTCTGTTTCATTTACAATATTTGTTTACGTATTTACAGTGTCCCCAATTAACACAGTGGTGCTAAATACATTGACACTTAAATAAAGTTATTATTATTATTATTATTATTATTATTATTATTATTAAATGCTCCGAGAAATTAGCTGATAAAGCTATAATGGGCATCCGAGGGTAAGTTGTAACTACTACTACTGCTACTGCTACTACGTCATCATTTCTCTTTATCTAGTACCCAGATCTTCTCAATCCTCCGGAGAGAACATCTGGTAAAAGCCGATTTTGCTCGCGTCAAATGTGTCAGAAATCTGACACATGATGCCACTACGCATGCTCGGCAATTGGCCAGATGTTTCCTACAAAGTGAGTAAACATCTGGGTACGAGATTACATTTCTCTTATAATCAAATTCACCAGACCTATTTTAAGTGAAAATTCTGAGTAATATAATGGCAATTTTCTGCTACCATTTTCTTTACGCTGATAGAAAAAAAAGGCTCTATTTAATTTAGTGGGATGAACTTTGTACCCGCAGCAGCAGCGACAACAAAACTCGACTTGATTACGTGACGGGGAATGTGTGAGTTCGTGACCTTTACAACCCAAAATAGCCGCGGTTACCAAGCTTCTCGTGACACACTCATTGTGGCCTAAATATATAAGATCAAGCTCTGGTCTTCCAATCTGCCGTTATTTGCAGGAAAATGTCTTACTTGTTGACCTATTCCTGCAGAAAACCAGTTACGTAATGACTGCTCTGATCACCCCTGCCCGGGTAGGAAGGTATTGTGTCTAAAATCTATGCCACAAGTCAAACCAGTCAATAAGTTTACTGGTATTTGTCCGCTGCTTTGCGATATTTTATCTGACAACGTTATGTAAACTTCTTTGAAATATTTACTGCAGTTTTGAGGGCCTGGTATTCTTTGTGTACGACCGAGAGGCTGTGACGAAAGAAGCAGATCCACCCGAAAATGCTATCGTTTACTTCTATCCTCCGTCGGTAAATAATGAATTGTTTTCCTTTGGTTGTCTTCATGTGTTATGTTTTACTGTAGATGTATGCATTTCAGCTTACTTCATTAAATACCTACTGTAATATTTAACTGGAGTCATATTTTCCTCTTGGAACCAGACATGAGCATGTCTCGTGATCTACTTTCCAACATTTTCCTAATAGATCTGTTTTCAATCCATCATCTTATAAAAACCAAAATCTTTAGAAACTAACCCCCTCAACCCACATATGATGCCGGGCCAGGAATCGAACCCGGGCAACATTGGTGGAAAGCGAGCGCTCTCACCAGTGTGCCAACCCTACTGAGCCCATAATAAATTCCTAAAATAAGATAGTCAATACTCTATTCACAGGCATCTATTGAAGATCGTATTTCTGTATGTGGACAATTGATTGGAATGTCACATTTTATGCATGGCTTTCTCAACGCAAGACCAGCACTTTGTAAGCTGCAAACAGAAAAGGTGGCGACGATTCATTCTGGCAAATACACTTTGGTAATGAATTATACTCTGTGCTATTTAAACTTGTGTTTTGTAGTGTGCACATAATTATAGTGTTGTGCCATGACTGGATCAACTCGGATCACTGATTTGAATAAGAATAGCAACGACTGCTGTGTGACTCATTCTTGAATAGCTGCTGGTTGCTGGTTCTTAATAATTTCTCTGAAATAAAGAAGAATAATTAAAAAATGTCAACTCCAATTGCAGAATTTTTGCATTTTCGCTGAGAATAACCATAAAAAACTAAAAAATGGCGCCAGAAGAAAAAAATCGGACCTGAGCCTGCGATAAATGAAAAAACCAATGCCTGGTCAGCGGTCAACTAAAAAACATGTTACCTCTATGAGTTCTAAATCTGAGCCTGCAATCTGGTCATGTGATACTGGTCAGTGGATGCCTCGATTTGACAGCTGTCAATTGACCACAACATGGATGTCCTATACCAAAGATGTAAGGTGATAAGGCTGACAAGGTATTGACAAGGCATGGCTACCCCCAATGGCCGCCATTTTGTGCGACTTCACCGTTGTCGTCATCGTAGGCGCCCGTTCCCGTGATCCATGGCACTGGCCATGTCGACCATTAAAACTTGAATGCATGGCTCTCCTATTTCTATGCATGCACAATTGTCCTTCTACTATAGTTATGGGGCTCCGCTTTGTGGCCCTTTGGGCTGCTGGAGCTCCGCTATAAGGTTACAGAAGTCCAGGGAAAGTATTGATTGAACTAAACCAATAAGAACATTAGGCCAAGCAAAAAAAGTTGATCAATTGTGACTTATTGACTATAAAATGTATTTTGTGACAGGCACTTGGTGGAAGCCTCAGCGAGCCTGATTCACTTTTGATCAGGCAGTTGGAGACACTTCATAGCATCTTTACATTTTACCATGGCTCACTGGAGAGGATTAGAATGGTGAGTTGGCTTCCCCCTGGATTTTAAAAGTGTTCAAATTTTTAACCTACATGTATACAATGTTGTTCTGTCTAAGTAAAACGCGTCATAGTGCATTTTCTTTTCAGGATAGGGGTGGTGGGAGTTGGGAGTTGCCAAACATGTTCAAATGTGTATTTTTGTAAAAAAAGTTAGGGAGTTGGGGCTAAAATATGCTGCACTTGAGAAGTTTCAAATTGAATTTTCACATTTACAGGTTCCTATTTGTAAATATTACTGACATTTGACTATAAGCATTCATCAGGCATTAAGTTTCACGTGTGAATATTCTCAGTGGTTATGACTGATGCAATGCCAAAATATCAAATGAACATTAAAATTCATTTATTTCAAATTAAATGAAATATACTGAAGACTGTTATTGATAACAGCCATTGTTTTCCAGATGTGTGAAAGTCAGAAGATCTTCTTAACGTGGATGAATGTCATCTGGGATTGTTATCTGCACTTCGTTCGTCACTATGGTGATTTCCTGCCAGGAGTGTTTGATCCTTTACCATTTCTTGATCTACCAAAAGTATGTATTGTGTAGTTTTGTGTTTGCTATTTTCCAGTACTGGTACTTGTGTATAACAGACAGCACAAGCTAAAAAACTAGCCTTGAATTAATAACCACCCTATAGCCAGTATGTTCTCCAGCTCACTTAGGGTGGATTTCCACTTTCACATAATTATTTCAGTATGTTAACAGGGGTGAATTTAACTGGCTTTGTGAGTGTAAAATAAAATAGAGGAAATCTGTGGACGTCTCACACATGCAAACTTCAACTTTATGTGCAGATGTGAGACTAACATATGAAGAATTACACAACAGTGGAAATCCACTTTGAGTCAAGCTATGTCTGAATCATTACCAGTGATTAATTTATTATGCAACTATGACAAATTGCTATTAACTAAACTAGGGAATCAGAATGCATTGTTGTTGGCCCAATATTGGACTGGCTGAAGTTTACCTGGCCATGAAGTCATGTAATCAATCTATTATTTCCAGAAAGCATACTTGTGACTGTAGCCTTGCTGAACTCAGTCTGTACTGTCCAGACCTGGGACAGATACTCTCGCAGTACAGACCTTGTGCTTGGTTAATAAGTTATAAATTAATACATATTTCTCTTTGTTAAATAAACAGAGAGTTGCAGCTACATGTTTTACCAAGGCGTCCTACATTCTGCAAGCTTGCCAACGCAGACATCACATTCTTGGTGGCTGCATTCTGTACAGTAACAGGTGTTTACTCATGTAACAGTAATCTCCTAACCAACCACAATTGCCTTGAATATGGCAAGAAACCAGCTTGAATATAAGGCATATCTTGTGTGACTGGTACGGCATGTAGTAAACACAACTCAAGATTGACTTCTGAAACAATGATAATGCAAAGCAAAAACATGCAACCAGTGCCATTGGAAAAGCAAGGGCATAGCTGGCCGGCCTCGGGATGCACCCCCGCCTTTGTGAGATTTTTTAAGTAAACAACATACAACATTATTCAGGTGGTGACGTGACAATTAGCCATTTTCTAAATGAGCAGGGGACTGGGTACAAAAATTTAAAATCGATTTAAACGAAAAATTGAGCCTGGCACGAGAAAGGCCATGCAAAATAATGTAAAGCATTATTGGCTAAAACGCACAGATGCAGTACAAGTTTGAAAAGTTGAAATTTAAGAGAGCTTTGTGCAGAAAATTGAGCCTAGCATGTAAAAAAGCATCCAAAATGGATGTTTTTTTACATGCTAGGTTCAATTTTCTGTTTCAATCGATTTTACATATTTGTATCCAGTCCCCTGCTCCTTTAGAAAATGGCTAATCTGGTGAGTACCCTGGGTGTGACACAGTGATACCCCCTTGAAAAATTCTGGCCATGCCCCTGAAAAGATGTTTGCCCTGAATGGTTTGAATACTCACACAAGTTTCTCCAACCAATCAGTGAAAATAGTAAATGCAAACAAAACAAACAAACAAAGCACACACAAAGTACAGGTTTTGTGATGATAATCACCATCATAAAACCCGAAGCAAAAAGATCACATCTGGTCTATTACAGAAAATGTGAGGATAAGACGAAACAGTGAAGAAAAAACCTACAACCGGATCAGTTTTATTGTCTTGCAATGGAAGGAGAAAAATGCTAAAAGTGAAAGAGATTCAAAATTTCACCAGAATTTCAGCTTTGATTTCTGGACATCCTGTCCAGAAATCAATTTGATGAATTGCAATCCACTTCCATCCTTGTAATCTTTTACTACTTCTGCAAAATACCTGTTCTATCTTCTTCTGTGGAATCTTTTTATCAAATTTATTGGTGTATTTGGTGGCATTTGGCACAATAATGTGGAAATTAAAACATAAAAATTTCTATAATCAGGCGTGACAGTGTCCCTTTAAATTCAAAGTTATCAGACAATCCAGTAAACCGATCAAAACTCAGAGCACGTTGATATAAGCGACATGAAGTGAGGGAAAACGTGTGCAAGCGAGTCACAATGCTATTGGTTTAGAAATCCGATCTCTAAGTGTTGTAATCCAAAACCAAAGCGAACACGGATTACTTTTGACACTCAAGTGATGAAACTATTCTAAATACTTTTACATGTTGTTATTTCCAGTATTCTGTGTACCCAGTTCGAGCCATCCATAACAGAAAGGCTTCTTCTTCTTAAACCAAATCAAAGCAACGTAAGTATTATTTCCTGTGAATTGCTTGTTATGATTTGTCTTTAACACTAAACAAAACTTTATTTTTCTTGCCATCCCGTTTTGTTACAGCATCCTGCAATGCCTGTTAAAACTGGTAAGTTTTATTTGTATCTGTATTTTTGGAAACAATAAACCAACAGAAAGCAACCCATTGGCATTAGTTTGGTAAGACACCCAGAAAGGCTTTCAGTTTCTGCCTTAAAACGTTTGTAAATCAAAACGTTGAAAAAAATCCTTAAAAGTGAAATCACAATAGCCGCAATCATGTCAGCTAAATGCTTACAAAACAGAAAATTCAAATCTTGAAATAAAACATGTAACCGGTGGAACGAAAAAGTCACTTGAGCCAGCTAAAACTGTTTGGGAACTGAAACATGATTAACAGCCAATTTCTCCTTATGATATCAATACATTGTCAACCAGACAGGTGATGAGAATAAAGAACATCGTCAAGTAAGAGATATAGCAAGTTTCAATTGAGTGCCATAAAACCAAAGTTATTACTTTGGCCAATCACAAAGGACGGAGACAATCCAGTGATCCAATCAGTGCTCGAAGTAAATACACGTAGCCGACACAAAGCGCGGGAAAACGTGCGCGCACGAGTCACGATTACTCCTGATTGGTTGAGAAAATGGCGCGAGATTTTTAAGCCAATCACTTCGCGAAGTAATTCAAAACCAATGCAATATTAGAAGCCTTCTATGTCTGTTATAGTAAGGAAAATTGAAGGTTTTATGCTATCTTTTTTCCTCAGAGCACGCTCTACCATTTGGCGTCCGCATTCTGAATGCGTTCCTCGCCCTGTCTGAGTATCTAAACCTTTATGATGCTCTGGCTGAGTCTGCTTACAGGCAGTCGTCCTCAAGTGAATCGTCTGGGACATTTCCTGATTTGTACACGAAGTCCTCTTCAACCGCGGACTCGTCGAGTAGGCAGATTGATGGGAGAGACGAAACAAATTTGCACGATAACCTGCAACAAGTCTCAAGTGGCATTATTGATAAGTCAGACAAAGGCCTTAGATCCACTGTGCGAGAAAGTAACTTTACTAAAAATTGTGCAGCGGATGTCGCGTCTTCTACGCCATTCGACACGGTTGACGGCGCTAACGTTCAAGAGGAAAAACAACACGCAAATGGTGATTCTGCCGTTGCGGATCAGAAAGAAACTAGACCAGAAAAGCAATCTAAAACTGAGTCGCAGGCAAATACACAGCCTGACGCGAAGACTAGCTCTGTTGAACGTACAGACGAACGAGATTTTGACTTTATTTTGACAACTAAGGGGGTAAACGAAACAATTGTGAATGCAGTTGAGCAAAATGGAAGCGATATTTGTGTGTCAGCTGAGAAAAGAGCCGAGGAAGATAGTATGGACTTGAATGGGGACAGCTTAACGAATGACGTTGAAGCAACAAATTATACCACATCTTTCGACAGCAGTTCTTGCGAGAGTGGATTATCTAACGATGTTAGTCTCACTATGGAAACTATTGACGTGACAGGATTAAAAGTTATTGAATCCTCTAGTTTGCAATGCCACGAGGTTCAACAGTTTGGCGAAGAAAAGGACGAAATTAAACCTAGCAGTATAGCGTGTAGCGGTTCTTTATACAATGGTTCAAACTGTACAACGGCGGAAACAGCTGGTAATGATGATACAAATAATTGTAGCTTAGCCTTGGAAGATTTGATAGCGAAAGTTGTTTCCATGGTTGAGGAAGATAACTCTGACTTGGGGAATAAAAGTAGTGGACGCGTTGTTGGTTCGGGGGCGTGCTGCCAGGCATGCGCAAATGCGCAAAACTCACTTGACTTCTCGCGTGGGAGCGCTAACTCTTGTGGAACCCAAGAATTTTGCAAAGAGTCTCTCACAAAAGGGGACTCGCGCTCTGTTGCGGAAGATTTGGGGACGGAAATAGTGGATTCCCCTCCACGTATTCAAGAAACAAATCCTTGTAAGTCGGATTGTAATCGTTATGAAGAAGCAAATTGTAGTAACTCACCGGAAGCTGCAGACTTTGCAGAACAGGATCTTCCAGACAATGCAAACCCAACCAAAGACAATAGTTTAAGAACTGAATTGCTTAAGACTCCTATAGTGTGTGATTCGTTTTCAATTCGCAATCTCAACGTAGGGTCTGAAAAGGTCTTGGAAAAGTCCTTTACCTGCATGGATACAGAGACTGAGCAATCTAAGCCAGGCCGGCTGGAGTCTGAAATAAATACATCAACTTTAGATGCTAATGGAAGTGCAGAGGCAATGGATGGGCTTTCTGTTTCAGCGCCTTTCATCTCATCTGACTCTGATTCTGGGATTTTTGTTACTAACGGCCATGAGGGGGCTCCCTCGTCCGAAAATATTGAGATCCCAGTAGACACGGCCCTAGAAGAGGTTGAAGAAGATGCATCGTCCGAATGGTTTGAACCGCCACTCGGCGTCGTTCACTCGTCTTCCTTCCCGGACTTGGAGGGTGAAGAGAAATTGTCGTTCGAAGAAGAAGGTAGAGGAGATGCTATTAATCAAGTAAGTACCATTAAATTGTCGTAAATTTAATTATCACGTGCCAAAGATTTTTTCAGTTACAGCATAGGATTTTTGCAAGTCTAACAATTTCTTTTTACGTTCACTTTTTGTCTGTCATGTCAATTCCGTCGTTTTTATAGTGGTTTTCACTTGAGTATCGAAGGTAATTTGAATTTGCTTTGGTTTACATTACAACGCTCATTGATTGGCTTAAGAAAACTCGCGCGTTTTCTTATCCAGTCAGAAGCGAAACCAATCGTCGCTCGCGCACGTTCCCGGGGGTCCTCCCGGCCCATATATGGGCTATATAGGTATGTCCCGCGGGATAGGGTATGGTTTTTTGAGGTTCTCGGTCCTTAAGTAGAGTATCATTTTTGCCCCTTTCGGCATTGTTCCTGGTGTGATCCTTAGATAGGGTATCGAAATTGAATCGTTTACAATTGCAGTTCGTAAACGGCAAGTGAAACGAAAAAGAAAGGGTCAATTTAGACTGAACAATCCGTTAAGAATATTAACGTTGCAAGAACGAAATAAGGTTGACCCGTCCATACCTTTCTTAGTTTTCATTTTTTTCTCCCTTGACTTTAGAGTGTCATTTTCGAGTTTGGTCTTCAAATTGGGTATCAAATTCCGTTTTCTTTGTCCTTAAATAGGGTCAGGGTTTACGAACCCTCGCGGCACGCACGTATCCGAAATTTTAGGTAGTACCCCGGATAGGGGGGGGGGGGGGGTGTGTGCACGTTTTCCTGCGCTTCCGTCGGTTTCATAAATTTGCTTGGAGTTTTGATTCATTGACTGGATTTTTGGTGTCCTTTGTTATTGGCCAGAGTGATGCTCTGATTTTAGCTTTACGACACTCAATTGAAAACTCACTGCTCTATGCTCAAGTGGCCGTTATTTTAACGCCTCGTGAGTTATCCATTCGGCCCCTTGTCTACACAGTGTTCGTTATGTGCGCGTATTTTGTTACGATCTTTCCTCTTATCTGTTAGGTCGAGGGTTTAACTCATGTGAACCTGTATGTCCAAGCGCACTCCAAAATTGTCCTTATACTTCTGGCTGAAGATGGACTGAGTAGCGACTGTAACAGCATTAAAGCTTTGGTAAGTGAAGCTAAAATATGTGGCGTTGTTTCTGTCAACTCTGTACTGAAATCAAATTATCCTCGCTCTTTCAGCCTGCGT
The DNA here is from genome assembly GCA_947652115.1 of Blastomussa wellsi. Lineage (NCBI taxonomy): Eukaryota > Metazoa > Cnidaria > Anthozoa > Scleractinia > Plerogyridae > Blastomussa > Blastomussa wellsi. Next base: position 17,058,627 of record OX393569.1, read on the forward strand.
TACGATTAATATCATAACAAGAATTTGAAAGACCCATGACGGACCAGTACGCCTAGAACCCGCCTAATATCCGCCTAGATTAGCTGATGATATACGCGGGGTTCGTAAATTATGTACATATTTGAAGTAAATAAAGTTTGCATGTTCTTGTTCTACGTATTGCGCGCGTCAACTGCAGTCGCATCTTTTATGTTAGTCAAAAAGTGCCTATCAGACAATGGCGCCTCGATCCTGCGTTCCTCAAAACAATAACAAACGCGCGCAGTGGATAATGGTCCGTTATGGGTCTTTAATAGTACATCGAGTGTTTGACGATGGAGCCATTTATACGAGAAAAATACGGCACGAGTTAAACAAGGCGCGGCTATAATAAGACGTGAGCCGGGCATATATATCATTATGGTACAAAATCCCGCTTTGCGGCTAAAGCAAGACGCGTCTAATATAGGACGCGGCTTATTTCATAGACTGTGAGTTGTCTCTCTTTTGCTCTAAAGTAGTGGGACGAACGCGAACAAAGTGAAAGATGTCAAAGATCAAAATGGCGAATCCTCAAGCTATGAGTTGCGCTGCGCCTGCGCTACTCATAGCTCCCGGCTTAGCTGTTCGTGTATTGATCTTTCACTTTTTTCGCGTTAGTCTCCTATTAAGAGCAAAAAGAGATTAATTTTATTTTAGAAATAGTTACTACTATGTTTTTGAGACCGGGGGCGCTGAACTGGTCTTTTTCTTTAAGACGCGTCTTAAGACTTGAAATTCCTCGTATAAACGGACCGTGGACTTTTTCTCATATAAATAGCCCTGATATTTTTTCAGTGGGAAACGTCGCTGAATCAACTTGGTGAACTGGAGTTTCTGGTGAAACAGTCTTTAGGCGACGAATCGACGCCTGTAAGTAAAGAACATTTAGTTATTAGTAAATTCCTACAGAACTGGGTAGATAATAAGGGCATCAAGGACGACACATTGTGAACAGCAGTCGCAGAACTAAGTTTACATTTTCCTTTAAGTTTTCATAGATCGATGTATGTATTCAACTGGCTTGTGGTTTGCAAAGTGTCTTAATGTGAGGCTTCCGCTTTTTAGTAAAACCATCCTCCTCACAAAACTTTCAATTCGAGGTTTCCTTCGACTTGCAAGTAATTTTGGAGATAGCTCATTTAAAGTGTTAACGCTTTTAAAATACTTGAGAGCCGTATCTGAAGCAAGATGCCTCGGCAAATGCATTTTACTCATTCTGGTGATGTATTTTGTTCCCAGCCCCACTCTGATGAATACAGTTTCCTTGTGTATGACAGTTTTGAGAGGAATATGAAAGGTAACGACTGTCATGTAATATCGCCAATTCCTCTTTATTCTCCACAGACAGACGCCATTCTTTACAATTTCTTAAAAAAACTGCGGATTCAAGCCGCCCAAAAATCGAGTTTTTATTCAATCTTTACAATATTGAAAATTAACATCAATCTTTATTCAACAATCTTTAGTCCTGCAAAGGTTTTGCCATCACGCAAGACATCTAAATAAAAAGCAATAAAATTTGAAGGAAAATAAGGTTAAGAAAAAGACAAAATGAACAAAAATTCATAACATCAGTTATATACAATATCAAAAAAAAATCAAAAATTTTCATCGGTTATGTACAAGTTCATTTCTTCTTTCAACAAATCACGTGATGCCGTGGCCACATGTTCACAACCGTGACAAAATGTTAAAATTACACAAGGCAAATGTTTGGCGCTAGGCACATGTTTGTACTATACTTAGGCAAAATGAAAATGTCCGAGACAACGACCACGTGTCCTAAAACCAAATAATACGAAAATAGAGCGATTTTCAATCGAGTGTCGTTAAACCAAAACCAAAGTAATCACTATGACCAATCACAATGGATGTGGATAATCCAACGAACCAATGAAAACTCGAAGCAAATAAAGAGAAGGGGGGGGGGGGGGATGAATAACTGGCAGTTATTCGCCCTCCTCCTCCCTTGCCCTCCTTTTTTTTCCTCTCCGCAGTGTTCGCGCGCTCAAAATGGCGGCCGGTCGTCCGTGATCGCTGTTTTCGACGCATTCCCCCCACAAAAACATTGCAATTCCTGCTGTGTGACTTACTTGGCTTAGTTCTTAACTCTTCTCTGGGAGAATAGGGTAGTAGTGGTGGTTTTTGTAAAATAAGTTTTACGTTTGTCGCCCTCAATTTCCAACACATTTTGATTTTCAGGGAACCTTGATGAACTTGTTTTTCAAGTGGACCACTCGTTCTGCGAGACAACGAAAGTGTTGCATGAGCAGTTTGAAAACTGTTCCACCCTGAAGGATATCACCCTCAGGTACTAGATGACGATGAACAGTTAGCATAACTCAACGTAGCATAGCATAACGTAATGTAACGTTACATCACATAACATAACGAAACGTAACGTTTTAGTCAATATGCAATATAGGTGGACCCTATAACGTTGCCCTAAAAAGGGTTCATAGAGATAAAGGGTGGTTTAAATAGGCCTTGCAAACTGGGACTTTCAATGATAAGATGGAAAGTAGAGAATTAAGTTTAATCTAATATTAAAAGGAGCAGTATCACGCCATTTTTAGTAACACATTGAAAATCGAAGGGACGCTTTTCGGTTAATAGCTTAAAATAGGCCATTTCTGAGTTCCCTTTTACCTCTGTTCCAAAACGAGTCCAAGTGCGAAACTAGTCATATGAAAATGAGTTTGCTTTGCATAAAAATGGACATGCAGGGAAAACACATTTTCATGTGAACGGTTTCGCACTTAGACTCGTTTTGACGCTGAGGCAAAAGAGAACTCGGAAATAGCTTAGTGTTACGCTGGCCCAGGATGCCGGTTAAAGGAGCAACGTCACGATATTTTGAATGATTTTTTGTTACGAACCAAATTACTCTTAAAATGTAGGAAACCTAAAACTACTAGTTTACTAAGGACGAAAAACAGCAAAGAGGTGATACTAAACCAACAAGGAACAAGGATGGTTAAGGATGGAGAAGATTGAGACGGATTGCGAATGACAAATGCACAAATCGTAAGGTAGCTACTTCAAAGCTTGAAAATAATTACGACAATAACACGTTAACATTTCACTGCTTTGTAGGAGCCGTTCGTCCACAGTGTATGGCAAGCGAAACCTGGGTCAAGGGACGTACTTTCACTTGAAGGGCTCATCCAGAACCGGCTACGGTGTGCCGTCGTCTCGTGACCCAATTTTAAAACTTGAAAGAAGGGCCACAAAGGTCCTTGATAAAGAACATGGCGTCAACGTTTTCTGATGGTGGAGATTTATTGTAACGAGCTCTTCATAATCTTCTCAAGATTGTGGCACTCGTCTCAGAGCTCCTTTAAGCTACCGTTATTTTTGGACTCTGGGTATTTTTCTGTTTTATTTTAGTTTTGTATTATTATTAGTATCCTAGGTGCCAGAGGTTTTCTCGCGGCACGGGTCATAATAAAGACCGAAAACGGAAACCGCGCATGAAAAGCCTCTGGCGCCCAGGTTTATTTGAGAACTAATTCGCGGAATTCATCATATCCATGTGATTTCCACATCATCACCGCGCCGCTAACCATGGCTCAAGTAAGTTTGAAGATTTTGCGGTTCAAAGCCTCCTGCTTAATTAACAAGTCTGTCTACCAGGTTCATTTCAGCTCGCATTTTCTAAAACTAATATAGTAAGCGAATTCACCAAATACTATTCAATGCGAATATGTTTTTCGACTTTCCTCGCATGGGGCAAACACCAGCAATCATGTAGAATCCGAAGTACTTTATAACAATATCGACCGAGATATCTTTACATGGTTGCTGGGCTGTCTTGATACAACAGCGAAGCGCGCTAAGTCTAAAAATAGAATGCAAATTATTAGTCCCAACAAGACTCGGAAAACATAAGGGCGTTCTGAGAGAAATAGAGAGAATGTAGGCGCAGTTTTCGTTTTAAAGGTGTTATCGTCCGCCATTCCTGTCTTGTCTAAGTGGTGATGTTACTCGCGCGATTCGCTATTGTAACTGATACACGTTAAAAATAAACAGTACATGGTGAAGATATATGTATACTACATTGCTTTTGACATTTCTTTGAATAAAGAATACTTTGTTTCGCCAGCCAATAAAGTTTTGGTTTGCAAATTTATAGCAATAGATTATGTTACCGATCGTAGTTGCTTGGCTCCCAAACAAAGTTTTGTTACGAAGAGCTTCGCCTCGTTCATCGGTTTTCGCTGTCTTTTTGTTACTCTAGTTTGTCTGTAACTTTAAAGTCCTCAATACTTCCAACGTTATAAAACTTAGTATACAAACTTGAGTTTTCGTTGCTAGCCCAGAAAATATTTTTTTTTTATTTATAATTTCGAATGTGATTATTTTACTTAGTGCGCCATTCAACAAGGCTCCTATTTTGTGCATAAATTATGTAACACTGATCATGTAAAACTGAAACATAATAGCACCGAATATGTAAAAGATATTCAAATGTTTATGATTTTACTATCCTTTCAAATTTTTATTTTTTGTTACGCCGGCAAAAACTTGTGTTTAAAGCAAGCGAAATAATATTGTTTCGCTATCGTCTTGAGGCAATTTCGTTATTATTCATCCTCAACCGATTTCTGTTTAATATTTATTGTTCGCTATTCTTGTTCAGTCTCCCATAACGTCACTATAAAAAGTTTAAACGTCGATTTCCTTCATTAGAACAACATCTGCTTAAGATAAACGGGGTCAAGACGGTTTTATAACAAAGTATAGGGTCCAACGCTCTTAGCACTGTGTATGAAATGAAAGGGTTGCTTCGTCTGGAAAATGGACGTTTATATGAAAGAGGAGCAACCATGGATGACTTTGCAGACAAGTACCATTATGATCACGAAGGAGACCACGAGATACTGGGAGAGTAAGTACCGGTCATTGTTTTTTAAAGATCTTTTCAAGTTTGTCATCTTGTGATAAGCTGCAAATGGCGCGAATGGTACTGTCAAATACAAGGCACAAAAAAGTTTTTACCAACAGCAAATTTACGGGTACGTAGTTAGTTAACCCAACGGAACTCGCTCATCGAACTCGGTAAAAGAGTACCAGAACGTACTTTTTCATGTTAGGTGACTCAGGAAGAAAACAAAATTGATTCTATCACCGGTTTCTTACTGAATTATGTAGTCGAAGTATCATGATCTCTGTCTATGTTTTACAGAGAAATGATGCCACACTCTTATTATCAGTAAGACAAAGAGTACTCTAAGCTTTGGACACAAAAGTTTATTTGTATGGAGTTGATCTTGGTCATATTGATTCTCCAACCTGACTTTTATAATCTCCAATATGTGGACCGTAATTTCATAGACGATTTAATAAATCGTTTATTGTGCAAACAATACCGCTTGATCCAGTATCAACACCTATCAATCCACAACTCAGGATAGTTTATTTATTTTTTAAAGTTTCCATTAAAAACCTCGCTCGATTTTTGACATAATTTCGCATTCTCCAGCCATTCCCCTGAATCTACTCACTTAAAGCAGATCAACGGTCGGTTAACTCTTGCTCGAGGCAAAAAGGCTGAATGTCGGCGCGCTGCCAGCAGCACACTGACAAGCTGCTATGAATGTATGCTATGACTGTTAACCTGCGATCAGGCGTTCTTATTTTTATTTTTCCCGCCGCGCAGGTTAGCTATCAATGTAAAGGACCATAAAGCGTAGTTTTGTTTAACGTCACCGTTTGCATGAAAAGAAACTATCCACTTAACAATGAATGTATTCTCTTGTTTAACCTGCGATCTGGGAGGGCACCCATGATATATATTGGAAGGCCGTATTTGATCAGTCAAAGTATAGCAGTATAGTCATGGCTATCGCTTAGCTTATGGTCGTCCTGTGAAACGCTGCAGCGTTGAGGAAATAGTGAACGAAAAATAATGAGTATTAAGCCTGGTTCACACTAGCGACATAACGACATAAGGATATGGACATAACGACATAAAGAAAAGATCAATCTTTTCTTATGTCGTTATGTTCATGTAGCTTTATGTCATTGTGTTCCTGCTATGTCGTTATGTTGTGTTGTTCACACTGGTGACAAAAAACGTAAGTGTGAGGTCCTTTTTCTATTTACGTGACCTTGTCGTTATGTCGGCCTTATGTCGCTAGTGTGAACCAGGCTTTGTATGGCAAGCAAATCCGAGCGTTCTGATTGGTTCTTTCGTGGTCGGGATTTTGCCACAGAAACGGTCCAAAGCCGCGAATTTTTTTCTAAAGTTGGATAATTTGAAACTTGCAACTAGAATTGCAGAAAGAAAACTTAAATAAATATACTCTAATTTAAAGTGCGTTTTTAACAATCATGCATGACCCGAGTGCCATATAATAAGCTACTTAATAACCTATTTTGCTCAAGCCGTACATATATCCTATTAAACGTTTTGTTGTTTGGTATCGCTGAGTATTTTGACGCGCCCGTTTTCATGTACGGACCTTGTTGCGCTCGGTCCGTACTGCTACGACCTCGCTTGTGGTGGATTTTAGCTGAAATCGACATATGGCACGGCGTTAGCCCAAGACTCCTTTTTCGAAAGTTCCTTTTCCTCTCTTTACAGATCTTTACGGATCCACTTACTCACTTACATGACGTACCGGCATGACGTTGGAAAGTGAGTCAGCACTGACGCTAAAGTCGGTAGAATATTTAACTGATATTGGTTTTATTTACCCAGTGAAATCAATATCATGACGGGGACCGTGCGGAAGATGCATATTTTCCACTCCTTTTTTGTCCCAAGATGAACATGCGAATTCTCCTTGCTATTACCATACATTTTTTTCAAGTCTGCAAAATTGTCACGCAATGTTTAACCACTACTCTAACACGTGACTCTATCAGAAGCAACATTTTCCTGTTCAGATGAAATCTCCGGAATTTGTCTTTCGCATATAGGTAGAATTTGCTTTTTCCCATTGTTTGAAAATTTCAATTTCTTAGGTTTCGGCTATTTTTCGTTCAGAAAAACTTTTATAATGTCAAAAGGGGTAGGTTTCTAAAGAAACTGTGGTGCTGCGTCGGTGGGAAGTATAACAATATAATTTGGTTTTATCAACTGGGTTGATAATGTCAATTGGCCACCGTAAAGAGATTCAAGAGCTGACGTTTCGAGCGTTAGCCCTTCGTCGTCGCTCCGACGAAGGGCTAACGCTCGAAACGTCAGCTCTTGAATCTCTTTACGGTGGCCAATTGACATTATCAACCCAGTTGATAAAACCAAATTATATTTTTATAATGTCAGTTTGTTTTGAATTTAAAATCATCGTCACGCGTCGATGGCTTAGGTCACGTTTTACCTGCGTTTTACGATTGTTGCAGTCACCCTCGCAGAGCCTACCGCTGACTTGCAAGTACTTATTTTTTATTCATATGCAAATCGTCGAGGATTTAGATGACTACGATGACTACAAATCCTTGCAGCTTTAGCTCAATTTTGTTTTCCATCTCGACGAGATGACTCCCTCCAGATGATTTTAGAACTATGTTTGATAGTAGAAAATCGAAACACTGTGACGTGGCCTTCGTGAAATGACAGAATTTGACTTAGAAGATGGGCCGCTAGGAACCGAAGCAACCGGCGGGTTTTCAGACAAGTACGAAGTAAAGGAGAAATTGGGCGCGTAAGTAGATTTTGTTTTGTTTTTGTTTCAGATGAATGTTTTCAGGAAAGAGCTTGGATCGTCATGCGTTTCACATTAAGGGCTATTTGTTTAGCAATTAACGTTAAAGCTAGTAAGTGTTTCTGCCGCGAGTCTGTTTGCGCAATGCTGTGGATGCTGTTTCATAATTAAATGGTGCTCGGAACTGTGCTTTATATTCTCGCACGTTTTACACACAGGAGTGAAGGGATTTAACGTAACTAGGATGCCTTGTCTTTCCTTAAAACTCCTCGCAAGATGGCCAAACAGATCTAGGGCGAAGGATTATAAACTTATGTCGAAATCCTTGAACACTCTTTCGACAGCTGTTGTCACTGTCAGATCCTCTTTGGAGCGTTTGACCGGGAGTTCAGTGCTACGCATTCCGTTCAGTTCTGTTTAAGTAAACAGATGAGGGCTTTAATTGTTTTCCCTTGAAATCTGAACAACTTTATATCGAAGTATAGCAGATCATTATACAGGCAAAGACTTGGTGCGGCTCATATCGTTATATAGCCGACATGAATTGCAGACTAAACAAGTAAAAACTCGAACCTGCAATGACACATGGGACTCGTAGCAGGAACAAACTTTCTGTTGACCTGTCGTACCCTCAGTGGAATTTGCATGGGCCTCATGGTGATTCGTCAGGTTCCCTTGGGAAGTTTGAGTTCGAGCAAGTGCAGTAAAACTACTGTTTGTTTTTTATTGTGGAGTTACATGTACATTTTGTATGTACTTTTAACATATAACAAACCAGGATGTAATATGTAAGTTAAAAAGGTGTTAACCTGCATGTCTCTAGAGCTGGTAATAATTATTCTTGGATAAATGTAAGTTCGTGCATTTTTAAGTTTGTCAAACTTGCAAATCTGAAATATGGTTGAGGAGACATGTCACAGTGACATGTACATGAAGCAGAGACAAAGTCATGAGTTCACTGATAATTTTAAGCCCATGCAAACCAAAATTTGCAGCAATTTTGTCCCTTCAACATGTCCGATGGAGTTCAACTCGTTGAACTAAATGGATGGGATATATCGCAGGGACAAAATGTTTCAGGGATGCAATATCCCCTCGTGTGAATGGTGCATGATTTTTTTTGCTGCTACATGTCCCTGGGTGGTGTGGTGAATAGAATATAGAGCTACTGAAAACATTTGTTGTTCCCCTGTGAAATACATTAACTAGTGATTATTCGGCCAAAGTCTCGCAAAGCACCGCATAACAGCAACTTTTCTACCTGTAAAAAGTGCTTCGTTGACAGTTTGTGGAAGAGTAAAACATTTATCCTGGTCAATCTTGCAGAATATCGTCTGATTTTAGCAAACTCAGCCTACGACCTCACTGGCAAAGTATCAGGCGATAGTCCACACGGTTTTGCAGGATAGTATTATGGATGCTGCTCAACCTGCAGCCTGATCAATGTTGAAACTCAAGGTGACTTGCAGCCAAAGTTCTTTGAAGTATATTAGCAAGTTACCGCGGTAATGAAACAAAGAAATTTACCTGCCTTTGGGGTGACACGATGGACCAAATTTGTCCAAGCTGCTAAATAAAAAGACTTTGGAGATATCATTCAAAAAATAGTCTTTTAGATGGCTGTTCCAAACAAATTCCAATTCATTTTCAGAGGAATCTCCAGTGTGGTGCGACGATGTTTCCACAAAGTTACTGGCAAACCATATGCTGTGAAAATTATAGATAAACTGAGTGATGCAGGAGGTGTGGATATAGAGGGGACGACGAGAGATGAAGTCACCATTCTTCTTGCACTGCAGGGACATGAAAACATAAGTAAGTAACTACAAAAATGTTACTTATTATTCAATATTGTTTCATTTCCAGGGTTGTCTGTAAAGAGACACTATTGGAAGCATCACTGTACTTCAAAAAGCCAAAAGACGTATTTACTAATCCAAACCTAAAAATAATGGTACACTTTGACTAAAATGGCTAAACTAAAATAAATAAATAACTTTGTTTAACAAGGGTAATACTTAACAGTTTTGCGACTGAAAAACCGGTGTCCCTCAAATTCCTGATTGAATTGAATTTAGAGGTGTTGGTTTTTTGTGGAGGGAGGAAAACTGGAGAAAACCCTTGGGGCAAGGACGAGAACCAACAACAAACTCAACCGACGTACATGTATGAATTGAAGCCCACTCAGTGTACTAGTACACTGACAAAGATTTCAAGACAAGCGGGTGACTCCAGAGTTTCATAGGTTACTTGATTATTTGTTCCAAACAGTTTCGCTGGCTTTAGCAATCAACTCACTATTGTAACCCCTAATTTGTCACAGCCGCCTACTCTACCAGTTCAGATGCCAACTTCAAAACGTTTTTAAACACCTGACTGAAGTTGCAAAAAGTTGTATTTTTTTAAAAGTTTCATACACAGGCATGAGGCTTTTATCACAAAATTTAAATGTCTGGCAGACGTTTCCCAACCCCCCTCCCCCTTGTGTATCAGAAAACTCACTAAAAAATTATTGCACTTGGCTCTCTCGTTTTTCCTTCAGCTTCATTAGAAACAATATTTTCCTTTGGAAATTAAAGATCTTAATGTGATCTATCTATGTCAAAACATATTTTTCTTCAAAACTTAATGGTCAATTTTGGTTTTTACAGTATAGTTCCAGAAAATATCCATACTCCCCCACAGAAGGGATTGGGAAATTCCTGGGGGTGGATATAGGGGGGTCTCAAAGGCCAAAAAGTTTAAAGAAATGTATGAAGGTTAACTGGAATTTCCAGTGGAGTGGGGGGTCTAAGGAAAAATCCCTTCCGTGGGGGAGATATGGATAATTTATGGAACTACACAAACTCACACATTGGTGCTAACGTCAATGTTACAACTGCTAGAAAACTTTGAATGCGCTGATTTCCATAGTTGCATAATTCACTGTGTACATTGTCAGACAGTGTAGCATACTTCCATGTAGTTATTTCCATTGTTGTTGTTTCCATTAATGTTTTTGTCAATAATAATTTTGCTTTGTTTATTTTTTTCTCTGCAGTTGGCTTGGTAGATGTGTTTGAGTCCCCTGTATTTTTCTTTCTGGTTTTTGAACTGTGAGTTGGAATTGTTTTGGTAGATATAATTATATTTTCTTAATTAAAGTTTAATCCTGAGTCAGTGAACACTTTCAAAGAGGCTAATTGTGTGTACTGTTAGTCCTGATTTTTGATTTTTTGTTAAATGTTCAAGCTGTCAACATTATTAGATAAAGCAAATTAAATTTGTCTGTCTCAGATATCCATTATGTAATATTTTTTTGTTTGTATTACAGAGCAGCAAAAGGGGAATTGTTTGATCATCTCACCGACCAAGTTACCTTGTCAGAAAAGAAAACCAGGTAAGAATTGGAGAATACTATCACTATTTTTGATAAAGATGAAATGAGCATGAGACAAAGAAAAAAATCTGAGTTCCCAAGCAACGTTATTCGATTGTTCTGATGTCAGCGTTTTCAAAAAGTTCCATTTTCGCCATCCACACTAACCCACCTAGCCAGCGTTTTCAAATTTATCCATCTTGGAGAGCGTTTTCAAAAAGTTCCATTTTCGGTGACCGAAAATGCCGTTTTACTGTGGATGGAAGGCCAACCTGGAGAAAAAAAGTTGCGTTTTCAAATTTATCCGGATTAGTGTGGACGTAGCCTAAAAATCAAGTTAAGGTCATTTTAAAGTCCTTTCGAAATGAGAAAGAATGGTGTTTTCCTCTTTGTGATATTGTCTTTCGTTCCAGACCACGTTTTTGTATTATGCAAATTAGATAGATGATGTCACGAGTGGTTTCAGTGTGGGGTCAAAACACAAAAATAATGAAGAATATCTCAGTCTGCAAATAATGATGCAATGCATTTGAACCATTATTGTTCCCTAAGAAATACAACACACGGCACTGCCTATTTTGACATTGCTATGGCAACCCTCTTGGTTCCAGTCTCTTTCCCCCTTGAATGTATTTTTTCCATTTGCAACTCGGGAGACTCGTCTCTCTAGATGAGAGTCTTGTCTTGAGAGGAACAAGATGGGGGTTGGTCACTTTCCTCTGAGCGGTACTGTACACTGAGCTCAGAAGTTGAAGATACCTGAACATAATTCTACACCTATAGAAATATACAAGGTTGACTAGATTTTCTTTAAGCCATTTGTTTGTTTGACTTTCAGGCGTATCATGCTTGAAGTATTCGGAGCTGTGAAGTTCATGCATGATAATGACGTTGTACACAGAGATCTTAAGGTGAATTTTACTGCACGCATTAAGTATACACTGTATACAGAACTTTGAACCTTTATTCACGTACATTTTAGACAGTTCACTTGGTCCTGCAGAGACCAAAATCCAATTATGCATTCACTATAATTATTTGACATCTCTATATTACCTTGGATGCTCAATTCTGCACCTGTAACTCGAACTGAAAATTCTTCTCATCAGTGATTAACAAACAATTTCTCCTTACAGTGTCAATACATTATCAAGCAGATAGGTGACAAGAATAAGGAAACTCATTAAATTGATTGGGATCGTGGTCTGTCCCCTTTGAATTGCTGCATACAGCATACAGTACATGTGCACATGTAAGGGGGGAGAATAATTTAACATTGGAATTATGCACTGGTTTCTTTTCTCTGTACTTAGAAAATATTATTGTGTTATCTAGGTCTCATCTTTTTTTTTAAGATCATGCATATTATTGTAGACTAATGCAGGACACCAGCTGGTATCCACTTAAGGTGGTTGCATTCAGTTCTTGATACTTGTATCTGTGCTGCAGGTACCATTTTTCGAAAACCATTGATTCCTGGGTCCCCCAAAACTGTGCAACATACGTCGAAAGGATAAACTTCACATACACCAGCAACACATTTACAAAAACTGTGTTTGGCCTCCTTAATAGAGGCGTCTGCTTGCTGTGGGTTTGATTTGCAAGAAATTGTTGAAAAAGATTAGGACTTACTGAGACTGTAGTGTTCTTTTATTTGTTTTATGTGGTTTTTGTAGTAATGTGAAAACGTTTACTCTCCAGCCTGAAAACATCCTTCTTGATGAAGACTTCAGAGTAAAAATATCAGATTTTGGCTTTGCGGTCAAGCTGAAGGAGAATGAAAAACTTAGAGGTATATCTACATGTTTACTGTTTACTAAACAGTGGAGGGGGGGGGGGGGGGGGGTGGCAGTGGCAAGAGCAGGAGCCAGGGAGTATAGTGGCTGGGTGGGGTACTGGAGGTGGGAGAAGAGAAGGCATGAAGTGGGATTTACAACTAGGTTGGAACTGGGAAAGATCATGGAAAATTTTTCCACCTTGTTTCATTTTTTGCAGTAGGATTAAAGCAAATAGGGAGAGCCACTAATGAAGGGGTGGGACCCAGTATTAAAAGGTGCGGGAAGTGGAGGGTCAGACATAGGTAATGTAAAGGTAGCAATCTCCTCAGCAGCAAGGAGGTCACCATGGCAACTGAGCCACAGCCCACCTCCAATGCACCTATCAACACAACACTGACAGAACCAGTGTGCAGAATGAACAGTTACCGAAAATTGGTGGATGGAGGGAGGGGAACAAAGCAAGCACGCTAGCAGGCAATGTAGCAAAGCACATGGCAGTGCCCCTGCAAACCTCCATGGAACCCCCACATAATATTAATGAAGCCGCTGCATTGGCTTAGTTTTAACCTTGCCTAAATTCCAATTTAGCCTTGTGTAGCCTTCAGTATAACCCATGGAGAAACGACACCCCATTGGCAGCAAATCAAACTACAGTATTGCCACTTGCAGTTAGTTCTGTCAGTGACAACAGAATCGCTGCAGATTATGATACACTTGAATGTGTTAACATTCTTGGTCGCTTGATAGGGGTTATGTTTACAGCAATGGACTGGCAGTACTTTGAACACTTTGATAAATGGTTTCTTTTTAGGGTTGGACTATATTGACATCATCTATTTAGTCCTGAGTTTATTTATTTTTTTGTTTAGAGTTGTGTGGGACTCCAGGCTATTTGTCACCAGAAGTGCTTCAGTGTTCCATGTTTGCTGATGCTCCAGGCTATGGAAAAGAAGTTGACATGTGAGGAAATACTTAGTCATCCTCTATTACATTGTATAGATAGATATTTAAGACATCTAATGCTACTGCGTACAGCTACATAGCCTCTGCATGGATTGGGATATTATACAATTTCCAGTATAACTGGTATTAATAATAGGCCTGCCTTATGTGCAATAATACCATGTTGCATATTTATTTATGCTCAAATCACTGCCAAGCCATGTAATTCTCAAATTTCACTTTAAAAAATGGGAAAAATTAATACTAACATATTTTCTAATTTGATTATCATTCATTTTCATTCATCTAAAGAAACTACTTATTTTGTAACAAAGGTTCTGTTGTGAATTAAGTGGCCCTGCAGTGTGTGCGTATGTGTGTCGTGTGCTGTTTATAAGTTTGTGAGAACATTATTTAGCTGGTTTTTTCCCGCTCATTTGTCTGTTACTCGTAATTTTTTTTTACTTTGCTTTATTGTGTTGAAAAACTAATAAATAAAAAAATGTAATTCTCAAATCCTGTGGATCTTGCAGTTTTCTTGTGGGTAATTAACAAATAACAGTCGGACATCGGACAGTTGCTGATCAAAATTTGCCAATGGCTGATGAAAACCCAGCTGTAGTTGGACAGAACATCCAAGAAATTTTTTTTGGCCTTACAGTGCAAACATGAAATGTTCCTCATTGACAACATGTTATTGAGCAGCACTGTGATAGGACATCTGGCCTTGCTGCAGTTTTGTTCAATCAAAATGCTGACTTAGCCAGACATGCCCTTTAATGGAAGAAAATTATTTGCAGCCCTGCGCATGGGTATTTTCATCGTTGCTCCTTTGGGACGTCACAATGAAACTTAGTATAAAAGTTTGCATTTACAAAGTGAGGCTTGGTGGAGAAACTAGCAATTCTGATGTCAAGATGTATAAGGGCTATTACAGTTTAATTGTGTGGATATTATACAGGATGCACATTACAAGAACCGGTTCTCTGATTTTCTAAATCGCTACTTTTCTGTTTCTATGATGTCAAATTCTAAACTAGCAAAGGTGTAGCTGAATGCTTTTTTTCTTTGTTTTTAGGTGGGCATGTGGAGTGATAATGTATACTTTGTAAGTATTTATAGTCTTTCATATTATGGTGCATGTTATAAAATAATGTCTTTGATCCACACACAGTTAAAAAAGTAATTTGTCAACATTTCTGCAAAAACATAGTTGATTAAATGTTTGGTCAACGACAAGCCTTGTATTCAATTACACTGTATATTGAGTTTGACTACTCAGCTTATAGGTTGAGATGAATAGATTAATACAAAAGTCATCTTAGTTAAGTAGCATAATGTTTTGGAAGCAGGTTACAGAATGCCAACAGTGTTCTACCATCTTGTGATTCTCTGTGCAGGCTTGTTGGCTGTCCTCCTTTCTGGCATCGGCGACAGGTTGTAATGTTGCGATCAATAATGGAAGGGAGATATCATTTCCACAGTCCTGAGTGGGATGACATTTCTGAATCTGCCAAGAATCTGGTGAGTTTTTTGAAGACAGGTAAGCCCAGAGTTTCCGACTCCCATACCTCAGGCTTCTACCCGCTGTAGTTATTGGTTTGCCTTTACAGCAGATCGATATTTTGCAATCTTTTGAACCAAATAAAAAAAATCCTAACAACTCAGGCCAACTGGAAACAGTTTTTCTCACTAGAACAGGAGCTAACAGTTATCAGTCGTTTAAAATGAAAACCGGTTGAAAAGGTGTTCTTTTGGGGCATTTAAACTGAATATCCAAAACCAGTTGCGGTCAAAATGGTTAGTCCCTTTCGAAGACGGCTTAAACGACATCCTTGCCAAAAAAAAATGTGGTTATACACTTTCACTTAACAGTTGGTTCATGTATTAGCATGCACTAGCATGCACTATGGAGAGTATGAAAGATACATAAGAGTTGCTCAAGGCGATAGCCAAGAGCAGCTCTAGCGTTTTGAGTGCTTCCTAAACTTCCCACGTGCACCATAACACGATAGTGCTCAGTTATAAGTGTACATCAACGCTTGTGTAACAATGCACATGAGGCAAAACAGTTTACATTGAGGGATTACGCTTTGTGCCTGCGTATACTAAATTTGATTTTCAGCTCTGTTGGCCATGTTTCAAATTGTTTTGTATTCTGATTGTGATAGTTCCTCTCTTTTCGTCCTTAGATATCTAAGCTTCTAGTTATTCATCCTAAAGTGAGACTGACTGCAGAGCAAGCACTGGAGCATCCCTGGTTCAAAGGAGCCCAGGTTTGTGTATAGATTTTAAGAGTGACCAAAAGCGGAATTCTTCTTATGATATCAAGACATTTTCAAGCCGACAAGTGCTGATCACCAAAAAAATCATCAAGTGGGCAATATTCATGTAGCACCAAATTCTTACAACTAATATTTAAAATAAATCTATGAATATCAGTAAGGAGAATAAGTATTTTGAGCGTAGGACTCAAAAGGGCTGATTCTAATTCACTTTCTTTGACCCATTCTCTTTCCCAGAGTGACTTGTCCTTCATAGCTTGCTGGTCCGGTGTACAAGGAACAAGTGTCTCTGGGAACACATGCATTGATTGACTGGAATCTAACAAAAGGAGTCTAATCAAATCAACCATTTTAAATTATCCTTCAACAAAGGGATTTTAAATCTGTTTATTAATTTTGTTTGGACTCCATTTGTTAGATTGTAGTAAATCAAATCGTGTGTCCCTAGAGTTTTGTCCTTGTTTTTAGTGTTTCTTGATTAAAATAGGAACATAGCTAATTGAGTTTTGTTGCATATTGTTCATTTTCAGCAACCAAAAAATGAAGGATTTTCTGCAAAATGGAAATTCAAGGTGAATTTTATTTTGTTGTTTGGTAATTATAGAATAAATGTTTGTAAAGTTTGCTTTATATCATAGTGAGACTCATTTAGCGTTGAGAATTATCACTGAAATCAAAGACAAATGGGCTTGCTTGCCACAAATGTCCCTGCAGTGGATGGCAGGGGACAGATAAGAACTGTAAGAGGCTAGAGTGTAATGCATATGCAAATCACGCTTCCATTTCACTGTTGCAAAAGACAAGACAAACAACCAACTGACTTTTTTTAATTAAACAAAGGACGATACTTGCGTTATCTACTGGTTACAATACAAATTACATACACTATAAACATTCTACTTACAGCAACAGAATTGTTTATGCTACGTTACGGGATACCTAAATAAACTACAAAGAAAAAAAACAGAAAAACCTTATTTGCACTCACACAACCACATACAGTAAAACTAAAAGAGAAGGAAACTTTTAGGGAAAAGAAAGTTGATAGGGGATGTATAAGAAATTATAGAGATAAAGCTTCCAACTCAAAGGACAAGGATTAAAAAAAGATCTTGTCCCTGCCGATCCACTGAGAAATATTAATTTGTATACAAACAGAATTGGAGTGAGGATACAAGGCTGTGCTCTAAGAAAAATTGCAAGGAGCCCGAAGGGTCCAAACCATGAGATCCAGGGCGCCCAACACTAAAGGTTATATGACAAAGTAAGTTCATCTGGTCGCCCAAAGGCAAAAGTTAGTCGCCCGAGGTGCCTGGGCACCCTTAGAGCACAGGCCTGGGATATAGGAACAGGAATGTCTGGTAATAAGCTAAGGAAAATGCAAACAGATAACTGACTTATTGGTTGTAAATTTGCCACAGGGTACAGTGATTGCACTTATAGCGGTCAGGGAATTCTCCAAGTTTGCCAAGAATAAACTTCAACCAGTGACATTTGAATCCATTCTTCGCGAGCCTTATGGTGTAAAGCCACTGCGCAAAATGATCGATAGCTGTGCATTCAGAATATACGGACATTGGGTCAAGCGCAACAAGGATGAAAACCAGAATCGTGCTGCTCTATTTGAAAACAAGCCTCATAAGGAAAGGTACAATGGTAACGGACCGTTGCACAGGAAGAGTGGAAATCTAGAGTCATACAACGCATCCTTCCGCATGTCATCCTTGGGTCAAATTCAGTACAAGTCTGTCAGAAAAATTACTTCAAGCAACTAAAAGAGTGGTTACATGAGGCAATGAATGTTTCTTTTACTTTGTCTTGCAGCAGCTGACACGAGTTACATAAAGGGTGTTAGACTGCTTTTGCCACCTGCATAACTTACGGTTTTGTTGGCGCGCAAAATTCTCCAGCAACACAGGATAATGTGAGCCTCACACTGCCTGTGTAATGCTTCTATATGACATCCCCCCTCCCCCTACTAACCATAACTATATGGAATGGATCTCAATGACACTCTCAAACTCACTCATCTGTTAGACAATCAATTTATGCATTAATCCTGGATTGATCAATGATCTGGCTCACAGGAGAGCAGCCTTTGTCTTCTAGTGCTGTAGGTTGTTGTCAGGCTCTTATGTGGTTGATCACGTGGCACGAGTGCTCTTCAGTCACATTTTCTTTTGTCACGCGCAAGCTGCTAGCTGGCTGCTGTTCACCACAATGCGAAAGCCCGGGAAATTTGACTAAGGCTTCCGCGTTGTCTCAAGACTTTGCAACATTTGATGCTTAGAAAAACAAAAACTAAACGAAATGCTGCACGAAGCTTTGCCTGACACAAACTCTGTTGCAACAAAGTGCGAGGCAGGTATTTGTGGTGCAAAATATTGCCTTGTGTAACAGCTACTCAGTAAAGCTTGTAATGTAGATATTCCACACCTTGTAAAAAGAATTTTATTTTAATTTGGTCATTGTACTCATGCACTAGAAACATGAAGTATATTGACCTTTTATGTTGCCCAGCAAGTTAAAAAAATGGACTTCCATGAAGGGTGCAGTGAATAGCACTATACTGAGAATTGAAACTGGGGTACTTGTTTTCCAGCGCTGGGGTTGGTGAGTTCTTGTTTATCTGTGCAAATGTGCAGTTCAAAATAATGTTTTTTATGGCATTTTGTTCCATTGAAATCAAAGTAAAGACCCCTGGGCTTGTACACCTATGCAGTGAGGTGTTCCATTTTCAAGCTAAAAGGAAAAGTCATTCTAGTCTATCTACCTAGAGTGGTTAACATATTTCAGACTTGATTGTAAAAGAGAAGCTATAGGAACAGCTTATTATTGTCAAAGTTTAGAGCGACCAAGTGAAGACCTGTAAATGGAGTGATAAATTTTATGTGTGCGTTTTAAAATGCCATCTAGTTTTTATCATCTTAAATCCAGAAGTGTGTTACAGAGTGGTTGAGATTGTGTGCGGATGCTTGAATGTAATAGTGGCTTTATTTTTAAGTAGTTTCAAATTTTGGGACTTTTTAAGGTGCTAGCACACTAAGGGATGTCAGTATCTCTTGGAGCGGCATGTATGAAAACCAGGAACACTAGAACACCGGAGCACCACACAAAAGATGGAACATCGGAACACCCCAGAATATATAAATTCTGGTTTTCCGAGGTGTTCCAGCGTTCCGTGTTTTTGGGTGTTCAGGTGTTCCTGGTTTTAGTACATGCCTCATGGAGCAGGGTTAAAATGACAAAATGTGCACGTGTGGGACATATTACAGGAGCAGGTAACCTGAACACGAGGGAACATGTCGCTGGAACATGTCCCGATTTTTCTACGTTCATGCATTGCAAGTCTCAGCTGCATGGCCCTTTCTGTCTCAGCACCTTCACATTTGGACAGTTGAATCTCGATCTCAAATCTTTTTTTTTTAATTTTATTCCTAAAACACGTTTTGTATTATGTTTATGTGGCCATAACCTAATTCTGTACAGAAATTATAGAAAATGAAAATAAGATTTATGAAAAAGATGATTGTATATGGCACGTGACATTTATATATTTACAAGTATTTATTTGCGTGCTTTGTCCAAACCAAGGTGCCTCTTGGCAATCTGTTTAATTTATGGCATCTGGATTTTGACAGTTTAGAAATTAGCTAGTGGTAATTAATTGTATTTTGGTGGTAATTAAAAATGTGAATATCTGCCAAGAACTTAAAAGTGATTCTTTTGATGTTCAAAAAATCCAGAATAATTAATGGTCTTTGATTTGTTGTTACTCAAATCAAACTTATGAAACAATCAATGTTATACCCTGGAAAATTGCAGCGCACAGCTATTGTTTTATTTTTTCCATAAATGATCAGGAAGTCGTAGTTGTGTGTGAAGTGCACACGATAGATATCCTGTAGTTTGACACATTGCTGGAGTATTTGTCCCACCTTTTCAAAAACACTGCTCAACCACATTGTCATTTAGCTGGCTGTAGACTCGTCAAGAAATTTGTTGGACAATGAAAAAAATAATTAATTTTATATCCTTATTAATCTTGTGGAACCTGGTCTGATTTAGGCAAATGAAAAGTCTGGATTTCACACGTCGTAATAAGGGTTGATTGATTGATTGATTGATTGATTGACATGATCTCATTATCCAGGTTTACCATTCAATATAAAATCGACCAAATTTTAATCTTGATATTAAAATGTTGTATTCGTGGTTTTCTTAGTCACTGGCCTTAGCTTTGGACCCATGAATGCGTGAGAATTTTGCACAGAATCCTGAAATTTGCTGTATGAATGAGTGGGTGGATATGAATATGAATGGAGGGTGGGGCTGGCTGGAATATCCTCTCAACTTCACCTCAGTTTTCATTTTGAAGATTTTGATCAACAGTTACAACTGTAAGCAACCTTGTCAACTTTAAAGAAGGAAGAATGGCTAAAAAAAGGTTGAGTTTTATCTTTGAAATGACTTTATTGGCACTGAGCATACCTTTCTTGAACTGTTGTCCACATTTTGCAAGAAAAGTGAGAGAGTCTGGGCACGACATTGTTTTGACCAAATGGAATCCTGGGACTTCGGTTACATAATTTCCAACATGGCGGTCAACATGGTATAGTTTAGTGGGCTGCGTGTTCGGTAAATGCGTTTTATATGGGCCTTGTTTGCTGTAATTTTTTCTTTTTACGGAAAAATTTGACTGAATAATCGTTGCAAGCTATAGTTTATCTTGTGGAGAAGCTAGGAG
This sequence comes from Blastomussa wellsi, assembly GCA_947652115.1. Classification (NCBI taxonomy): domain Eukaryota; kingdom Metazoa; phylum Cnidaria; class Anthozoa; order Scleractinia; family Plerogyridae; genus Blastomussa; species Blastomussa wellsi. Next base: position 17,079,410 of record OX393569.1, read on the forward strand.
GTCACTGTCATTAGAATTCGATGATTTGTGCATTCGCTCACTCGTGGAAACGGCTTGTTGGTTCTCGATTTTATTTGGGCATTCAAGATGTTTGTGCTTCCCGAATAGCATACTATAGCAATGTGATAAGGTCGAACGAAGGACCTTTACGCTTGTACAAGTCCTATTTAGGAAAACAAGTGCTAAAACCTGATGACGCTCAGCTTAAAGTCGTTTATCAGTTGCAGGGTTTGCACGAGCGACTGAAAGGTTACGATCCCCAACGAATATCAAGTACGTAAGTCACACATAAAGTAAGCTAATGTAAGTTAATAGGCCATTTCCGAGTTCGCTTGAGCCTCTATTTCAAGGCGAGTCCAAGTGCATATGGAAAGAAAAACTAATGCGTGGTTCAATTTTCCCTGTAACCATACCCCCCCCCCCCCCCCGGGCATTTGCCATTTTTTAACTATTTTGCGGTCTATTCCCCATCTCTGGGCACACAGAAAAAGATAATTCCACCCCCCCCCCCCCGGAACTCTTCGTGGACCACGAGTACGTCATTTTGTGTACAAATTCATGATAAAATACTGATTTCTGTAAAAATAGCAAAAGAAGTACATGGGGAAGTGTTTTCAAGAACTACACTTTTCTGAAAGCGACCGCAAAGTCCCTGGCTTCTCGTGACTTGTTATCGCGACATCATCCTTAATAAAGTTATAAGGGCTGACTTGCAATTGTTGCACGTCTACTCATGAATTTGAACGCGTTTCTAGACTGTGTATATGTCATAAATAACTGAGACTACATGTACACTATAGCATACGAAATCATGAAGACTACATTTTATAAAGAAAACTGAAGGAAAAATGTAACCCGTATGTCTCTCCACTTCCTTTCCGTGTGTTTCAAATAGCTAAATTAATGTATTACTATCGTAATAATCTTTTACCTCCAGTGTTTCTCAACTTGTGTTCTATGAATAGTCAAATCCATAGCTACGATGCTAGAACAGCCAATGATTACTGAGTGCATCATTGCCGAACTACTAATCTCAAAAAATTCTCAATTCTTTTTCAAGGTCAAAAAATCTGGAACCTTTCTACCTCAATAACTACTCAAGTTTTCCTAATTTTAAGAATAAACTGCTTGAATTTTTAGCAAAATAATCAATGAATTTATCCAAGCTGCACACTCATAGCACTATCTTTTGTTAAAACATTGTAAGGTATGAGGTGGCCTTAACTATAAGCCGGGTGGTTTCCAGAGGTTACCTTGTCGTATATTAAGCCCTATGTATGGACTAACAGAGAGTAGGAAAACTCTGGGATAATAAAGCTCCGGCCCATAGGGCCACTAACCTGCCTATGGTCCATACAATGAAAAGATATTTTTAATTCTGTTCTTCAATATTATTATTTTCAGATAGCCAACTGCCTGCACCTCAGGGACTTTATCTTCATGGGGGAGTGGGTAGTGGCAAAACAATGTTGATGGATATCTTCTATGACAGCATTCAGATTCAGAACAAGAAGCGTGTGCATTTCTATTCCTTTATGCTCCAGTTGTATTCAGCTCTGAATCGCTGGAATCTGTGTTGCCCTAGCGATGAAGTGACCTTTGATTTAACTCCGGTAGAGTCCATTGCCTCTGAGCTGGCTGGAGAGGCTTGGTTACTATGCTTTGACGAGATGCAGCTGGCAGACTTTGCCTCCACCCGTCTCCTGGAAGGAGTGTTCCGTAAAATGTTGGAAAGTGGTACAGTGATTGTAACAACATCTAACAGGCAAGTCCGCGATGCATTCATGTGCAATCCTGTACCAGAGGCTGTGCTCATTTGTGTCAGCACCATGAATCTAGACCTCTGGCCTAGACTAATTAAAAGCCTGCAAAATAGACAGCCAAACATGAGTGGCTGTTGAGAACTTGTGCAAGTAACTGGGTAAAGTAAAAAAGTTGCTGGGGAATTTTGTTGTTTGATGTATTTTCCACTTTCCAGTGTTTTGGTTTTGTTTCAAAGTACCCAGGGCTCAAACTAGTAGTAGCCATGGGAATTCCCTGGCCCCCGGCCCTTAGTGACAGCTCTGTTGTTCATCTCATTCCTGGTTCTGGTTTTTGAATCACTCAGAGCTGTTACCTTTCACCTTCCACTGGATACTGTAACAGTAACATGAACTCTGGGGACAAGATTAATTTGTACAATGTTTATGAGTTTACATCACTCATCCACACCTGTAAGCTTACAGCAGGAATTTTGTAGACACTTTTTCTTTTCACATTTCCATCTGTGATGCACTTTTGATTTAAAGAATGCAAATCAAAACTGCTTGTACATGTAAACTGTAAAGCATGTTCATTCTTGTTTCCAGATCTCCTAGCGAGCTTGGGGCCTCGTCATTTGGACGTGAAAGGGAGGCTTTAGACTCTGTGACATCACTTGTCGGTTTGTTAACAAAGCATTGTGAGCTGGGTGCCATGGATTCAGAGAAAGATTACAGAAATTACCAGAAACGTGGAAAGAAGAGTTATTTTAGCCCTCTCACTTCTCAGACAGAAAAAGAATTTGATGAAGCATTTTGCCAGGCAGTGGGGCGTGGTCTTCGGCTTTCATCAGTTTCTCTTGCGGTCTATGGCCGGAGAGTAATTGTCCCCGTTGCTTCAGAGAATGGTGTGGCCAGGTTCACTTTTAATGAGCTGTGCAGGTCACCACTTGGGCCTGCTGACTACATTACGATCTGCAATTCTTTCCACACAGTGTTTCTTGAAGAAATTCCCCAAATGAGCATCTACCAGAAAAATGAAGCAAGACGCTTTTTGAGTTTCGTGGACGCTGCTTATGAGAGCAAAGTGAAAGTATTCTGCACAGCAGCCACCTATCCAGATGAGCTATTCCAACTAATTCCAAGTAATGACTCTCTACACGAAGACAAGATGCACATTGAAATGATTGGTGAGCTGGCTTATGATCTCGAGCTCACACAGCTTGACTTGAAATCGCTTGGAATCTTGACTGGTGAAGAGGAGATATTTTCCTTCAAGCGTTGCATCTCACGCCTAAAAGAAATGCAAAGCGAACTTTATCAGCTACAGAAGCACCTGCGCCAAGATTTTTCTCCTTACATTGGCTCATTCGAAGATCGACTGCTATCAGAAAATCGACGCCGGGAGCGCGAGCACAAGCGACGTCTGAAAATGCTCAGGGAAGCCTCGGAACTAGAAGACAGCGATGCTCCTCGAGAGTTACCACTGACACCACTCACGGCGGGCTCCTCAGACTGGGCAGATGAAGCAAGCTATATCACATGGAGTAATGATGTCATGAGGAAAGAACTACGAGATTTGGAAAGGAAGAAAAGTGGAGATTTGTTGAAGAAACATGATGCACCAAAATTTAATGAAGAGCACTTCTGGGGGTTTGGCTGGTGGGAAAAAGTTATGGGAAGAAGGAGCAAAGTTAAAGAAAATAACAACTACAATAGCCACCCAAAAGAATAACTAGCAAAATTTTCAATAATCAAGTTTTTTTTTCATTTTTACATCTTTTAGTTTATATTCACCACAAAATACATTCCAGGTCACCACGCCAGTAATTAATAGTACTATGTAATCTGTGAGCTGTTTTGACCTGACCCATACTAAGGGTACTTAACTGTGGTACTCAACTGCATGTGCTGATCCAAGCTTTTGCTTGGGCCAAATACCTCATTACTGGAGTTGTAACTAAATACTACTGCCTACATTTAGCAAGTAGCACTATGAGTTCTCTCGTTTTTCCTAAATCCAAAGAGTAGAAAGAAACTATAAACAAACAGTTTTCTATTTTTTCATAATGATTTGTTCTCTGACTAACTTGAAGCAACGGACTATTCATTAACACCTCCCCCTTACAATCTTCTGCTGGGAAATGAAACTTATTTTTACATTTCTAGCATATATTCGTTTGCCTTGATATACAACACAGAAGGCAAAGCTTGTGATTTCTTCATTATTGAAAGCACTGATCATTACACTTCACGAAGCAAGTGTCTTGATCAAGTCGGCACACCACAATGGCCCCTGTCGGGAACGGGTATCCGACAAATAAGTCACAGGTTTTAAGATTCTCAGTTGTTTTACTGCTGTTCTCCTGGTTACAGATTTTCCGATTCTCTATCTCACACTTGAAAACACAACCCAAACACGATCTTATTTCAGTATTTTTACAATCAAAGGTCCAACGTTCAAAGAGATTGTCTTTCACTTGTCACGCTTCTCGACAGCCCCCGGCTGGAACCTGGACCACTCAGTCTGGAGTCCAGGTCATGCAGCCCCCCCCCCCCTGCCCCAAAAAATAATAGTTGCAAGTTGCTTTCTGCAGAAACCATGAAAAGCGTCAGGGGTGGGGTTATAGGCCACTTGCCCCTTCACTGACTTCATCTTCAAAATTTCTGCATGGCAACATTTCAACTGACAAAAAAAAAACAATACAAAACAGTTAACCGATAATTCGAGCAGCAAAAACAGCAGCAAGAAGGACCACAACGAACAATAGGGCAAAGACGAAAGCAATCCCGCTCATCAAACCCTTTGAAATTTTATGCTTTGTATCCGAAAGCCCAACATTTGCACGCGGAAATGGGCTTGAGGGTATATCACATCCAAGGAATTCACACAATGGTTTCCACCCTTGTTTAACGTTGAAAACAAGCAGCTTTTCAGCGGGAATAACAGCCTGAACTCTCTTGTTGTGTTGGCGGTATTTCACCGCATGGAGAGCTGCAGCTTCAGGATTAATGCTCCCATAGATCGCTTGGTGAAAGGTGTAGTTAAAATGTTTGTGTTTTCTCAACCAGGGTACGATCGTGAGCAGAATGTTGGCATAGAACGGCAACAGTGAAAGATTTGCTTTAAAACTTTTCAGCCAAACTTCCTCGGAGTCTCGAACTGTCAGGATAACCTTGGCTTCTGGGAAGGCGGCTGAAATCTCCTCGAACCAAAAGGCCGGTGGAATGTCGGTAATGGCGTCGACGCCTTCGTACATCGCTTTGAAGCTAGGAAGGCGATCAGTCTCAAAGCTAACCAGCCATTCCTGTCGGTGAAATTTACGATGTTCGTCGATATCGTACACATTGTATCCAAGAACACGCAAAGCTTTCGCTAGGCTAGTGGTTCCTGTTTTTGACAATCCTGCACAAATCACCTTCATTATTTTTACGTGAGTTGTAGAAGTGTTGCGTGACGACGTGACCGGTGGTGTAACCACAGGCAGCCCTAATCTGCGATCATGCCCTCCATCCCTGCTTATCATCTCTGGTAAGGAGCATCATACATTTCCTGTACGGATCGCATGTAAAAAAGCCATAGTTTGGCTTTTTATCTGATTGGTAACGATTTTGCAAAACCGTGACACATTTACGGCATAATTCTCAAAAGGCCGAGCACAGAGAGCGTTTATCCCATATCCCAATAAATTCTAACAGGGGATTTAGTGGAGAGAGCCGAACAGGCCGTGCCACAGTTTGGGACGCACATATGAAACAGACGCCAAAAACTAAACCAAAAACTACAAATAAAATATTTTTTGTGTTTGTGTGCAGCCCTAAGCAAGCCCTTTACAGCAGCTAAGAAGACCAAAAATCTGAAAATTACACTCCTAAGCGAGATAACAAGCACCCCTGCCTCATGGCCCCCTACGAGGGGCCATGCATCATCAAAACTAACCAAACCGAGTGTAAACTGGGAAAGGATAATTTGAGCATGAACCATCCTTCAACATACTGAAGCCCACCTATTTTCAAAATTATCAGACTTTTGCCAGAATCTGCAGTTTGGTGTTGATGAAAAGAAAAGTTGCCTCTGGATATGCGATTGAACCAAAACAAACTACAACTCGAGTTGTAAAACTCATTAATTATTCAAAAGGAATAGATCCAATGAAAAGGTAACATGAATGCTCTGTAAACCTCAGTACAAATCAGCAGTATAATTAACTTTTGATACAGATCTCTACTGATTAAAATGCAAAACACGATGGAATCTAATAACAATACTAGGCATTCAATGTATTGTTTCATTTCACAAGCACGAAAAAGTACAAGCGGGAGATGTGTGCTCACCAGATCTCCCGCTCATATTTTATCTACTAGACAATCAATATTAGCCCCAGAAACATTTACAAAGATGTTTCGCATAAGAATCTTGTGGAGCAGGAGTTCTTTGCAATGTTGTTACAATAGAGCATTGATGCTACATTTCTGTCTGTGGTAGGTGCAAATACAATTGAACCATGCACCCAAAATTCTCCCAATTTGCTTGTCCAAATTTCACTTGCTGCCCAAAAAAATCTGAGTTGCCCAAAATTTGGGGGACCTGCAGGCCCCCAGCCTGTACGCCTATGTAAAGAGCATTGGTAAAGGTTTAAGACGGAATCCATCAGGAAGCTGAGTAATATTTATTCAAGTTGGACAAAAATCGAGTACCAAGATAATTTAAATCATATTGCATTATTTTCTACCCTAAATAAAAGGTAAAGATGTAAGTAATTATCTGTGATAACACCGACAACAATTTCTTATCAGAGCCTGAGAAAATGAATTTTAAAGATCACAAGCTGTTGGCAAACTCTTACGTGTAGCCATTTTGTAAAACCGTCTTTAAGTGATTCTGGGGAATTAGTGGAAAGCTTCGAAAAAGAGAAAATGAATTTCATAATTTTGTCCAATAAATACTCAAAGTCCTGGTGGATTCTGTCTTAACAAGTCTGCATTGAACCAAGTGGACCATAGACCTATGCATAAATGGCTGCCAATTTAAAATTCTTTTGTATGTATGTAAATTAGCCTCACTAACCTTGTTTAAAAGTAAAAATTCTTTTGAATTACCAACTCAAAAACGAGGTTAGTAGGGCTAATTTAAATGAATACTAAAGAATTTTAAACTGACAGCCATTTATGCATAGGGTCTATACCTCTGGAGCTTACTCCAGTAATAGCCTGAATAGTGTAAGGATAGTCTATTTAGAGAGGGTGGCTCACAAATAACAAAGCTAATAAAATAATTCTAGTTGCTAGGTCGGTAGTGCTGGGGTGGGAGGGTTGGGGATTGGGCGACATGGGCCACCACATTGATCCTAGGCGGACATTCTTTGTCCGTGATTTTTAAGTTCGCACGCATGGAAACATTTTAAAACAAAAACAGCAACAAGAAGAAACGCAATAAACAGGACACCAAACATAAAGATATTCGCGCCCTCCATGCGCTTTGCAAGCTTGATTTTGGTACCCGAAAGACCAACATTAGCACGCGGAAATTGACTCGAGGGTATATCGCATCCAAGGAATTCACACAGTGGTTTCCACCCATGTTTAACATTGAAAACGAGAAGCTTTTCAGCGGGGATAACAGCCTGAACTCTGTCGTTGTGTTGGCGGTATTTCACCCTAAACAGAGCTGTAGCTTCAGGATTGATGCTCCCAAAAACGGCTCGGTGTACAGTGTAGACAAAATGTTTTAGCTTTCTCAACCAGGGTACGATGGTCATCAAAATCTTAACACGCGAAGAAAACAGTGAAAGGTTTGTTTTAAAACTTTTCAGCCAAGCCTCTTCGGAGTCTCGAACTGTCAGGATAACCTTGGCTTCTGGGAAGGCGTCTGAAATCTCCTCGAACCAAAAGGCCGGTGGAATGTCGGTAATGGCGTCGACGCCAGCGTACATCGCTTTGAAGTCGGGAAGGCGATCAGTCTCGAAGCAATCATGCCATTCCTGTTGGTGAAATTCACAATGCTCCTCGCTATCGTAGACGGTGTATCCCAGAACTCTCAAAGCTTTCGCTAGGCTCGTGGTTCCTGTTTTTGACAATCCTGCACAAATCACCTTCATTTAATATTTTCACGCATTAAAATTTACAGGTTTGTGGAAATTCTTAGAGGTTTGGAGTTGTGTTTGCGTCCTTTCTGCCTACCCCTGTAGTAACATGAAGTCCGAACTGACCGCTGACCTGCGGTAGAGATATGTGGGAGTTGTCGTGGAGGGCCGTATGCATCGATTGTATTTATAAAAGCATGTTGTGTTTATTATGTATGTGGTCTTGGTACCTTTCCGGACTCATCATGGTGTCAGAAGCGAGATCTTCTTACCAGCCTACAGCTGCCGTGTTTGGAAATCTACTCAAATCTCACCTACTTACCCGAGAGTGACAACCCCGCGGGAGGAGAAGACAAACTTCCAGCCGAAAATCCCGACAACTACGCGACCGTTGCGGCAAAGTTTGATGAATACTTTCAGAAACGGTACCCTCATCTCATGCTACGAGAGAAATTTTGGGTTCACACGAGAGCCGACGCAGACCTTTGATTCGTGGGTCGTGACTGTCAAAGAAAGAGCCCCCGGGGGGGGGGGGGGTACTCCCGGAAATTTTGGATAGGGGTGTGCCGCCCAGGGTCCTGAACCCTTACCCTATTTAAGGGTTGGGGAAGCGAAAACTGATACCCTATTTAAGGACCGAACCCGAAAAATGATACCCTATTTAAGGAAAAAACAAAATTATTAATAGCATAAAAGGAAGACTTTTTTCGGCTATCATGAAACCGATTAAACCTCTGTTGCAAAATGGTTACAGTACTGTCAAGTTAACACAAAAATTGAAAAAACATTCCTTTAGGCGGGCGTTTGCAAACTCTAGTATTAGATAATACAATTTAGATACCCTATCTAAGGACTAGGCCAGGAACGCATTGCCAAAAGGAGCAAAAATGATACCCTATTTAAGGATCGAGAACCTCGAAAACCATACCCTATCGGGCGGCACATACCTATATAGCCCATATATGGGAGTACCCGCACCCCCGGGGAAAGAGCCGCCTAGTGCAATTTTCCAGCCGATTTTTATGAGCAAGCAGTCAGAGACAAACTTACCTTTTCCTGCAAGGAAGACAATTACAAGCTAAAGCCCTATGACGAGGGAGCAGCCCTTTCACTCGAAAAGGCGGTGAAGATCCTGTCCTTGAAGGAAGCAACAAAACGCGAGTTCCAAGAATCAAAAACCGCGGAGATTGAGAGTGTCACACCGCGAGGGAACAGAGCAAAGGTACAGAGCAAAGGAACCAGCGAGACTCTAAAAGGAAGCCTTTGTAACCGCTGACACCCCCCCCCCCCTGGAAGGAAGAACTGCCCAGCTGTAGATATACGATGCAGCAAGTGCAATAAAATGGGACATTTCCCTATCATATGCAAGAGTGTAAAAGTCAACCAAGTTCTCGAAGCCGAGAATGACTCAAAGGTTCCAATATTTCCAAGGCAGAACCAGCTGCAAACCCTTAAACCGGTAGGTCCGACTGCGGATGGCATGCCAAGCTCAAGATCCAATACCAGGACATGCTGACATGGTACATTTACACAGGAGCACAAGTGTCTGTGATGCCTGAAGCCATCTACAAGTCATCATATGGGACACTTTCAAAATCTGACAGAGAACTTGTCAGAGAAGGGGATGTTCCTCTGGTGACCCTTGGATGTGCAGTTATGAACCTCACCCTAGATGAAACAGTCATTAAAAAACAAGTGTATGTAGTCAAGGGGGCATCCAAGTTGCTTCTTGGGATACCTGCCATCCGGAGTCTTGGCCTTATCCATGAAATCCCAGGGACATACAGTGTCAAAGCTGTTCATCAGATGCCTGCTAACCATCCACTCCGATCAGGGACAAGCAGTACCCGACAAACTGGAGGGTGAACATAGAATTCATTTAAAGGAAGGGGCCACACCCTTTTGTCTGACCACTCCCAGGCGAGTACCACTGCCACCTATGAAGAAAGTGCAGGAGGAGATCAAACGTATGGAACAACTGGATGTTATTGCACCAGTAGACGAGCCGACAGAATGGTGTTCGCCGATTGTGGTAGTGCCAAAGGGCGACGGAAGGGTACGGATATGTGTTGACCTCACACGGCTTAACCAAGCAGTCCGCCAAGAAGTCTATCAAATGCCAACAGTTGAAGAGACACTGGGAAGCCTTACAGAAGGATCAGTATTCTCCAAGCTTGATGCCAACTCAGGGTTTAACCAGATAGCCCTAAACCCAGAAAGTGCCAAGCTAACTACCTTTATTACGCCCTTTGGCCGTTACATGTTCAAGCGTCTTCCCTTTGGCGTATCATCAGCTCCCGAATATTTCCAGAAGAGGATAGATAAAGAACTCTCTGGAGTAGAGGGAGTCAAGTGCCGCATGGACGATATTCTAGTCATCGGGAGAGACCAAGCGGAACATGATCAGCGACTTAAGCAAGTCCTTGAGAAGCTAGTGGAGAGGAAACTGACGCTCAACCTTGAGAAGTGTTTATTTTCTTAAACCAGGTTGCAATACTTGGGCCAAATCATTGACAGTGAAGGAATCAGGAAAGATCCCTCAAAGGTTAAAGCTAACATCGACATGGCAGAACCCCAGAACATTGCAGACCTGTGACGTTTCTTATGATTGGTCAACCACCTAATGAAGTTCTGTCCAAATCTGGCTGAGAAGACGAAACCCTTACGAGACTTGCTCAAGAAGGAGAGTGCCTGGGTATGGGGCCCATCCCAACAAGAAGCTTTTCAACAGCTGACAGCAGACATGGCATCCGAGCAAGTTCTTGCACTGAACGATCCAGAAAAGGCGACCATGGTCTCCTCTGATGCCAGCAGTTTTGGACTTGGTGCAGTCCTTATGCAGAAGCAGAAATCCGGTGAGATGAGGCCAGTGGCCTATGCTAGCAGATCAATGACTGAGACAGAGCGTCGTTATGCCCGATTCGAAAAAGAGGCTTTGGCTATCACATGGGCACTTGAACACTGGGCAGAATTCTTGATCGGGATGAGATTTAAAGTAGAAACAGATCACAAGCCATTGATTCCGTTGTTTTCCACTAAGCTGATAGACGAGCTTCCAGTGCGCATACAACGCCTCAGGATGAGACTCTCGAGGTTTGACTTTGCCATCGCGCATGTTCCTGGTAAACTCCTGTACACAGCTCATTCATTGTCTCGATCCCCCCAGGAAGGTAAAGCCCAGGAGTCTAAATCATGGAACGACCTACACGACGAAGTCGAGTGCTATGTGAATGCTGTACTAGTGACCTTACCTGCCTCGGACCAGCGGTTAGATGAGATACGTTCCGAGCTGAAGAACGATGACACACTCAAAACCGTGATGCAGTATGTTCAGAATGGGTGGCCGGAAGAGAGACGAAGAGTCCAGGGGCCAATAGCTAAATGCTGGAGTGAGCGCGGCAACATCTCCCTCCACAACGGGATACTCCTGAGAGGACGACGAATCATTATAACTCCAAGGTTAAGAGCAGATGTATTGAGGCGTCTACATGATGGTCATCAAGGGATTACCAAAACACGTGCGAATGCGGCCACCTCGGTGTGGTGGCCTGGAATCTCCCAAGACATCACAATGGTCGTGCAAAACTGTGCCATGTGGGAGAAATATCCCAGAGAACGCATTGAGCCAATGAAAGGTACTGAATTTCCAGATCGACCTTGGAGCAGAGTCGGCGTAGACTTCTTTCAGCACAAGGATAAACATTACCTCCTGGCTGTAGATTACTTTTCAAGAGATGTAGAGATATGTCGAGTGTCCAAGAATGTGAACTCTGCCCAGACAATCTTGCAGCTTAAAAAGATCTTCAGTCGACATGGGATTCCGGACATCTTATTTACCGACAGCGGCCCCCAATTTGATTCACTCGAGTTCACCTCCTTTTCCAGTGACTGGCCGTTTCGTCACATAACCTCATCTTCAAGATATCCCCAGTCCAATGGAGAAGTGGAAAGGGCAGTCCAAACTATGAAGATGGTCTTAAATAAGAGTGGTGACGAATACTTGGCTCTCCTGAATTACAGATACTCCGTTGCATCATGGTTACTCTCCAGCACAATAAAGCATGGGTCGGAAACTACGTACTAGAGTCCCCTGTCACCCGGATAAGCTGAAGCCAGAGACCCCTAACAATGATCACGTCAGAAGAAAAAGAGAAGGAGTACCGAGCAAAAATGAAGTTCGATTATGACCAGAGACACAGAGTAGTAGAGGGAGAGGAGCTGTCACCTGGTGACCGCGTTTGGATTCCTGACCTGAAAGCAGAAGGGACAGTAATTAAGCAACACGAATCTCCAAGGTCTGTAGTCATTCAGACCTCAAATGGCCAAGTGAGAAGGAACCGGAGGATGACACGAAGAGTTCTTGAGGGAAGACCTCCAGCCTCACCCCAGAACGAGGGCTATGAGAGTCGCGAACCAACACCAACAAGAGAGATGAGCCCAGAGGTTCCCTTGACTTCGGAGAACTGCCTTGACTTCGGAGAACTGCCTGTCCCTGAGGACGAACCGGCAGTAAATGAGCCCTTACAGCCTGAACCGCTGCTGACCCGCCTTAGACCTAAAAAAGACCGGAAAGGCTTATTGAACAATGCTAAAGATTAGTAATTATTTAGGACACTGGAGAACTGATGTGCTTATCGACATTTAGTTTAGTTGAAAAAAGGAAGATGTAGTAACATGAAGTCCGAACTGACCGCTGACCTGCGGAGATGGAGATGTGCGGGACTTGTTCGTGGGGGGCCGTATGAATCGATCGTATTAAAGCATGTCGTGTTTATTTCTAGGGTCTTGGTAACTTTCCGGACTCAACACCCCCCCCCCCCCCTGGACCCCGAGGGGATGGGAAGGAGAGGATCCTGGAAACGAGGTTATGTTGTACGACCGCTGGTCACGGGGAACATGATCTCCTTCTCAGAGTTTACTTCAGGTGAGGACCGTCTGCTAGACTCGCTTACACAAGTCGAGCTCTCGGAGCGCGCTACTGGAAACGAAACGAGAAGCGAACGACTTTGAGAAAGTCTAACCGTCTGCGTGAGGACGAAGATAAGGGAAAAATGCGCAAAGTAGAATCATGCGTACATCTGGCAAAAATTTGTGAAATGGCCCGTGGACCCGGCCATATGTGGGGCATTCGACTTTTCAGAAGAGTTTCTGGTCAAATTCGATCACAATCCCTATCATGGGTAAATACAGATCAAATATCCCCACCTTGGGCTTACAACTGCACTCGATCAATAATGAATGATACTTGACTTTTTATACTCACACATTGTAAATGTTCCTGCACAAACACGATATCTCCTCCCCTCGCGATGTTCGTCTCGCGTTCAGTACGTTCAGTTACGAAGAAACAGAACTCAAAACTTTCTATAATTACGAAGCGGAGAAAATTTTACGTCACTGTTTAATCGCAGTTTAAAGGCTTGTTATAACTGTACCGACGAAAACATTTTAAGGTGGCCGCACAGAAGAGCATGTACAATGTCCAGGTCCCATTCACTCACTCACTCAGGTCGTCCTAAGACGGGACCATTCCTCCTCGCAAAAAAAATTAAACGTCCACACCCTCGGGTCCAGAAGATATGCCCGGGGAACCACCCCCTCCCCCCGGCCCTCAGGCTTAACATTGATAGGTGCAAAATGAGAGAAATGTACGTGATATCCACTATCCAACTCTATCTGTATTTTAGAAATTGTTTTTAGCACTATTTCCGATTCATATAGTACTACGCTCATTCATGTCGACATGTGAACACGGGATGAACTGAGGAAAGTTTGCGAAGGGATTCAACTGTGATTCACACACTGTCTATAGTTAACGTAGTTTTAAGTTCATTCTCGAACCAATAGAACTGTGTTCGACTCCAAAGAATATTTTAATTACAACAATGACCATGCATGGTTTGCTACAAAGGTGGCTAATTAAAAGGGCAAAGGAAAATCAGGGAAAACGAGAAAAGCAGAGGGCTGCTTCACACTAAAATCCGCTAACTTGGTTTCTTGGATTCTGTATGGGCACATAGAATGACTTTTGTCACTTACTGAGGAAACGAGATTTGGGATTTTTTTAATTTTTGTACTCTCTTATAGCATTGAAAAATCCTCACATTTGCCATAAGTAGCTATAAGTGTGGTTACACAGCCCTTGGCTTTTAGTTAAGTAACTTCTCGAGACGAAAATTCTATCGCATGATTAAGAAACTTGACTATGAACACAACGTACAAAAAGAGATAAGATTACAAAGGCAAGCTAAAATAGAAAGCAAATGAATAAAACAGACTAAGGCAACATCTTAAATTTTTACATTTAGTTAAGAAAGCTAATCAGAACAATGCTAGGTGTTTTTAAATAATTATGTTCAATTTTGTTCGCGAACGAAATATATTTTTACCAATGATTTTTATAATTTTATAAAACGTCGATGAAAAAAAGCTTCGTTTTTCATCGAAAATCCGAGACAAAGCCCGGAGTCTTGTCCTTCTCAGTGGTCAGCAGGCTGCCAGGCAACCTAACTGGACTTGTTTCTCCGACCAGCAACAATTAAAAATTACAGTGAAATTCGTATGCAGTCTTCTATTAGTAAACATTCCATCATTGACTTGAAATCGTCCCATGTGGAGATTGATAGCCAGGTACTTCATTTTGCGGTACTGAATTATACCTCATATACGGTGTAGGATAAGGCATACCGCGATGATCACGTAAAGGTGAGAAGCCTCGGTACACCGCTGTTGTTGCCCCGGGGGAGGTAGGATGAGGATGGAGAAGTGGTGACGTAATGGTTGGGCTCATGATAGGAGACGCAGGGACCGTTATAGAGGGAACTGTTAGAGAGGGAATCATACGGCCCATGGGCACCAGAGATGTAGTTGACATTGGTCCTAGAGAGAGAGACAGACAGACAGACAAACAAACAAGAACCGTCAGAATTCATTCATGTATTTTGTTGTTGTGAGAATTTGACCTTCTCCATTTAGTGGTCAGCTTTGCTTTCCTCGTAACCTAGTTTCATACTGTTGCATACATTTTCAACTTGGTCGTTTGAATAAATCCGTCTCAATCGTACACAATCGTAACTTAGTCCAACACTTCAGTTTTAGCCTCCATATCTTGAACTCCCCATTTTCTCGAACAAATTCAGTTGGTTTCCCTTGGAGCTTCGAGAAACGGGAATCCACGGAACGTGAAAAAAATTAGATTAGAAAGGGTATCTAAAATGTGACAAAGAATGAAACGGATGGCCAATACTCCGGAAAAACTTAGCGCTCCGTTGGGAGTTTAGATAGATCCTTTGCATAAATGGAGTCTAACTTTGAATAACAATACTTTGTACACCCTTAGCCTCGTACTTATGTTTCTAGACAAAGGATTTTTCACATGAACGCGAGGCTTAGGATGCACAAGTATTGTTATTCAATAAAGGCGCCATTTATGCAAAGGTCGATTGATTGATTGATTGATTGATTGGGGTAGCAGAAATGATGAAAACTATTTTTTTTGTTTGGAACTCTTATTCAGACAAATTAGGTGACAAGGTAATAAGAAGTGTAAAGGCAAACCTGTTACACCATCGCCTTCATCTCGGCCAGGATCACATGACTTAGGGGAATACACCTCGCCTTGAAGTCGAGGCTTGGCGGTCGGCATCATAGAGCCTGGCTCAATTTGCTTTATTACTTCTACAACACTAAATTGATGAGAAAGAAATCATCTTATTGGTGTGCTGTATTGTATCACGTGACGATGATGTCTACTTAACAATTAGACGATCGGCGAATAGAAAACAGTTGGAGAACCAATCAGATTCACGGATTTCCAATAGAACACAGCTGAGTTTCTACTAAATTATAAAACAAATCACTGTATTTCAGTGTGACACGTATGGACATGAGTTTCACTCGTACGTTCAGTGACTTTCACATTTCGTCAAACTCATTTACTTGTGAACGGTTGTGTTCCAGGATTCATTTTGAAACAGAAGAACAAGACATCTCGGAAATGACTTATTAATACGATCAAATGCTCCGGCTGAAAAGCCCAGGTTACATACTTTAGGTAAATCTCTTGATTAGACGGTTTAGCGGTGCTTAGCACTGCTATATCGGTACTCTCTTATTTGTTTCCCGGGGGGACTCCCCTATTTAAATGACGGGGGTGCCCTTAGGAAATTTTGAAAAGTACCCCTAAAAGGTACCAGAATCTCGATAAGTGGGCGTGGCCCCCCCACAATTTTCAACCCTAAAAGGCACCACCACTTCTACTGGAGAAACCAATTTTAAAACACCAAATTACATAAATGAAATTACATAAATGAAAACTTCAAATGAAAACCATCAGAGTCACACACAGTTCCTGTCATTTCTTGGCTCAATACCCCAAAACGGTACTGCGACAACTCTAGTGGCGGTAATTTTAGCTTAAAGTACCCTAAGCGGTACCCACCCATCAATTTTACCCCCCTAAAAGGTACGACGAGCACCCCGTCATTTTTATAGGGAAGTTCCCCCCCCCGAGGGATTTGTTTCTCACACGCCCTAACAGCTGGCTGAACTGTCTAAACTGCCCCAGAACACGTAAAAAATACAACGATATTTGACACAAAAATGTTAAACTACTGCAGGATACGTAAAAATAAACAGTGATACTTGACACAACGATGTCTAATAAGAGCAGGCGTGGAGCAGCTAAACCTCTTATAATCGGTTTATGTTAATTACGTTATAATAATACTACTTATAATAAAAATGTCCCGATGGTGTCTGTCCTAGAGAAAGTTGATCGCAATATACATGTATATATATATAAATAGTTAATTCTGGTATGGTGAAAGCCTTGTTCCCTCCACACAAACACAATCTCCCTCCACACTTACACAATCTGTAAGCGTTATCGAACAGAAAGAAAGATGAAAGATGCATGGTGATAGAAGTGGATGACTTGACGAAATGAAATATAGGGAGGATTTATCATCTGATAGATTAAAACCCGTTCTCATATGAAGACAAAAACGGATTTGGACGGGATTATCCCCTTGTAACAGAGCCAAACGGAGTTCTGGGGAGAGAAGTAATTGAGCATCTTATCCGTGTAAGGGTTAATGTGGAGACAGATTATCCCGGTGTGTTATACGATTTATCTGTCTGGTTTATAGTCAACCACGCACGGATTATACCATATTATCTGTCTAATTACATTCAGACATCTTTAGACAAATCATTCTTTCCATAATACATACCAATCATCGGGATCACAGTCGCGAAATCCTTTGGCAAAAGGATTGCTTGCTATTTTCAGTTGCGTTATCTGCAAAACAAACGGGAATTGTACTAGCTGTGGATTTATTGAATATTCTGTTCTTGGGTAAAGGTAAGGGTATATTCTAGGGACAGGAGAAGCCTAATTAATGGCTCATCGAACATTCTCTTCTTAGACAGGGGTGTACTCAGGGTTTTTCAAAGGGGGGGGGGGGGGTTCGCATTGTATGTCACTATGCATGTGGATTCTTCGGATTCGCGTGTATTTGCAACCTGAATATTGTGTGTTGTTTACTTAAAAAGTCTCAAAAAGGGATGGCGGGTTTCACGGGCACCCCAGGACGTCCCCCCTCTAGCTACGCCATTGTTAGGCGAAGGTTAAAGTTTGTTTTTGCGACGGAAGAAGCCAAAGTTATGGTTCAACGAACGTCCTGCTCTTGGATAAAGGTTAGAGTATGTTGTTGGGATGGTAGAAGCCAAATAAATGGCTCATACGTGATAGAGGTTACTGACTCCAAGTTTCTGTACCAAGAAGGTAGGAACTATGGTTAATGATGGACAGAATGCCATTCCATCACAAGTTACGTGTTTCTCTCTGTACTCATTTTTGCTCCCAGGCGGTGAGAGAATACGGCACCAGGTCCCCGGACAGGCTCGAAAACTAAATTGCAATCCATGATGCACGAAAATAGACGCAACGCTTATCGACATCCTCTATTTGCAACACAACTTATAGAGTAAGCGACAATTAAAAAATAGAATAATAATAAAGATAACTTCTATTTCTTATGACGTGAAATAAAAAATGTGATGTGAGATTAAGTTAAAGGAGCTAGTCTAATCTTAACACAATGGTTGCTTTGACGAGTCCCGCAAACAAAAGAACATTGTCAGCACGTTCGTCGGTAAGGCCCTTACTTTATTCTCGAAGATTATACTGTATCCTTTCTCTGCTTGGAAGTGTAAATGTCTACACGCGAACTGCCAAATGGAAACATTTTCTAAGGGGTTAGCACTTTGCTAAGTGCTAAGGTATTAACTGGTACTCCCTCTAAAGGAAGCAATATGCAAAAATCGTTGTCGCGTCATTCTGTAGAAACCGGGATAAGCTTTGCGAAGGGAGACTACTTTGGCGTTCGTTTTCAGTCCGTCATCCTCAAGTTACCTTAATCACATTAGGCTCGATTTTGTTTTCATGTTGGCATGCAACTTTCCACTTTCGTTAGGTAGATGAGTCGACTAAACACCATCATTAGATAAGTTCGCATGTGCCGTTTCGAGGTCTTCACTGAGTTATCTAAATCACATTAAGCTCGACTTTTTTCTTGTTGGCCTGCAACCTGCCACTTACGCTAAATTGACAATGGCTCAGTTTGTAAATGCCGTTTTGAGTATAAGCAAAATGCCAAAAGTGACAAAGTGACAAAATTGAACTAATTTTACGGAGAGTTACGAGATTTCTTGATACATGATGGCGTCAATTAAACCTCTGCACAACTGTTTGAAATTGCACAAAAGATTTAATAAAATTAAAAGCCCCAATTGACTTGTACTTGTAGTCATCGGCCATCAGTGAAGTCAACTTTGAAAGAAAACTTTGAAGTAATAGTTTATCCAGGTCTAAAAACACCAAAGTGGTAACAATAAACTTAGAAAAAAACAATGATAGCTTTAGAAGGATTATGATAGACGAACTTGAAAACTTTAGGCCAAATTTTCAAGATGAGGCATCTGTCAAACACAGCTGTGAAAAACAGTTCTTCACACCTTATCTGCAGTTTCTGTACAATTCATTCATTGAGATCATTTTTTTGTGGCTCATGGATTATATTTCAAGATGGAAGAATATTTTATTGCCGTTTTTCATGGAAGCATGCTGCTTCCGAAAAATTCCGGGAACGCTTGTATGGAACGGATCAAGGAAAGTCATTCAAGAACCCCAGTAGACAAGAAGCTGCAAGAAACACAACAACGGCTTTCATCTACAGCGAAATACTAACCACGCCTCACAAAATATTTCAGGAATGATTGATAATTGATGAATGCGACGAGGAAATGGGAAAAACATACTAATTAAAAAAAAAATAAAGTAGTAACTGAGGTTGGTAACTGATAATCGACATACCATGTGATTTTGATAAGCGGTTACCGCCATAAATTGCGTTTCGGGAAACACGAATGTTTTAACGTGTTCTGTGCTCGCTCCCAGGGCGCTGGTCATTGTGCTTCTCTCCTGGTTGTCAAGAACGACGTGAAAACGAGGCTGGTACTTATGCATGGAGTTGAGTATAATCTAAAAAGGAGATATAAACGATCATTATTCACCGTTATCATCAGTGCCATTATCGTCATCATCATCATCATCATCGAGTTGGAGAGAAAACAGATAACCCCGACTTGATGTGAATGAAGAATTTTTCTGTTAAACAATCGTGTCGTTCATACCATATTAACGATGTTTTAACGATAAAAACAGGCAAGATTTGTTATAAGCACCTTTACGTGGAAACTGAGAGGCTTGAATTCCGCTACATTCTCATTAATGTGACGAGGCTTTCGCGCTGTCTGATAATTACGGTGGGATGCTTACTTGTAAATAAACAATAAAACTGTTCTAAGAGAATTAAACAGATTCACCGATGTTCGAGGGATCTTGGTGAACCTTAAGTGCCAACACGTTTACCACTGTTCGTGACTTACATGTCCATTGTCATCCATCAGATTGTTGGTCAGTTTGAGTTTATCAAAAGACACGATTTGTTTCATCCACTGCTGTCCAGTACAGGGTGAGTCGGGGTGAATGTGTACTCTCCCGGGTACACTGGAGTCTGCTTTGCCTGCTACCAGCCATTTAGAACTGTGAAACGCGTACCGATAACGCTTGTCGTCCACAGGTACAAAGTCCATCATTAAGATGTACTTGGACGAAGGGTCTAATCCATGTAGGCGCACCTGGAACGGAGGGAACATGCGCCTGGCAAAACAGAAAGAAACGAAAATTAAATTTGCGTCTTAAACTGTTTTAACCCCATTCAGTCAGAAAACAAGTTTCTCAAATTTAACCTCTATTACGCAAGCGATTCACTTGGCGATTCACTTGAAATATGTGGGGCAGTGCTTTCGTATGGTGCAATGTGTTGAGTGCACACATGATAAAAGTGGTTCTCTCTCTAAGTCTGGTAGAAACATTAGTATAAAAGCTATTTAGCATAGTTTTTTTATTTAATTGCATCACCCAGAAAAAAAAACAAAGGAAAAAAAAAAGCGAAAAACTTACTTAAAGTTCAATTACTTACATTACTTACGGGGCAGACATTACTTACGGGATAGACATTACTTACGGGACATACATTACTTACGGGACAGACATTACTTACGGGATAATTACTTACCCCACTTACACTACAATACGTTACATTGCATTAACAATACTTACAATACAGTGTACACGTTACTTCCAAATAATTGCAAGTACAACACTAGTTGAGGTTGTTGTACGCAGTGGTAGCATTAAGTTTTTTACGTGTAATTGTCACCCACAGACAGATTTCGAAAGATTATCATTTGACACTGCTCCAGTTGTGAGGCTATTGTAAGCAAAGTTATACCAAGTAGTGCAAACTTCTAAATCTGTGGATGAAACCCTAGTGTGTGGCCATTCAAATAAAAGCTATTGAGTAGTGCGTTCATGTGGTACTGTTTATTATACTGTATAAAGTGGCTCTAACCTTCAAGCCTATTGATGAAACCCTAAGGTGTGACAATTAATTTCATATGGTACTGTCTGTTGTGATATACAAGGTGGTTCTAACGTCTAAGTCTGTTGATTGATTAAATCCTGGTATGTAAACCATTCATATCAAAGCTATTCATAAGCGCACAAGCAATTTTTTGCCAGGGGGTGGGCGGGGCTGCAGCTTACTGCATTATGGTTCTACAGCAAAAATGGCAGTGTTGACGCAACTTCAATTTTAATCGTGGACAGTATGTAGCTTACATTCATTTGCATATTTACGGCCATTTGCTTTCCGTGAAATCTGTTTGTCTTACTTTTGCATATAAACTTCAGCAAAGCTGCTGCGCCATATAATCATTTTAGTTGCAACTTGTAAATGTTCGAATGCGGCATTTGCAACGTGGGACGAAATCTGACGATCGTTTAAACAACGAAGGTGGTCAAAATGGCCGTTACTATCCACTATGGGAGGTTCGCTGATAAGAAGTGTTTGGTGACTAAACCAATATTTTCTCACGATGTCTTCAACACCTACCTATTGTGTAATCTGTATGTTTTTGTTGCCGCGGAGAAGGCAAACAAAAAAACAGTAATGGTGTAATTTGTTTTCATTCGTTTTGTCTATAACAGTTTTTGAAGAACGTTTGTCTTTTAGCCGTTCCTAAATGGTGGAGATATCCCATTTCCAACAAAACTTGGAAGCAGCAAAAACTTATATGATATGATTCTGAACAAACATTTTGCTCACTTTTAAAAGAAGTTTGGAATTTTCCTCAGATACCATATTCCATGACTCTTTCCTGGCATTAAATATTTTTTTCCATTCACTTTTCTACTGAACATTTGAAAACTAGACGTGAGCCATGAGCATATTCTTCGAATTCAAAACATGACTGACCCTGAGCCCGCGATTTTGTTTGAAGCAGTATTAATTAGGCTCTCGCGTGATATAATATTATTTTGGCAGGAGAATATCAATCCATATCTCTTCCTACTGGAAACAGAATTGAGCTTCGAGTTTTCACTGAAGTTTATCCATACATTGTAACCCATGCCGGATACATCTTCGCCATCATTTGAACCCTAAACTTTTTTCAAAGCTAAGAAAAACTGTACCTATCCATCATCTGAAGCACTGATGAGTGAATTTACTAAGATTTACAATAACTCATGCTACGTGTTGGACTTTGGACGAAACACCGTGACATTTGGTGACCGCTATAACCAGCTATAACGCATTCTTTCAGAACGAATTTGAAATGAGAAATGATCTTACCAATACTTTGAACATGGAGCGAGAGGAAGACAGTGATCTATTCTCTTTGGTTGTCGTTAACCCCTACCCTGCAAACATAAATACCGGTAGTTTGCGAGACGTCAATACGACAGACGTTTGGTATCGAGTTTGGTAGGGCAATTATATTCTGTTAAATATTTGTTTTTAGAACGTTCACGTTCAGCCTGTAAGAGGGCAAACTTGTGAAAGAAATTCACTTTTTGCCCATTTGTTGTGAAAATAACAAAGATCATTTTCGCTAGTGAAACAACTTTTCTTTTAATCGAAAATGGAGCCAACATTGTCATCACTTCACAGTGAAGTGGACATAAGAACACGTACGTTTCAGAAATTATGGCACTACTTTATTTTTTAAAATTGTAAAAGCAAAATTTCAACATTTAAGCACTATTCTTCAGTCGCTAACAAAAAGTTAAGAACGCTCAGCCCAAGCCGTAAAATAGACATTGTTTTTATAATTTTAAAAAGAGTGTAGCCCAAATTATATTCAGTAGCCTCGAACTCAAACATCTACATAATTTTCCTTGTTCCTTTTGTGACAATAATTTAAGTATAAAGTCATCAGTGCATCAAGATTCAAAGTTCAGTTTTAAGAATTATATTTACAAAAACGTCTATGGACTGAAATGAAGTGGACGCCAGATAATGTCACTCAGCAAAACAGGATACTTGGTCGACCATAAGAAACATCCCGGGAAACATGGACGAAAATTATCAAGGCTGAATGGAAAACTATTGAGCATTTGCAGCTGGCAAGAGAGAAATGGAAACCTCTCTTTTCGCGTTTATTTTATGCGCTACAAAGGCGCTAAGAAAAAAACCTCATATAAATATCAAGAGCCTTTAGTTCAAACGGTCAGACAATAAAGTGTTGCCCAAAGTTCGACTCAGTGAACCACCTTGTGTAGCGTAAAAGAACAGCACAATTAAAACGTATAATCACAACACTGAATTCAAACCAACTTGTAAGGTATCATTGTAAACAGCACCACGTGAAATTTGCCTGCTTTGTGGCTTTGATTTTAATATTGATTTGACTTTAAGGAAAAGGGAGATGTATCTAACCGATTACTTCAGTTCCAGGACTGATTTGATGATTCAACATTTAAACAGCATCGAGTTTTCTTCGCCAGCTAATTTTATTTAGAAAGTATTCATAGTATTGTAGGGAAAAATTTATATTCACAGAGAGTCAGGGACTTTGTTCTTTTGGTGAAACCACGCCGGAAAATGTGACACCAATTCGGGGGAACTGTCGATCAGATCTCGGAAATCCTAATGAATACACTGAGCAAGGTATATATACTCCGAGTTTACTCAAAGATGTGATTCAGTCATTGAAGAACTATACGTTTCTTTCTAAGTTCAAGGATTTAGTATGAGGTTTTCATTCTTCTCTGAGAGCTTTCTGTGGTAGGGGGAGGGAATGAAAGTGTAGACAGGGTAGCCAAAATCCCGGTCGAAAGGCATTTTCATTGGACCCTGGCCTGGTTTGACGTGAGTTAGTACACGACTTCTGTTGAAAGGTCTGGAGAGTGTATGAACTTGTGAAAACCGGTGAATCGCGCCTTCGGCTCGCTTCCCCAAAACTGTTTTGGTTTTTGCAGAGAAAAACTAAGACAATGTTTTGATGTCTAGCTTTGAGCTGTGGGCATGCAATTCTTTCTGAAACCGGATATTATTTAATACGCCTTTGTTTTTTCCGGAAAGTGTCGGTCTCAAGAGTTAGTGGCTAAATTATATTCTAGGGATGTTTTTACCCTTTTTAAACAACTATTGTTAAATGGGGTAAAATGTGTTCAAGTGCTGTGCACTTCCTTTGAAAGTCAAGCTCCAATTTTGTACGACCAATGCAAGAAGTTTTTGATTTTATATCTCTGAGGCTCAAAACAGTCTACAATGACTGAAGAAACTTTTTATCAATTTAGCTTCAAAACGGAAATACTCTACAACTAAGTTTTGTAAAAACAAACAACGTTTATCGCGACAAAGACAATGTTAACCCAAGGATGGCCGACTGAGTTGTTTATTTGAAGATCGAGAGACTGAACTCCTGCCAAGAAAATCCGTCTTCTTACCAAGCAATTATCCACTTAAAACTTGGACGAAAGTAGGTGGTCCATCTACCGCTGGTTTACCGCGTCTCAAAACCGCCGAAAAGACTGAAATAGAGAAACTCTGAAAAACAAACGAGAACGCATTAACGCGAAATCTTATTAAGAATTTGACAGTCGTGAAACTTCTCGCAACTTTTGATTTATGGTGATTGTTGAGTCTGCAAAATGATTTGTCAAGAAGGTCTCAGCGATAAATTCCTCTGATTATTAGCCCGAGGCTAATCTACAAAGTCCACACCGATCTGAAACAAGTGTCTGCCTTGGAGTTTACTTTTCAAGACCCAAACATAACTGTAAACAGTGGAGTTGTACTAATTGAGGACGGGAAAATGCGAAAATCTCCAAAAATACTCGTGTAGCGGCGCTTGTCTACACTATCGGCTCAAACCACTGTTCTTGTGAAATTCGTGTAATCTTACAACTTTTAATTAGCTTAGCATTCATGTAACTTCCTGTCCCTCTCAAGGTAATAGAGTTTTCTTCAGATATTTTTTGCATTTTTAGTGCAAAATGGTTACATGTAAAGTGTTTACTAGCGATGCTCTTGGCCACACGCGCTCCAAGATTCGAAGCGCGTTTGTTCTCAGAGAAAACAAACAGGCAAGACAAAAGGGTGAATCATAATGGATCGTTGTTGTGATAGCGCTGATTAAGAAATCAAAAACATTTTTTCCGGCTAATGGCATAAACAGACCTTTTCACAGAAAATAAACGGATTCGTAGCATTGTTGATTTTTGGGCTTCGCGAGCGCGCACGAATGTAATGAGTGATTTCCTCTAACGTTATCGTCCACCGAGATAACGGGAACAATTTGCGCACAATTTTCGAACTATTTATCGCCGGCCTCTGTAACCCCCAATTAAAACCAGCATTTAGCTACAAGTTTCTGCTGTAAGTGGCTTTGTGCAGCATTTTTTCATTAAAAGCCTGTGCGTCCTTGAATTCGCGCGCGAAATAGGCTACATTCGCAAAGTACTCAACAAGTCCAACAAATTATTTGCACAATGATCGTCGTCCGTCCTATTACAAGAATGAGGTGTGAAAAGTTGAAATTCATAACTAACCTTCCAGCCTTTGTAACGATCATTTCTGTGCCAAGAGCGAAGAAATCGTCCCATAAATTCTTCATTTCAATCTCGACCTTGACATTTGCCAAAGAGCAAGATAGCGGGCTGGTTGGCGGCGTCGAAGAAGTGGAACATCGCTCTTCCACTCTACGAAAATCCGACCTCGTGGTGTGACTGTTAATTGTTGGAGAATTATCCGGACTTGAAACCTTCTTCCCCGTGCCCGCATTTCGTAGTCTCTCTAAACAATGGAGAGAAAATCAAGCTGTAACATCATACCTGGGAGAGGTGCTGAAATATCTGCTCTCTCACCTTCCATATCTTTCGTAAGTCTGAAGGAGTCCCAGTTGAACATAATTGAAGCGTTTGTCTGTCGCTTGTTGATGTTCATGAACTCCGGGAGCTGGGAAGCATCTATCAAATGTGCAATCGAGAACGCGTTCGCCTTTGGAGATAGGAGCCCGGAAAGGTCCATCTAACGGTAAATCCGGCTGTTAACCGGTTAATTGACTTGCAGCCCGAAGGCTCTACGTTTGGAAATTGAGGGAACGCGGGACAATGACGCGAATAACACGCGAATTCTATACAGTGCGGCCGACCCTGCGCGTTTGTCTAAAGGTGGAATTTCATGTATCCTGTCTTCTGCTCTCGAATCATGCCCCGCTGTCATTCATCAAAGTCATTACGAAAACAATAACTGTCATCTACGCGGAGAAACAGTCGAGCAGAATCCAAAAGGGATTGCAACGAAATTATCAGGATGCGCAATTTGTGATTGTTTACGAAATATTGGGCTTCAATTGCGCTATTTTCAGACACGAGAAATAAGTGAAATAATGGGTCTCTGAGCGGGTCAAGAACGATCATATATTCTTTATCCTGTTGAGAACGCCACGGGGTGACCGCAAATCTTGCTGTGTAAATTGCCATAATTTGATCCTCGAGCAATGTTGTTGTTATTGCACGTGAGTTTAAGAGCCATAAAATGCAATCTGTTATGTGGGTGACTGCGAGGCTGTTAAAGTTTCACATCATCGGGTAGTTATGACCCGAATAATGCTCGAGAGAAGGTCATAAGCTTATAGATTGCAAGATATGTAAGCAGATTTCACCACAACGGCCTTGATAATCTACTTCCTTTTATTTCAGGGCATCGCTCGCGGAGGGAGTGTTTCTGCGCAAACATCCAAATTTCGCGGTGTTGGATTTTCTCTCTGTATTGACATTGTTAAATAAACTCAAATGACAGTCCGCGCGCTAGCAAAACAATTACGCCACAGTTCTTTGTTATCATTCACGCTCTCTTATTAACGAGGTGTCAATCAACTGGGGTGAGCGATTGTTGTTGCTCGCTTTGCCTTCATCGGGCGGTGAATTACAGGATTTCAAAAAGCATCTTTCATCGACTATATTATCAGGACAAACTGCAAATGAAATCAGGAGAGCGGCCTTACGATCGAGAGATGGGGAAATACGAACGCTAGAAAAATAATCAAAAGACAAAATAAAAAGGTGGTTTATATTCGTGCTTGTAGCCTGAGTTATTGAAATTCCATCACATTCACTAAATCTCTGGCAAAAACCAGATGTCGTGAATTTGATCGATTTTGCGCAAAATCTTGCCTCTTTATGTGGACTTTGCCGTTATAATTTATTCTTCCAACAAAAGTTTTGGAGCTGATAAGAGGTACTAAGGCTTTGGGATCGTGTTCTAAAGCATACTATTTGCCTGTTAGATCGATCGAAAAATAGCCATTACTCAAGAGCTATTTTGAACGACCTCAAACTTGTCATTTTTCCGGCTTGAATTTCGACAAAAAACACACGAACACAGGTTTTTGTTGTTTTTGTAAGATCGAGATAAATAACAGTCTTGGGGCAAGTTGCTACAAATCCTAAAAGACAAAATTGACCTATTTTTCTATACAAATTCACTTTTTGTTGTAAAAATAATCACTTGGAAAATGTCGGAAACAGATGACATTGCCTCATTATGTGAGCCCGATCGATCGATCTAGCAGAACAATGGGGCGGATTCTGTTTCCATATGTGCTCAATGGGTTAAATTTTACTAGAAAAAGTACCATACTCTACAAATGGGGTTTAATGGTTGGCAGAATACAAAATCTTTGCAGTCTTGAGAACCGTCTACCTAACAGCCCCGCCCCCTATTTCGAAGAATGTTCATCTCCTCACTCGAACATTCAATTTCTCTAAATATCACTACAAAAACTTAATTACTATAATACATCTTTTTTTGCTTTCATTTAATGACTATGCCTCTCTATCTTTTCAGTTTCTTTCCTTTTGAAATCTTCGTAACTATAAATCGATAAAACTAACTCACAATTTTTGACCATTTTAGGGTGCAGAATCTTTGACCCCTGTAACACCTGTCAGTTTGCCGACGAACGCACAAATTTCTTGGAAGCCGACCAACAATAATTTTAAATACGAGAACCAAGATTTACGAAACACAGCTCTAAATCTCCCTGTTCGGTAGAGTCTGGTTATGTTAATCTTCAGATTATCCCAGAGTCAGAGTACCGCGTTCTGAAATGCCGAACCGCGGCTAAACCGCAGCTAATTTCGATTGTATCAAAAGGAAGAGCTCAGAGAGAAAGAGAGGAAGTTGGGAAGTCCTTTTTGATTTGAAAGTGTCTAAAACGCAAACCGTTCAGGCGGATAATACAACAAATATCTTTTGTCATTCCTCACCCAGCTTTTTTATAGGACTCCACTGTCCCCTCCAGCCAAGCAAAAGCACTCGCTGAAGTGTGTGGCTTCGCGAGAAGCCAAAATTAAGATCACGAAACATTATTTTTGAACACATATTTAAAAACACATTACATCCATGGTCGTCATTCAGCGATCAAGGACACATTCGAGGACATATTGTTGACCTTTTTCGTTGCAGTATTCGAACCACGCAGTGAGAGGCAACTAGAGATCATTCATCGACTTGGATAATTGTCGTTTTTCTTGGTTACGACTAAGTGTTAAAGACGTGGTAGTAAGATAAATCGATTACCTGATTTGTGTGACGGACGTGAATTTTATTTAACCAGTACATGAATTTTTGCGGTATCTTGGTGGTTCAAGGATGCTATAGTCTCATCGCCACTGCCGGGGAGTTCTTTTAAACGAGGCGTTCTACATCCGTTAATATTAAAGCTTTTGGACGAAACTAGTGTGCACCCACTTCTGCTACATAATATTAAATGGCTTTGGGGACACGATCAGTACGAAATTGCCTTTTCACTGAAAATTGTCGCGTTTTATTTTAACTTTTCGAACAGCGGCCTTTTTGTGTTTCATGCGTGCAGCAGCGAATTCCCGGTTCTCGCGCGCGCGGCGAATCACTGAAGATTGGACACGCTTTCGTTTATTGATAGCTCATTCCTCATTCATGTACAATTCTGCAGGACTGTTTTGGGTTACTCAACGTTCTCCCCACATTATCAAAATTATAAAAAGTCTTACCGAATTTGTCTTTACTTTTCCAATTAATTTATACACCCTGGGGAGCAGAAGTGATTTACAATTTTATTTTTAATAAAATTCTGCAATCATTTCTTCTTGTTATCTATGAAAAGAGACTGCTTGGGTTCCAATCGAAATTTCATATTTCAAGAGATCTAGAGTTGCCCAAGTCTGGCACTGTTTCGTGTCTGTGAAGTTTCAATCTTTTCTTCTCGCGCGCTTTAGGATCATATCTCAAGTACTCGTGTCCTAATTATGATCTGGAATGCTTTGCACTAGTTGGAAAATTTTGAGATCTCTTCACATCAAAACAACCGCCGTCTTGTCTAGCGCCTACCGCCATAAAGAATTCCAGAAATGAACACGTCGGCGAAGTTGAGAGGTTTGGACGAGAACCCTTTAATTGTGTCTAACCGCTCAGATGATTTTAAAGGCAAGTTCTTTGAAATAGGTAGGATCGGTGCGGTGGGCGTATGGTTAGTGCGCTGGACGACGGATCGAATAGTCCAGGTTCGAGGTGCCTCTGCCGGGTTCATATGTGTTGTGTTTTTGGACAAGACACTTCAATTTATTCTCATAGTGCCTCTCTTTATTAACCCAGGAGTATAAATGGGCCGGTAAATTGTTACCGGGGCAACGTGACAGAATGCTGGGGAGTAACTAGATGTTCTCAAACTCGGTTTTCCGGTCTCATGTTCCGCGCTAAGAAGAAGCTAAGTCGACTTGTAGCAAGTCCAGGGAGTAAACCTGCGATGGATTGATTGGACTAGCGGATTGGACTAGCGGACTAGTGGGCTAGCATCGCATCCAGGGATAAATGGGTAAATTCAGTATAAATTCAGTATAAATGGGTAACGGCGAACTGTTGAGGTAACCTGAGAGAATTGGGGAGTAGCCCGCGAGACACTGCGGAAAAACGAGAGCCTGGGGGAATGTGAACATTTTGGCAATTTTTTAAGGAAACCCTTGAATATTTAAGGTTAAGATTTATACTAGAGGTAGATTGTTTTATGTTTATTTACCTCTCATAATTTTTCTCCCAATTTTTGCTACAAGCTCGTAAGTACGCGCGTTTGGACTAAAATTACCACCTCGAGAAAACCGACAAAAACCGTGACGTCATGCGCGTGCGCGGTGCGTTTGCGTGGTTAGTTTCGTGACTAGCATCCCATCCAGGGGAGTAGTAAAAAGTCCACTCGCTTCTTACCCAAGCGGTGCTTTATGCCGATAGAAACCGGAGTTAGGCACCGGCAGCTATGACCTAGCTAACTGGGCTTTTAAAAAAGGCTTTACTGTACTAGCTAGTTCTGACTTTTTAGTTACACAATTTGAGCTCGAGATTTTAAGCTCGGGGCAAGCGAGGACAATAGCTGATGTGAGCTCACTCCCGTTTGGTCTGAAACTCTCATGTACTCTCATTCACTCTCATCGAGTTTGAATGTGCTCAAATTTTTCATGACAGCATGATGAGAGTTCTTTTTCGCCGGTTTGGCCCGAGTTGATGATAGTCGACCGACGAGAGTTGACGAAAACTCTCATCGACTCTCGTTCTCGTTTGTTCCGGACATTAGATTCACCTTCATTACAGTGAACTATTTTTCTGTCAAAACAACTATTTTGGGGAAAAGTTCTCGTTCTGAGCCGCAGTGGCTAGTGTTAGCCACTCTTTTGGGCTCAACTGTTTTCTGACACCCATTCTCTCGGGTATACGTTCTTTGTTTTCCCCATTTCATTAAATGGCTGCCTGAAAGCTGCCCTTAGATATTTTAAAACGGTTTTTTCAAACTACGTACTAAGTTCCAAGAGAGCAATGAAAGAAATAAATCAACATTGAAATGGCATCAACAGAAACTCGGAAAAATCCGAGTCCAGATGGGATTTGAACCCACGACCCTCCGTGATCTAGTCGGATGCTGTATAGACAGCAGTTGCCGACTAAATCTAAAAAGAAATTCTCCGGAATTTCTACAAATTGGAGCGCCCACACAGATGCAAGCCATAAATACAAAAATAACCAGAAATGATAACTTTGTATGGCCTGGGTTTCGGGAATGACCTACGCGGGGTAGTTAAGCATAGTTGGGAATTATTCTTTGGAAATGGCTAAATGGTTGAATCAGCTTTCTAATTCCGTTTTAATTTAATCGCAATTTTATGCTGCGCTACCGATATTTTCGCCACCGAAACGTTGCAGGGTGGGAGGGGGGCTCAGCCCTCCAAAATTTTTGTTTGGGGGGGCTTCAGCCTCCCTGCCCCTCCCCCTCCGCCGCCTATGAAAGAAAACAAAAAAAATGACACCCTGTTCAAGGAACCAAATAGTAGTATATCCAAACTGGCCATTGTTTCACGGATCGCTGATTAAGAATTGGGAAATAATAGGACCCATTGTTCTATGTATGAACAATGAGGTGGATCCGGAGCGCAGGCCAGGATGGATATAAGGAAAAAGATGGGTGGGTGGGTGGGCACATGAACAGAAATATCAACCAGTCCTTCTAACACCCCACCCAACCCAAACACCCTATCACTTTTTCTCACAAGAACAAGCTTCGAACTGGCGGCCGTGAGTTTACGGGAAAACAGGAGGACACGAGGTGGAACAACGCATATTTATACTCTTGAATATATTAACCAGAGCGAGTCACATACTTTCCGTTACATTCCAGCGCTTAATCAGCTCCCGTTGGGAACATTGGCCAGTCTGAATAGTAGTATATCCAAACTGGCCATTGTTTCACGGATCGCTGATTAAGAATTGGGAAATAATAGGACCCATTGTTCTATGTATGAACAATGAGGTGGATCACTCCGCGAGGCAGTGGAACAGTCGTCCCATAGCGAAAAGAGCCCCCTCCCACACAAACATCCCATATTCCCATACCTCACAAACCTATCCCAAAACTTAATCCCAAACCTAATATCGCCTAAAGAGTTTGATCAGTAACCTTCCCAGCCGCCCTAAGGTGCATTCTCAGAGGGGGATTTGCGCGTCAAAGTGTCATCTTTAGGGAATGCCTGTACAAAGTTCTTCACGGAGTTCATGTCCTGATATAATCGAGTTAGATCAGAAGTAGGATTGTGCTCATCCACAGCCTCTGTCAACAGGGCACTTGGGCTGTCATGGCGAAGCACCTTCTCAAGTTGAATGTAGTAACTAGCTGTATGTGTGCTGTAGGCGGTTTCTGGGTAAGCATGCATTCATGGCCTGGGACTGATGCCCTAGCAACGGTCCCTGGGAGAGTTGTCCAGCGAACTACCCGTTCCCGAAATGATGCAGCTGCCGCCATTGGGTCAAAATCGGGCGAAATCTCCCAATCAGGTACCTGGAATTGCTGAATACATTGTCTTTTGGATGGCGGCTAAAGGGAAAACATAGAAAACAAAAAAAAAAGAAGAAACGAAGAAAAACGGGTGAGAACCAGAGTCCCCCAGGGACCAGCGAAGGGCAACAGTCCCGGCGCAACTGCAAGAGTCGGGCACAAAGGGCTTTAGAGAGCCCTGGGACAATTGACCCCACTGGACTTAAGGGACGAGAGGCATCTAAGCGTAAAAATGCACAGAAAAAGGGGTACAACAGATAATTAATTTGGACACATTTTATTTCAGCTCAAATAGCATACGAGGAGAAAAGGTGTACACGAAAAAAAAAATACTTCAAATTAAGTCAAAGTCAATTAGAGGTCTGACGGCAGTTTCGGGCCATGTGCCCAAAACGGTGACACTTGTAACACCTGACATTTCTTGCCGTTGACCTCTGGGTACCCCCAGCCCCGGGGTATGGCCATTCCTGAGGGGGCCTGGGGTATGTTGGAGCACCATTTCCGGATTGCTGATGGGATACCACGGGCTTGTACATTTTGGCGACAGTCTTGGCGACTTCCTTCTCGATGTCGCTTCCCAAGATGTGTGTCACGAGATCACCCAGTCTAGGGCCGGGAGGCAGCTTCTTGCAATTAGTAAGAACCGCAGTATACGTTCTGAGATCAGGGTGTGCTGAACGGCGACCAACATTCTCCAGATGCTCCAAGGCCCCAATTAACGCGTAGGGGTCAAAAGCTTTGGGTGGACGGGATGCTAGCTGACGGACCAACCGCAGGGCCTGATCGACCATTGATGTCTGAGCTGCCTGCACTACTTGATCGCGGAGCTGTCTAACTTGATCCTAAGCAAAATACAAAGATTGGCGTTTAGTCGGTTATAAACAGAATTCACGTCTCTATTACTCATATCAAACACTCAAGTCAGCCAATCCCGACAGCAAGGTTTATATTTAGTATAAACAACCCCTATTGGATTACACAACACAACATCAAAATCCCTAGTGAGGAAATATGGTAACTCGGAAACTGAGCGAGGCTATAAATTTACCCACCCCTCAAAAATGATGAGTTAACCTCAAGCACATAAGGAACAGGACCGCGAGCAGCATTCATGCTAAGGCAGAGTAATCACAAGCCCAAATAAACAATAGGCGAAGCACCCGAATCTCAATTATCGGGATCTGCAAAAAATTTGACGAAGAAACAAATTCAGTATTTAGGACTGGAGTAAGTGGATTCAATAAACAGGCTCCAAGTAGTTTAACAAGACTGATTAACAACAATGAGCGTGTCCAGTCATAGAGTAAAATCAATCGAGTACAGAGTTCAGATACCAGTAAAATAATCTTGCCTAGACGGCACCAGAGATAAATTAAAATGCATTCCCAGCCCGAGAGGCCTAATGATACGTTTCAATTTACCGACTACGGAGCTCAGTTGGCACCAGCCCCACCTAACTGGGACATAATATAACTTCACTTAACGCATGTCCAGCCCGAGAGGCCCAAAACAAATAAATTTCCCTGAACACGAAGTCCAGTAAAACGCCAAACATACCGAGATGGCACCTGAAACACATTCAGTAAACGTGCCCAGCCCGAGAGGCCCACACTAGAATTAATTTCCCTGAACACGAAGTTCAGTAAAGGCCAAACAGACCTAAATGGCACCTGAAAGACATTCAGTAAACGTGCCCGGCCCGAGAGGCCTAAAACTAGAATAAATTTCCCTGAACGCAAAGTTCAGCAAACGCCAAACAGACCTAAATGGCACCTGAAACACATTCAGTAAACGTGCCCAGCCCGAGAGGCCCAAAACTAAGATAAATTCCCCTGAACACGAAGTTCAGTAAACGCCAAACACACCTAAATGGCACCTGAAACACATTCAGTAAACGTGCCCGGCCCGAGAGGCCCAAACTAGAATAAATTTTCCTGAACACGAAGTCCAGTAAACGCCAAACATACCTAAAAGGCACCTGAAACACATTCAGTAAACGTGCCCGGCCCGAGAGGCCCAAAGAAACATTCTTCGCCGAACACCGAGTTCAGCAGTGACCAAAACAAGCATACAGATATAGCGAAGCGGTGAACCGAAATATAGTAAAGCAACTAACATGACCCAAGACCAAACTGCGACTATAAACAAGATGAATAAGGGATATTTACCTCTAAATTCATAGCTTGCTGCGGTTGCGCTTGCTGAGCTGGTTGTTGTGGCCGTTGAGGTTGTGCCGGAGCCGGAGCCAGTGGAGCTGGTGGAGCTGGTGGGGCCGGCGGACGTGGAACTTGAGCCACAAACGAGAGAACAGTAAACGAACAAGCTTCGAACTGGCGGCCGTGAGTTTACGGGAAAACAGGAGGACACGAGGTGGAACAACGCATATTTATACTCTTGAATATATTAACCAGAGCGAGTCACATACTTTCCGTTACATTCCAGCGCTTAATCAGCTCCCGTTGGGAACATTGGCCAGTCTGAATAGTTGCTATGTCTATACAGATTTCTGTACTCGGTGGCGCCAGTAGAAAATTAGATAGCGCGCGTCCCGGCTGATACAATCACTTTGCTTTCATTATTATGCCGGGGGGAGCTGGCTATTAAATTGCTTTATGGTCTTGAAATTGAATGGTAAAAACACCAAAATTGCAGAAAGCAAAGAAATATCAACAGAAAAAAGGAATATTTGACTAACATTTCACTAGAACTCGGATGGAAATTTTGATTTCTTAACCGCGTCCCGTCACAAAAACAATTTGATTATAATCCACTTCATCCTTGTAATTCACGCTGTACTGTAAACTCTTTTTATCCAATTAATTATATTTTGTATCAGGTAGCATTTGGTAATTTTATTCGGAAATTAGGAAAGGGGACTTTTGACAACCATTCGGGACATTATGCCTTTAATTTCGCAATAGAGACAACTGAGGGATTTGTAAAAATCGTTTACCGAAGGAAAGGACAGACTCAGAAAAAAAATGTTAGTTTGATACGTGCTCCACTTTTTATTTTATTAAATCTTCCTTCTTTTTATAATCGTATTTGTCTGATCACCAAAACAATCTTCAAATTACATTACTTAACAGAACAAGAGTTAGTATTCAGGACTGTTGAGCAATGCAAAACATTGATTACTATTCCATTATTTTCTTGGTATTTGTTTTTGTTAGAACGTCAACGAAGCGCATTTTCTAGCAAGAAAAATTGCCTAAATATCTTTACTTAACGTATATCGCAAGATATCTGTCAAGTACAGATTCCGGATAGCAAACGCTTCATGACCATATATAGGCAACGTGGCAATTTGTTGAATAAAATTCCATGGATGAAGAAATAGGCACGCAATGCGTACAAAATGTATCTTGACTTTAACTGTTCATCCACTGCAATCTTGTGACATTATTTACCAAGAGCTGCTAAGAGCTTTACAAAATGCTACAGCTGAAGCGTTTTCTTTATCTATGATAATGATCGCGTCCCTAGTCTATCCTATCTTAGTGAGAAGGAATTAGAGAGTTGCTAACTTTTCACTGCCCAGTAATTAGTTTTCCCGAACTGTAGCTGATTTACATCTTTTTATTTAATTGAAAACTACAAATACCTTGATAAGAACAAGACAATAAAAGATCTTCTTCCAACGCCCCCGCGTATCTTTCGCATTCTCTCAACTTTTCGTGTGCTTCAAGTTATAGAAAACGATCCCAGCACCAGGCTCAGTCGAGTATTGAGCGAGTTTGTTCTATTTTATATGGCCAGAAGGCGAGGGAAAAACGAGGGGGACTAAGGCGCGTGAAAGAATTCCCCACCCCACCTGTTTTTTCTTAGCTCGCCCGTTTTCTTCGTTTGCTCTCGACTATTCGAGAGCCTGGGACAGATTATTCCGTATAGCAAAATTGACACTAGGGGGTTTCGAAGCCACAACAATTACTAAATAATTCTAGAAAATGCTCCAGGGAAGATTTTGATCATGACACAGAAGGTTGGAGCAGATATTTATTCGCAGAGTTGTTGTCATCTACGAATGCATTCTCTGTCTGCAAGTCATAAAATGTTTTCTTTTAGTTCCGAGAGGACTTTTGCCCAAGCACCACTTAGCGAAATACAAATAATTTATCATCATTTAGGGCGTTTTCAATCTGTGCAAGTGCATGACTGAAAGACGAAATTCGGTGAATCCTTCAGAATGAAATGAATGATTGGATTTAGCTATCGCTGAGTGATGCCCATTTTCAAGGTTAATTCATAGCGGGTACCGTTTGTGCCGTAGTAGCTCTCATGCTGTTCCGTTGAGAGTCAAGCTAAACATGTTTATGGATAGAGCAAATTTCTTCTAGATGAGGTGCAAATAGTTTGCCTTTTGACAACAAGGAATAAATGTCGAGTTTTAAAAAGAATTAAGGTTAGACAGCCATATGGCATTGATCTACATAGCATTCACGAATCCACAAGGTTTGTCCATGGATAGATATATGGTGATTTACGTTTTGTTTTCTTCTATATCGCAATTGATATCTAAAGGTCTCGTCTATTGACTGAGTATTAATCCCTATGGGGTACATACATTCTTGATTTCCAATAAAGAATGTTATATGTTGCGTGTGTGCGACCTTATAGAGGCAGATTGCCAGCCCTAAGGGTGTTTTTCTTGCACCATACTTCTCATCTCGCTATCGCTTGCGTTTAAAATAAAACCCGGATTATTTGATGACTGAACCACGGTGGTCAGTACCAGAAAATATAATGAATAAATACCTTTTTCGCTGCGAGTGAAATGCTCAACGGTAACCGGTGATCAGGCTTTCCTTTTTTTCGCGGTGAAAGGAAGAAAAAAATAACGTTTGATAAAATTAATTTGACGAGTCGCTCTTTCCTCGCGCCGCAAAAAAATAACAATAACGTTTGATCGCAGGTTAACACGTGTGTGCGCGACGATGTTCGCCAAGATCATAAGCAGCACAGACAACAAAAGTCATTGAGGTGTTGCGTTAAAGAAATAATCCGCAAATACGCTTTTCATCGAGATCGATCGAGAAAAGAGATCAAAATCAGGTTTAATGTGGAAACTGAATATCTGTTACAAACACATATTTTGTTTTTGAATAGCATGATTTCTTGTTATCACATACTCAAAACGTGAGCGCACGGCTCTATAAGTTTCGATGTGTAGTATATAAGTTTCATTTGAAATTAATCGTCTCTTTATTTATACCTTTATACTTCTATGATCATATTTTCCAGTTATGTACTCCGTGTTAAGGGGATCCCCAAACATTTCAATCCAGGAGGAGTTCTCCCTCCGTCTTTCATGAAACAACCAATCATGTTTTGATGAGACAGAAACGCACGTCTTTGTGCTTTGCGTGTGTGTAAGCACGTTCAAATGAGCTTGGAATAACGCGATGAATCGGACGTACGTCTATGTTAGTTTCTAAAGCTCGAACAAGTTATTTCCTTTCCTTCTCTATCACTCCTCTTATCACTGTGAGTAACGTTGTTGAGATTTCACTGATAATTTTGCTGACAGATTTATGTAATGTCGTGCGTTAAGCGTCAAGGTTCCTTGTTTGGCTGGGGTCACAAAGTCCCACGGACTGTGATGTCTGCGATGATCGATGATCATAAGCCCATTTTTGTCTGCATACGTTTTAAAGTGCAGCGTTCTATTGTTGGTGTAAAAAACATTTGAAGTCTCAATCTTCCCTGTTTCGACTTTTGTCAGGTTTGTTTTGGTTGCAGAAACCCCTTTATGGAAACTAAGAAAGCAAACCGAGGAGGTTTTTGAGTTATTTGGTTTATGCGTTGTTGCATTCTTTGGAACATATGATACGGTTAGTTCCTCGCGTTATTAAAATAGGAAACAGCAGAAATTCCCTTAACATTCCTCAATGGCTCATCTAGCTCGCGCAATGCCTGGTTTTTCGGAAATAATGAGCGCCAAAACAAATACCTACTTGAAAACTAACGGATTACCGGGTATTTTGTCGAGTTAAGTGTGATAATGTCGTTGTGGAAAACGGATTTCATCTACTGCGCGTCATTTGCACCTGGTTTACAACAAGTTGACTGACAGAAAGCGGTGATGAGGACAGCATATGTACCCACTGCATGTGCTATCCTGGATGGGGTTACGACCTCGGGCAATAAAATAGTACCTTTTAATACAGCAAAATACATTAACAACCTTTCGTTCATCAATCCACTCCAAAATCCGAAACTGATGTGTCCAAGGAGAGTGTAAGCCTGTTGATCCTCAATTGGAGCGCTCATCTTAGATAAGCGCAGTAAATTTGCGCGTGTATACTCGCGAAGCTGCCATCCATATGAATCGATCGTTCTTCGAGCCTGAAAAATTCCATACGCCACCACTGACAATGTCGGTGCTGTCAATTAACTAATTAATGGTCAAGGGATATGTTCCATCACTTGGCACGGATTTTTTAGCGGCGCGTATGCGGATTGGGTTATCAAGCATAAGGATACAACTACAGACCACATCACCAGACAACGCAAATCAGCAATCGAATCTAACGTGCCAAACTCGACCTTTTATGGGATATTAAGTCCGTGTTATGGACAGTTCTGGTTTTCTTTCCCCAAAGGCGAACGCTTTCTCCATTGCGCACCTGATCGACCGAGCACAACTCGCAGACCTCGCATTTTTGCGCCAGAATCCAAATTATCACTGGAACTCACAATTGCTGCTCAAAGACATGGAAGGTAAATTACGCAAATGCAGAGAGTCAATTCTAACCCAAATCGCGCACGCCATCAATCATTGCACTCGGATAGCGTTCCCTGCGGTTTTCCTGGGAGTTCAATACCATCTGGGCTTGTCATTCGTTTTTCAGAGCGCCTCATGAACGTAGGAACGGGCAAGAGGACGCCTATGAGAGGAGTAGATCATCAGCAGCTCATACCGGAGGATTCGGACGAAGAGAGTGACACAGGGAACTCCCCTGCCTCAAGTCCGCCTCCAGTCCCATCGTCATGCTCCCAAGCCACAGTATCACGGCCTCTATGCAGTGGGCTGATCAACGCACGAGTCGACTTGGAAATGAAGAGTTTGTGGGAGGAATTTCACTCATTAGGGACAGAAATGATAGTCACTAAAGCAGGAAGGTACTTGCTAAATCACTCACTTTAATATTAGCTTTGTCATTTTAAGGTACGCCGGGGTTAGCCTTCATTGCCCCTATCAAGGTTTAATCAAAGGTATGTAGGCTCATTTGGTTATCTGAAGATTTTTATTTTGTTTAATAATAGATATAGTGGTTTTTTTGGTATCAGATTTCAAATACTGGTTTCCGTGATTTCGATGGAATAATCGTTTTCTTTCGCTTGCCACCCCAAGCGAAACAAAATCTGCGGTTTTAAAATTTGTCTGCAAACCCAGGTAACCTCCAGGGAGGCAAAAACATGCAGGAAGTCGAAAACTTAATGAGGACAAAATGCATACGCTTAAAATATCTTTCAGTGTCGGAGGAGAAAACGATAGTTGTTTCAAAGTCAGATTTGTGTTTCTCGACTCTTGTTAATCTTTCATCAGAAATGAAGTTCTAGCGATGGAACGCGGTTGTCCATTGTCACTTTATTGAGACAAACGACGTTGCACTACATTTGTGGAAGATTGATTACGATGAAAAGGGAACAGAGTGCGCTGGGGGACTTGCATATGAAAAGAGCGGGGATGCTCGTTGTCTCTATTAGAGGTGTAGATTTCGGATTTTAGTCTCACTTAGGGTATTCTACGCAAAACGCTATTATATTTAACCAGGGAAGAAAAAAGCTTGGGCCACTCCCAGATCGGTATCCTTTAGAGGTTTAATTCAAAATTTCCGACGAGCATCCCCGCTCCTTTCACATGCGAGCCCCCCCCCCCCCCCCCCTCCGTGACAGGATGTAATTACAAGATCTAAACACCAAACGGAATGAGCAATACTTTGCTCGTTGACGGATGACTCGGAGAAATTACACGACCGAATAATACAGCTATAAAAACATAGGAAAGCATAGGTGAAAATGGGAGATGAATTAGAACGGAAACAGAAGTCACGAGTGCTCCTGACTCTACATCATAGCTAGCCTGTTCCAGACTCTCAAATAGTGGAGCAGGCGAAAAAAAGATACGCGAGCGGACGAGCGAAGACGTCTTCACCCCACCTCTTCGCTCGTCCGCTCTCTTCGCTTGCTTATCTTTTCTTCGCCTGTCCTTCTATCTGTCTGAGAGCCTGGAACAGGCTACATCTTAGCTCTCGAAGGGAACGGAGAAGCAGATCGAATTTTAAGCAAAAAGCGAAATAGTCGCGTAGCAGTTCCCCGCTCGGTTTTAGCTTCTCGTGTAGTGTTGTCAAAGGAAGAGAAATTTATACTGCTCGAAACAGCACGCTTAAGCTCTTCTTGAAGTAGTGGTACTTCTAACAGACGGTACATGTGACCTAAAGTAACTCAATAAGCTCTACAGAAAGTTAATAGCCTGCGATAAAAGCAAGCCCAAACATAGCCCTTCGCTCAGTGTAATGGAAGGGTTTTAGCAATATTTACGGTTAACGACCATAAGATAAACATGGCTGATTGAAACTTAAAACAACTTAGTAATTGGTTTGAGAAAGATTCTTTCTGTCGCATTGTTGTGCTTCCTTCGGGCAGAAATTTCGGTACCATTTATTTAAAGTGAATGCAGTGACGTCAAATCAATTAACTTTAGAAGAGTATCCTGTCCCTTCTTGAAAGACAGAACCCCTAGCTGCATAATTTTGACCATTTGTTGTGTTCTTAGATTTTGTCAAGCAATCTATTTTAAGTGCTTGGAGGCCAGTTACCAGTTGTTCAGTCTTCCAGAAACTTTTTTGCTTAGAATTTTTTGGATTTAAATGCATGACGTTAAAAATGGTTTCTGTTTTCTTTTGCAAACCATGTCTAGGTTGGTAGGTAATTCCCGTATGACCTTATGTACCCCCGGGGGGGGTACTCCCCTATATAAGGTATATAGGTATGTGCCGCCCCAAAGGGTATGGTTTTTGAGCCGTTTTGGTCTGAAAACGGGTATAGATTTTGACAATTATGGTCTGAAATCGGGTCGGGTTTTGGGGGCCGGGAACATTTACGAAAGCTTACAAACATATTTTTCTTCTCAGTACGTAACTGGAACGACTAACTGATAGCGACAAAAAGAAATAGATAAACTATATCATCCCAGCTTAATTTTACTGAAAACGGGTGTATATTTTCAAGTTCAGGTCTGAAAACGGGTATGAATTTTAGAGGTCAGGTCTGAAAACGGGTGTGGAAAATGGCATGTTTAGGTCTGAAATAGGGTCGGGATTTGAAGACCCGGGCGGCACACCCCCACCAAGAATTCC
Organism: Blastomussa wellsi; assembly: GCA_947652115.1. Lineage (NCBI taxonomy): Eukaryota > Metazoa > Cnidaria > Anthozoa > Scleractinia > Plerogyridae > Blastomussa > Blastomussa wellsi. The sequence goes on from OX393569.1 coordinate 17,120,867, forward strand.
GAGGAGTACCCCCCCGGGTATGTACCATTTCTTCGCGCACGTTTTTGGTGCATTTTGTGCAAGCGAAATTTATACATTTACAAGCAGATTTATATACCGGTCGAAGTTGCTTTTACTGATATACTTTCGAGAAATTTGATTAAAAATAGAAATAAACAACAGCACTTGAGTTAAGTTCATATTGTCGTTCGTGGCCACTCCTAGTTGAGTCAGAATTAAATTGAAATCAGACATGCGAGGTAGTTTTACCTTTCGAGTCTGCAAAGAATCAAATACTATTATCATTATAATAGGACAAAGACGGTATAAACAGTCAGATATGTGTAGTCTGGCCACAGGTGACCAAAGCGTGCTATAAGGGTTTGTATGGATTTGAAATTGAGCTAACAATATCTCCTTTTTCCCTGACAAGTTGCAGTTAAGTTTCAAACCTTACCCGGTGTTCATTTTTGGCCTTTCTTGAGCTTTTGAAAGCCATGTGCGCGATTTTCATTTCGACGGTCTATTACATACTAAAATATCCCCTTTTCAGTACTAAAAGATCTCTCTTGCTACGTAATAGACTTTCGAATTGAAAATCACTCGTATGGCTTTCATTTGATCTTGTTTTCCGCGCTAATTTTTCGAATGTTGAACTTCACGTTGGGCAAACAATCAGGTTAACGAGGGAAAGAGGTATACAGGTCTATACAGACATCGCTTTGATTGTAATTAAAGGCTTCAGGGGCTGGACGGGGTTGCGGGGTGCGCACTCCCTGCACCCTCTCCCTAGATCCGCCCCTGTGTCCCTTGATTAATTCAAACGAGAAGTGACTAGGGAAAGATGATAAACATTGAAGGTGCGCCTAAGGAGGCGGGGCATGGGGGAAGGTTAGATAGAGGGATGTTTGGAAAATTGTGCGTATATCGGGAAAAATCCTTTCTACGCCCCTAGATATATTAGAATTAAACATCCCAATCGCTTTGTCAAAACAGCATTGCAAAAACTACACCACATAAAAGGCACTGCTCACTAGCTTTCGTTTGAATGATCAAACGTACTAGTTCCATCCGCAGACTTCATAAGTTAGGCCACCTAGAACAACACAGTAAAAAGTCTTTCAATAAAAGTATTAGCCTGCAATTTATTTGGCGCGAGGGCTGAATACTCCTTCGTTCGAGGTTATGGCCGCCATCTTGGATGAGTAACGCGCAGAGGGTTGGAGCGAGTGAAAAGTCAAACGTGGCCAAGCAGGGAGAGGTTGAAGCATTCAAGATGGCGGCATAATGGCGGAATGATCGATCGAGTGTTCGAAAGCCAAATAGCGCCTGCACTGAAGGCTCTAAAAGCATCAATTTATCACTTGGAATTAGCTTTGATGGTTCACATCGTCGTTTTTGTTCACGTACATAGTAGAAAAAATAGGAAGCTGAAGCAATGACGATGGAGACGGCGAGGACGACGCCTGGTTAAAAATGAATTCATATTTTACGTGCGAATTTCAAACTTGCTTTGATTTATTCTGTGCATCTATCGCGTTCAAAGTTGGGTCTTGTAGAAAATATAAGGACGGCGTTTATTTTCAAACAGAAAAACGGAAATTTAGCCGTCGAGCTTCACCTTCTCCAAATTACTCAGAATTTGGTCATTTCACGTTGTTGTTTTGCAGAGGGCGGCAAAGAAATGTGAAAAGAGTTATAACGCACGTGCAGAGCTATTGTACTGCTCAGTAAATCTTTTGTTTAGCGACGTTCTCGTTGACGGTGCCGTCATTGTTTAAGCTCCCTATAAATATCTTATAATGCGAGGACATGCATTTAAAACACTGCTGACAAACTGTTTGCAAACATTCCTTTTTAGACGCATGTTTCCTACATTCCAAGTGCGCCTTCAAGGTTTGGATCCTTCATCCAAATACATCTTAATGATGGACTTTGTACCTGTGGACGACAAGCGTTATCGGTACGCGTTTCACAGTTCCAAGTGGCTTGTAGCTGGCAAAGCAGACTCCAGTGTACCCGGGAGAGTACATATTCACCCCGACTCACCCTGTACTGGACAGCAGTGGATGAAGCAAATCGTGTCTTTTGATAAACTGAAACTGACCAACAATCTGATGGATGACAATGGACATGTAAGTCGAACATGATTTCTTTTTTCCTTTTTAAATTAACAAAACAACAGCGTAAATTATCATTTGAAAAGAGGAACAAGTTTAGGAAGTATATTCTTCATGTTTTAATATCCCTGGCAACAAAATGCACTTTTTCTGATTTGTGCATAAAGCGAATCCACGTTCGCAAGACAGAAAAAAAAATGCGCGAATTTCGTGGTATACTTTACCATATCACAGTTTTCTAGTTGGTTAAGTCGCATGATCACGTGTTGTCTAAATTAAATCGTTCGTCTTTTCGTGATGGAAAAATGTTGGCAGACAAATAGTTTCACTTACACCGGACTCATTTATTAGATAAGGAATTCTGTTTACTTTGTGAATTTAACAATGTCGGGAATGATTGGAAGTTGTGTATTTTCTGCTCTAATCTGAACCATGTTCTCTAGAAATTCCCAGTGCACTGTTCATTATTTAGATATTTTGCGAAAAATTTTGCTTCAAGGTGGGCCTAGCCTGCGATCTTGCCCTCCCTCCGTAAGACGCGCAGGTTAATCAAAATATTTTTTTCCGTCATTTAAAGTGTTTACATCTAAAATTTCAGGAAATTTCTTTATTTTGTTTGTGAATTAGGCGCGGAAATTCTCATTGATCACCTGAAATCCCAACACTTAATTTAATTTTATAATCCTTTTTCAACTTCCATTTGCGGTTGTTGTTTTCCTGGGAAATTGGTTAAACTAGGTCCTATACATCTAGCTTTGAGCGATCAGTATCTTTAATTTTTGTGCGTTAACCAACAAATGTACGACACAGTGAATTCAAAAGCCAATAACGAAACGTCGTGAAACAAACTCTTTCCCTAAGCAGTGAAAATAACTGATAGTTTAAAAATCCCTCTCAGAGGGTAGTACAGTACTGAAATTAGTTGTATTTGAGCAAAAATCCACAATAAATTGGAGTGTCTCTTCTTGAAACTGTCTTGAAGCATCCACTATTTTCGCACCACGTCCTTCACTTGAACATCAGTTATACCACAATAAAAGGAAAAATTGCCAAGTTCTTGTTAAGCTTTTGTTATTTTTGGCAACAACTGAGCAATATTTTTATGTCGTTTGTTGACTTCAACTTGGGAGACATAATCTCTGTTTATTGCACGTCGACGTTTCAGAGAAGACCGCACCGGAAAAATTATCGAGGAAACGAAATTGAGAAATTGTTTCTGCAAGGATCACAAACGCGGTTTAAGTTCTAAAATTGGATCTTTCGACGCACAAATTATTGTAGATCTCTGTAATGAGATTATAAGTAAACATAGGATTAAATGAGCTGGCAAAGGGGTTTGTTTTGACTATCATTAAGATGTGTAGTATATTCTCTCACGCGTGATTAGCCCAAAGAGCTTCTGCGAAGAAGGCTACATTTGCTCTTTTCATATTGCAGGGGCGTAGCCAACCATCTTTTTTTTTTCATTTAAGCCCGAGCTGTACAGTATATCTAATTTTGAGGGAGTCGAAGGAGAAAATTCCGTGAGCTGCGTGGCACTTGTACTTATAAACAATAAAATCAAAGTTCTCTTTGAAGAGTAATTTGCAATCCACCGTAAGGAAAAAGTTGGCGATTAGTACATTTGCCTATAATGCTTTGCGCGCGAAAACCCTAAAAGAGTGTATAAAAACACAAAGAAAAGTTGTAAGTCAATCACAACTCATCAAGAGCAATGTTGTTAGTACAGGAACGACTTCTGTTAAACGATACCTTTCTATATGCCCAGTGGGCTTTGTTTGGTTCGCAAGGTATTGTGGTAAAATGTACAGCCGCCATCTTTTTTCTTACGGTGGATTGTGACAAATAAAAAATGTTTCGGGTTTAGCCCTTCACCAGTGGAAAGTCACTGTATAGTGACCAGAAAATAAATAAAAAAGATATTTCGGCCTTTCAGCTATTGTAAAAGAAATTAGGACTGAAATTCTTGTCGAGACCGGGCTAAATGGCCGTTGCTTTTTGGCACCGCACCTTTGCCAAAGATCGCGGGCTCACTGCGTTTTTGGAGCTCTCTCGATCACTCGATAGAAAAGTTACACGAGTTTGGAGCCATCTCCAAACATCATGTTATGCGAGAACCCTGACAAACTAATCGTACTACAAAATTCCTTGCGTATGTCAGATCCAAGCAACATAAAGTTTTACATGATCTTCTGTTGCTCAATCTCAGAGCTGAATCAGCGGACTGCAATTAAAATCCTTTTAAACGATATTTTAGAACGAAAGGTTAACGTTATGGGCTTAAAATCGGAAATTAGAAAAGCCGGATATTTAACCTTTTTCTAATACTTATATCAGCTAGAGTAAGTGCTTTCGAAGTACAGTTGAGCCTCCTTTAGCGATCACGGGACAGGTCAAAGTTCTCAATTATTTCCTTCAAACGAGAAGTTAAGCTTCTAGTCCTGACAACAATGTTCGTTTGACAGTATGAATAACCCCCCAGCGGACAGGATGCCGGATGAGGAGGTTCAGCAGGACTTCAAAAGCACTTGTTTTGAGATTAAAGGTATTATTTAGACGTCTTACACTTGACCCAGTTAAGTCGCTCGCTTTCTCTATATCTCTGATACAAAATAGCTTTGAAAAAGCGCGTGAAAGACGGCGCGGAATTAATTTGTACGTGCGTAGATCGCGCGCTAAGATCGCTAAATGAATGCCGTATTCAGCGGTCCCCCGGCATGCATTTTGATTTTCAAGTCCCGAACGCTCTCCAAACTCCGCCGGCCGTAGCTAGCGAATCAAACGAGCGACTTGGAGAAAGTCTTGGTATTATTAAACTTTTATTTTTTGGCCAATGACAAGGCAATCAAATCATATATTTTATAATTTCCTTACGCAAATTTTCCCGTGCTTGACAATGTATGGTTATATCATTTTCCGCGCTTGACACCCGTTATAAATTTCCCCGCTCTTGGTACTGCTTTGGTTTGTGTTCTGGTTGATCCATGGCATAGTCCCGCTGTAATGATTGGCTCCCGTCTGTTCTTCAGATTATCCTTAACTCGATGCACAAGTACCAGCCTCGATTCCACGTGATTCTCGACGAATCAGAGAAAGGAACCTCCAGAACGAGTCTCCATGAATTGAACAAGGATCGCTTGAGAACGTTCATTTTCGCTGAAACACAGTTCATGGCTGTCACAGCTTATCAGAATCATATGGTACGTGTTAATGAAGTGTGCATGCGTTTAAAATTGTTCAGTATATGCAAACTCTTCTTTCTGGTATCCGTACATATTTCTGTTGCATTGTTGGCAATCATTTATCTTGATCGCACGACCCTCTTCAAAAATGGCTGCATTTAAATAAGCCTCACTAAACTTGTTTTTGAGTTGGTGATTCAAAATAATTTTTACTCTACAAAAAGATTTTAAATTAGCAGCAACTTAAGAAAAAGTCCGATGCTTGATTCTGTACTGATAATTTTAGGTGAAAGAAGAGGCCGGTCACGACAAGTCGTGCATTGAACGCTCGATGAAACCGCTGTTGTTGGAAAGTTGTTTAATTTTCGTTTTGATCGTGACATACGCCTTGATTTTAACTCATTTCAAAATGGAGGTTTACAGATGTCACGTGGATCTGTCATGTATGTCCGCATGAATCATCCTAGTGCTATGCCAGTTGTGTTGTTTGTCGATGCCGTTACCCATAGGCGTACGGGCCTGGGGGGGGGGGTGGGTAGGGGGGGCTGCAGCCCCCCCAAATTTTGGGCAAATCATATTTTTTGGACAGAATGAGAACATTTGGGCAAGGCAACTTGGGAGAAATGGTTCACTACCCCTCCTCCCCCCCGGCAAAATTGCCCGTACGCCTATGTCGTTACCTGACGGCTGGAAGTGCAATGTTTACGTCTTTGCATTCATAATAAAACAACCTCTTTTTGAAAGTGAATCTTGTATGGACTCTTGGACGGACGAGATTATGAACTCGTTCCTGTCCGAGTTAGTCAGTTATTAAAGCTAGATGGCTGGATGGGACGCTCGTCTACCATAGGGTTCAATATCTGCCGGTACCATTTATACACCTGGATGAAGAGCGGTGATATGAAAGTTACGTTTTTTTGCCCAGGACCATTTTAAATCGTGGGGAGGGGCTCATCGTACACCAAACCAAGCAGGGGAGAGGGGAGTGTTTCAGGTAGGTTTTCGTTGGGTATGCGCAACTCAGATGTCCAAATTCTGACTATTGATTTCAGAAAGGGCCAACGGACAATTCAAAGGCACCGGGTCCTGATGGTTGGATCTAATCAGCAAATATCACTTATTAAAATAACTGAATACAGAAAGCTGACCGTACAGTTGGGATTGACTAATGTATTTTTCTAATATTTCGTCGGGCACGGCACGATTTCTTCAGGGTTTTGATTCAACCTGAGAAAATACGTTACAATTTAAACAACCAAGACGAATTCTGACGCTCTTTTCGAAATTTTCAAAATACATCATTATTACCTGGCGATAGCTTACTGTGCGCTTCACGGAAATTGCATCAGTTTGTTCGTGATGTCAACGGACCTAATTTGCAGTTTTCGTTCCTGCTAAATACTATTCCCCGACAAATGAAGACTACATAACAACCTGCAAACAGGCTAACTGCAGACCGGCGAGTAAAATAACAAGTAATTTTTTTCTGTGACAATTTCGTCTCCAGAGCCCGCGATCTATTTAGTCAGCAAGCCTAATCCCGTGCGGTGCATTTATTTATATGCAAAAAATTAATCGAGAATTCTGTTTCTCTGTTATGATATGGACGCACATCTGCCTCATTTTCATTATTGGCCTGAAGGAGTCGAACGCACTCTAGTAATCTCTGATTGCCGCCTCCTTGTAGATTATCAGTAATTAATTCAAACAACATGGGTGTCATTTGACATTCTCATGCAAAGGTTTTGATAATATCAAAAATTGGAACCTGCACCGTCGGTTCGCATGCCCGCAACGAGTAAGGAATATCAACACAGATTCATTCAACACTGGACGCCATTAAGTTTTCAACACTGAGAAAAATCATTTGAAAATAATTACTTGTAAAAGATAAAAATCAAGTCAATATGTGTCACTGTGTGGGTTTAAACAAAATTCTTAATCGTTGACAACTTCGACAGGTGAATGGTCATTTTCAATATTTATTTAATTTTACCCAGTCAGTGTGTAACTTAGCGAGTAATCACATTTACTTCTGATTTACTACACATTATATTACGTGCAAAAGATTTCGGGCGATTTTAATTTCGGGCAAGAAAAAGTGTCCGAAAACAGAACGGTCCGAAATTTTTGAGTATCCGAAATTTGAAGCCTCCGAAATATTCACAGTGCAGTATAAAACTTTTAAGTATAAGTATTTCCTTTTCTTTCTTTTGGTGCCATCACATGTATTCAAGGGCAATTTACATGATAGAGCTAGAACTCGTATTAGGCTTTGCTCGTTCTTTTTATCAGTGGAAAAGTATCATTGTCACAGATGTTTTTCAGTCTAATTCGTATTTTATAGCTGCAAATTTACTTTCGTTCAAAGTGTCCGAAAATTTTGTCCGAAATTTTACCGAAACGCGATAAAAAGTGTCCGAAATTTTAACGTCCAAAATAAAACGCCCGGGACTATTTGCAAGTTGTGTAGTTCGACCTCGTTTAGAGGTCAAGCAAGTGAAAACATGTAAACCGCTAGGCTAGTCAGTATGGTATCACTTGAAATTCATAACCTTCGCAACATCCGGATCGTCTGTTTTGTTAATAATTCTTTTATTCATGTACACTCTTTTTTATTAATATAAGAACGTCAAAGTTTGGACCCGGGGCTAAACGTTTTTATACTTTTTTTCCTTGTGAATATGTTTAAGAAGTTGCTTGTCGCATACCTGCGCGACTGACTGTGATACCACGCGCAAGATGTCGCTTCAACCAACACTGGCTAGATTTGGCCTTTAAAAAGTATTGAACATACAGACAGAGGTTTACTACGCAACATAAATTTACCAGATTTTGTGGCAAAAACGCAGAAAAAGTTCAAAAATAAAAAAGTTCTTAATCGACTCTGAGCCGGAGGAATGTTCTTAATACGTTCTTAAAATTTTGGCTAATTTCAGACTCAACGCGTTCTTATAAAAAGGTGCTTTTATAAGAAAACGAGTGAATAAATGATTGATCTTTCGATAGAAAATGTAGCGCATTCCAATCCACCTTAGCGAATGACTGAAAAAGTTATGACGGCTAGTTTTGGATACTTTCCATGGAGAGGCCATTGTTGAACGGTTGTTTACACGAGCCTTGTTTGTCTGTAATGTAATTAGATTTAACTGACCGCAACCAACAATATTTCTATTGAAATAATCGGATTCCAGTGAGAAAGGTTGTATTAGATGGCACTCACGATAATTAGTAAGACATTTTGCTATTTATTACGGTGTTTGATTGCCTTGACCTTAACTGAAACGCCTCGAGGCGAAAAACAAATCTCTGTGAGAAAATCCGCGGAAACGGGTGTCAATTGATTGTCTTTCCAGCTATAATCTCTGAATAGGGACCCACTGAGACAAGCTTACAGAGCAATTACATTTTTTTCAGATCGTATCAAAACCATTTGCTTGGTTTTAATTTTTTTGTCCGTGTGAATCTAAAAACTGATATTTTTCTTCAAGTGGTCTCTTTCACGGCAAATCACTTCGTTTTCTCACCGCTTTTAGGGCTTTTATTAAAACGAATTATGTTTAATATAAGGGGCCGACCATTTAACTTTTGACTGGGAAGGGTGGATGATTTTCAGGGGCGGATCCAGAATTTTTCTTAGGAGGGGTGCACCACTGAGGAATGCCGTAACCAGCAGGTCATCTCAGGGAGGGGTGCTCATCCCCTGCAAGGCAAGTGCTTGTCAGAAGAATAAAATTGCATGCAGCACACATGGAGGAAAAAAGTCCTGCATGGCTCTAAGAAAGAAAAAACGTTACAAAGGGACAAAATTACCCTGTAGAACATTGAGAAGGGGAAAAATATCCATCCCAGCAGGTTTCTAGAAAAAAAATTTTCTGACGAGAAATCCCACCCCCCTCAAAAGTCGGCCCCTAACTGATTTATATATTAGTCTTTTTGAACTAAGCTTTGCGGGGGTAGGTTATTTATGACTATTTTGGCTATTATTTTTTTTAATCTTGATGTCTCTGCTCAACAACTTTATCCTTGTGAAAAGAAGCCGCGCGAAAACTAGTTGCATTTCAGAATTCTATCACAATCTATACACAAAAGTGTATTTCTATACTGTTCAGTCGTTCTACAGAAATCTTTAATGTTGTTTTTGCAATGCATACGTAAGAGGTTAAAATATTTGGAATCGTTCTCTGACATAAGCCCTCTAAGACTCCTTCCCACCTCTTAAATGATCATAACAAGCTGTAAGAAATACTGAAGTTCGAGTAGCTACTTTAGCTGAAGTGTTATAGTGACCAGTAAACTGACGCATATTATACAAGGCGCACCGTCTTAATCCTTCTTGACTGTAAAACCATTAAAAACGCCGGAATGGCCCACTAAAATGTCAACATCATTTTGGTAGATATAACGCATATGTGTACTTATAAATGGAGTATTTTAATCAATGACAGAAGAAAACAATATCCTGGCTTCATTCCGCAAACCCTTGCCAGGTCATAGATACTACAGACATAAAACATGTTTGCAAGGTGCGTGTGGACGATTACTGGGTCGCTGGTCTAGTTTGATTTCTCTGATTACAAATTAAATGAATTGTCTCTATCCAAAGTAAATTTAACTATTTTTTTCACATTATATTTACCTCGAAATGCCGAAAACCATCCCACTATAAATAGGTGAATTTATTCTCTTAACGCTGATACTTCAACCCAGACTCGCTTGCAGTCGTCATTTATGTGTTTTGGGGCGAGAGAAGATTAGATACGAGGTTGGATTGAAGGCGCGCGGAGTGTCATGGGAATGGTCCTTTCCCTTTCTGCGCGCATTTAAAAAATAGCAGCTTTCATTTATGCCTGGAGCTCGCCAGCGAAGCCCGGGGGGTACTCCCTTATATGGGCTATACGGAGATGTGCCGCTGGATAGGGTATGATTTTTGACCCCTCAGTCCTGAACAGGGTACATAATTTAAGCCAGTCTGCCCTAAACAAGGTATGGGCATTAAGGAGTCATCCTAAGCAGGGTATTAAACTTTTAAACATACCCGGAATCAGAAATGTGCATCAGTTTTTATTTACCCGGTCATTAGCCAACATTAGATCATTTTCAAGACTAGATATTATCGCGAAAAGATGAAAAAAAAAAACGTTTTCCTTTGTCTTAAAGAGGGTATATATTTCACGCTATTTTGTCCTAAATATAGGGTCAGGGTTTCAGACCTCCAGCGGCACTCCTATACCCGAACATGGGTCAAGTCCCCCCCCCCCCCACCGGGCAGCGAAGTAAATCGCCATTATTTCAAAACCGAGTACGGTAACTTATCTATTTCTTCTCTTTGTATGAATTGAGCAATAACGTTCTTCCTGTACAACAAATCTATAGGTTCCCAGAGTTCAAAATTAAAAAGATACAACAGTCGAAAACGTGTTTTTTGCAAGCCAATCATGAGCCAAATCGTAATGATGTATCAGGAATTACTAGGTATAAACGAGGTGCTGTCGCTCCTAAACGACCACGGGGACCCCCTATTTTTATTTCAAATTTCAGTTTCTATAACACAAACAATCGATAGGCAAAGTTTGAAAAAAATCTCACTGTGGGTTTTATTTCAGTGGAATGACCTTAAACTATAACCAACGCCAAATGCTGGCTCACGGCAAATCTGGAAACTTGAATATAAATGTTAACATGTTTGAATGATTTTTTTTCAGATAACTCAGCTCAAGATCGCCAGCAATCCATTCGCCAAAGGATTCCGAGATTGCGACCCCGATGACTGGTGGGTATTTTACTTGTCTTCACAACGTCTTTGGCTTAGAAAGTTACTGCCATACGAAATATCTATGCTTTTTTTCTGGCCCTACAATGTAGTGTCATGGAAGTCATGAAGCAACTTGACCACGGAGAAATTGCCGCGACAGCTCGTGCCAGGTTACATGGAGACATGGTAGCCCCAAGAAACGAAGTTCAAGTACCTCGACCCCAGGCTCCTCGGCCAGGTCCTCCGGCCATGAATCCCGCATTTCCGTACCCAGGTGAGAATCCTGTTTCACTACATGCTTCTTTTTATACTTTTCACAGTTGTCTCTTATCGCAGGAAACAAACAAGAGAAAGTCGTCATTTTTTATTTATAATTTCGTTATTCACGATTATCAAGGGAAAAGTTCCATCAGTTTAGGAAAATCGTCCCCCAGTTGCAACATAAGATAACATAGCAAAACGAAGTGGCCATCCCTTTCGCTTAGCAACTGCCTTGACTACCCTGGCGGGGAGGAAGGAGGGGGGAGGAGGGCTCCCTTGTCGGGCCATAACGGCGACGTGCGGCCCAATAAGTATCATCGTTGCAGTTTTGTGTATGTTACGGTTTATTTTTGGGTGATTAGCTCTCTTGTAGATCCAACATAAGCCAGCAGCATTATCGTTCGCGGTCCTTTGCAGTTTTCATTTCTACTTTCACACTTGGCCTAATTTCTTAACAGGATAAGCATACACACTTAATTTATAGGAAATTCACCCCAAGACAGATTTATACCATCTCTTTTGTTGGCACAATTATCGTAAAAAGCTAAGGAGCTCCATAAAGGCTGGTTTTCGCTAGCGCATAAGCATAACGACATAAGCATAAGCTTATGAAATTGCTAGATGTCCTTGTAGGATTTTGCAAATATGTCATGTAGATGTGCATGTGTCGCGGTGATTCCTAGTGAAAACAACATGAGAAAAACCAGTGTATTTGTTCTTCTTATGCTTGTGCGTTAGTGAAACCAGCCTTTAAGCAAGCTGGATTTCATGAACAGGATGCGATTTTCTGTCTCGAGTACTTCCCTTCCAGTACTTTGTTACCCAGGTAATAATGCTGCAGGATACTGAAGAGACTTTTCTAATTCACAATTACCCTTATTTTAGGTCCGTATGAAAACAGAGGAACTCCACTTACACACATTCCCAGAAGCCTCCCTAATTCTTCGCCGCCAGGAGGATATCTACCCATGATGCCCCAAATGATAGGTCACGTGGGACCTACCCCGATGTCACCGACATCGCCGACGAGCCCTGGATATGGTCAGCGTACATACCAATCGTTACGCATGCACAGGACAATGCCATATCCCACAAGGCAAAGCAGGTCTTCTTCGAGCGATGAAAGTTGCCAACAGTGAATCACAAGCAATAGGCCTTTTGCAACAAACGGTCACATGATACAAAATCCGCCATGCTGGATGGCAAGCTTATTATTATTCCCGCACTGAGACATCCAAAACAAAGAAAAGTCAAGCTTGACTGGCTGATGTCGCTTTGTTTGGCTGTCCCAGCGCAAGAATAATAAGAAGCTTGCCCTCCAGCATGGCGGATTTTGTACCATGAGACCGTTTGTTGCAAAAGGCCTATTTCATAAATTCCATTGAATCTGGATTTTACGAAGAGAATTTAATTATAATTCAAAGCAGGTTCTCCGAGAGATATGTTTGTACATATACAATTAATGGCAATTGTTTTTATGTCCAATGTACTAAGACGTTTACCTTTTTTGGCCAGTCTGCACTCAATCTATGTATTAAAAGCTGCTTCTTAAACCCTGCCTTGTTTCTTGCCATTTGGCCTTTGCTTATATATTTTACGTAGAAATTAGAAATTTTTCCTCCATCCCTTCACTCTTCGCGAGCGCGTCCTTGAAGAACAAAAGAGAAGACTGGGGACCAGTTAGCATCGTTAGCCTGACACAAAGCCTGACACCACTGAAAACATTCTCGTCCTCAGAGCCACTCGTCCCTCTTAACCGGCTGGACCTGCACAAGAGGAAACGGCGGCTCTGGGGAGACATGATTTGATTGGCTGGAATCAAACAAAGGGAGTCCAATCTCATCGGCCGTTTTAAACTATCTTACGAAAAATGGACTTAAAAACGACTGATGTGATTGGATTCCCTTTGTCAGATTCTAGCCAATCAAATCATGTGTCCCCAGCGCCACTTGTTCCTCATGCAAGGCCCAGCCGGCTAGGAGGGACAACTGGAAGTAGCTCTGAGGACGAGAATGCGCGGAAAACGAGAGAATGGCTGGATTTCTACTCGCTTTATATTTTTCACCTCTCAGATTCCCTCATAATTTTGCTTCCAATGTTTGCTATAAGCATCGTAAGTTCACACTTTTGGACTAAAATGTGTCATCGATGTATCATGGCCTCCCTTGCTGACGATGACCACCCCGAGAAGTCCTGACGTCTTGCACATGCGTGGTGCGTTTATTCGCAGTGTCTATAGCCGAAAGGCATCTCGTCCCCAGAGGCCGCGATCCTTTTGGTCAGCACCAAGAATCACGACCTCTGGCCGTCTCCAAAACCGGAAGTCCGCGAATCACGGACTCGTTGTCGAATCTGACAATTCTGATTTTCATTTAATTTTATTTGCCTTTATGTTACAAATTTTTTAAAGATATACAGCAGGTTGTTAGGCGAGGAGACCTCAGGAAACCACTAGGCTTTTAGGAGAGGCCACCTCGACATCACAATATACGACAAGATTAGGGCTGCGGAGGAGTGCGGCAGATACTAACTCAGAGATTGGCTGAAAACTACAGAACGAGTACTCTGCGCATGCTCACAAGCTGGGGGTGGCCAGAGGTCTCGATTCCTTGGTGCTGACCAAAAGGATCGCGGCCTCTGGGGACGAGAATGGCCGAAAGGTTATTAGCCTTATACAGTGTATAGCGGATAGATCAGTCTTTACAGCGTTGAAATACATTTGCAACAATTTCGAAAGTGTTAAAATTTGGGTTCCTTCGTGTTCTATTATGAAGATGACCTAACGGAAATTTCCTACGAATAGAGTTTAACTTTGTAATATAACGTTGATCAACCAAACAGGCTAAAACAGAACTATCCAAATTGAAATGTAGAATATTTAACAATTATTCCACGAGCGCGCGTTGGATATGAGATTGTTTTATTAAAAACGCCCCAAAAATATTGTACAAACATTGCAAAAATGCATTCTTTTACGCGTAAACGTACCTTTTTGGTAGGTCAATGGTATATTTAACAATTATTCCTCGAACTTCAGCCAAACGCAATTCAGCCGCCATTGTTTTGGTTTTCAAAGCCGGCGCTTTCGCAACTAGTGGGCTATAACATATAGCCTGATAGTAGCTCAACCAATCAGAACGCAGCATTGATAATAGACCACTAATTGGATTTTACTAAGAGCTCATATACCATTGCCTCTAAACCAATCAAAACTCAGGAAATGCAATATACCATAACTAGTTTTTAATAAAACCTGATACACAACCAACCTAAAACGGATGACTGATCCGAATTGAATATAGAATACGGCCTTACAGTAATGTATAGAATACGGCCTTACAGTAATGTATAGAATACGGCCTTACAGTAATGTATAGAATACGGCCTTACAGTAATGTATAGAATACGGCCTTACAGTAATGTATAGAATACGGCCTTTCAGTAATGTATAGAATACGGCCTTACAGTAATGTATAGAATACGGCCTTACAGTAATGTATAGAATACGGCCTTACAGTAATGTATAGAATGCGGCCTTACAGTAATGTATAGAATACGGCCTAACAGTAATGTATAATGTCCATTAAGGTGGGGTAAATTTTCCCAGACTTCAATTAAATCAGCAGTTTTTGTTTTTTCTCTCGTTGTCCCTTCCAGTTACTGTATCCTGCAAAAATCAGTGTTTTGTTATTGTTCATTGCCAGTTCCCAGGGTCCTCTACGAGGGAAGCCTGTGATTGCTTAATTCCCATTGGCTTATCACCCACAGGCGAGTAAGGACTGGGTCGAGCTGGGGAGGTAAAGCGCTTGATAAATCAGTCACTTTGCAAACTCTTGTGAAAGCTGCTCGAAATGAAAGGATTGAAACCAAAAGGAAAACACAGGGTAAGTTTATTTCTTAGCAGAGTGAACAGCTCCATACTGAATGAACGACTTTCAGGATGTTCTATATACATTACTTTGTAATCAACCAGAACACCTATTAAATAGAAGTGTAACGCCACACAACTCGTGCACATAGCTCGTGAACACGGGTGTCACGTTTTGCATTCTGGTTGCAGCAGGATAATTTTAGTAACATTCTACTTCGGTAGTTCGGTTTCCCGCGGAAACGAAACAAAAAAGAACAATTTAGTGCCATATCCGAACTATTATCGTAGTACCTAATTTAATTCAATGTTATGATATAGATAACGCTATAATCGATGTTATAATCCATTTGAAACTCTCTATAACGAGGAGAGAGGACCTGGAAAGAGTCTAGTTACTACTCCTCCTTGTTGCCCACGCGGTCACCGCTCACTTTCAAGGCCTGTGGCAAAAGCTGTATGGGAAGTTGAAAGACACCATAGACAGTTTGGTGACCAATGGTATATTTGCGTACATCACTTACTCTAAATCAGTGAACACATTATAAGGACGAAATCTTCAAACCTAGCTTTATTGCCACGACGGCTGAAACTAGTTTTCAGATAACTTGGACATCTCTTGATATCTTCAAAGATAGGCAAATTGCCAAACACTGACTTTAATTCTTGCTTTTTGGCCTCGAAGTAGTTATGTGACTGCACCATTGAACCCAGTATTACAGGTGCGGGCTCCTTATCATTATCAAGCATTTTAAACGGTCCCTGTGCTGTGAATACAGGGAATTTTAGAGGTCTGATTCTGTAGCCGTGGTGAGGTTGCCATCAACGATGCCATCAAAATTATGTAAAAGGCATGGTGAAGCGAAACCTTGACGCATCACCACAAGTTGTGGTACTGGAAGTCTGTTAAATTACTGTACCTCTCTTTGTTTTAGCGACGGCCCGAGCGAAAAATAGTGCCGAGAATTAAAAAACAAAGGCGTGGCTGACTAGAATCCTGTAAAGACCCTTATCACGAGCAATAGTCCACCTAGAATTAGGACCCGCGACCTTCTGTTCTGCAGACTAGCGACCCAACAACTGAGGTAATACGCGGAGGTAAACTCTTAAAGATGCTACACCATACAGCAGCTAACTCTCTTCTGTTTACACCTATGTTCCTATCTCATTTTGCCGTTCACTTCTCTTTTCCTTTAATCTCTCCATTAGCTTCTCTGTGTTTTCGTCGCGCTCTCCGTCCTCCATTCTGTCCCAGTCCTCGGGTTCAAGTTCTCGACCAAACAGCTCCCTCTGCGCGTCTTTGTAATCCTGGGAGTTCGTCTCCAAAGCGTCTCTTGTCTTTTCGTCAAGACTTGTTCTCTGTTCCTCCTCTGAACCGCGGGCCACTGCAACAAATCGCACATTAGCTTATGATGCACACTTATCACTGAATTGTCGCGGGATTACACCAGGCGGCCCGCGGGAACGCCTCTTTCCTGACTGCGCCATTGTGGGATGAAGGGCACCAACAGGGGACTGTAAGGGCACTTACAGTGTGGTGAATAACAATGTTCAGAACTTTTGATTTTATTGTAGCCTTCCAATAGGCCAGTGGGGTATTACTAAAACACTCTTACCCATATCAAGGCTGTGTAATGTCGCTCCCAACAACGACCGTACCAGGTCCTCCGCTTGCTGACGCGAACTTCTTGAAGGATGAGGACTAGGAACAACTGGAGTCGGCCCACGTACAGAAGGTGCGCCAGATGAATATACGCTTGGACTGGCAGCTGACGTACCGCGAAGCCTAGCGAGTTCGGCCTGCAATCGCGCAATCTCTTCGTCTTTTTGTTTCTCAGCCAACGCTCGCTCTCTCCTTTCATGCTCCAGCTCTTTCTCGAGCGCTTCAACCTCTTCCTTTTCTCGTTGTTTTTCTGTTTGAAACTGCCTTCTCAACTCCTGTTCACGCAGTCGAAGCTGTTCCTCCTCTTCTCGCTTCCTCCTCGCTTCTTCTCGGCGCTGTTCCATGAGAAGCCTTCGATGTTCCTCTTCTCTTTCCTCTCGAGTCTTACTCCGATCTTCGACTCGTTGCCGGCTGGGAGGCTGCCCTCGGAACCACCACGACCATGGTTCTGTAGACCTACCGACCGCTAAACACGAATATAAATCAAACCAAACTTTTCAAACAACTATTCACTATTCACCAGGCTCAAAAAGGGCAAATTAAGTTAACTTTCTTTGAAAACAGCAATTCCTTCCTTCTCCCTCAAAGATGAGCTTCGAGTTCTTCAGTTCTTCAGCTCTTTCAGTACCGACAGAGTTAGTATCTAAACTCTCCTCGCTATTTTTCATACATTATGTTCGGAGTACAGTGTACTAAGTTGTTAACCAAGACGTCTTTTACTACAACAATAATCTCGTCCATGACCTTACTTGCCACTGGATCCACGAGGGGCAATTCAGACCCATGAACCTCTTTGGTCACTTGCCTCTGCCAATCATCCATGAAATGGCGGTCAATCTGTCAAAAGACACACAACAGAATAAGACAAGCGTGTTTAGTTGCAACTCTACCAAGGTATTTAAAGGCAGATCTTAGCAAGCCCTACTGGGCTTTTCAAGGAAGATCCCAAGTAGTAACAATATTTTAATTAATTAAACAATATAATTTGGTTTTATCAACTGGGTTGATAATGCCAATTGGCCACCGTAAAGAGATTCAAGAGCTGACGTTTCGAGCGTTAGCCCTTTGGCGGAGCGAATAAAGGAATTGTGCGTCGTGTGTTTTTATATACAGAAAGATGGAACTTCGCTATTGGCTGGTGCCTGGTAACGTGAAAACTTCGGAATAAATTAGTTGAATGAAAAGCGTTCGTTGATACCGTGAGGATTAAGAGTGCCGATTTGAGAAATAAATTTTTGTTCTAGAGTTTTACGGCTTTCCGTGTTTCCTTGCTGAAGGGAAAGGCCGCAGACTGCCATATGTTGCTTAGAATGATTAGGGAGATTGAAGTGTCTCGCGACCGGTTTCGATGCATTTTTGTCGTCTTTCTCTACGTCACGAAGGTGTTCTCGGAATCGGTCGCCAAGTCGTCTCCCCGTCAGCTCTTGAATCTCTTTACGGTGGCCAATTGACATTATCAACCCAGTTGATAAAACCAAATTATATTGTTATACTTCCCACCGACGCAGCACCACAGTTTCTTTAGAAACTTACCCCCTCTTTTAATTAATTAAAGTTGAGTGATCGCTAACTCGCGCATTCATTGGCCGATACGAGAGCTGTTGACGAGTATAGACCATCTCCTTCCCGTAGTTTTTGTTGGTTTTTATTGATCTTTATTCAGGCTACAAAGCGAAAACATCGATTGGTATTAAGTAATGAACGTCGAAGGTAACCTCTGAAAAAACGTTTAATTCAGTTTTGCAACTCAGTTATTTCGACAAATTTCTAATATGTTCTTAACGTCCTTAACCTGTTCCAGACGATCATTTAGGCCCTGTTTACATGGAGGTGGGGGACCCCGGGTAGGTGAGGTAACCCGCCTAGGTGGGGTAACCCGCCTGTCCATACAATCTCTCATTTTGCTCCGATCGTGTTTACATGATTGGTGGGGTAACCCGCCAAGGCGGGGTGCCCGGTCAGCCAGGTAGGGTAACCCGCCTACCCGGGGTCGGCTCACGTTACACGTTAAAGCGTGCCAAATGTGAATTACAAGTGATAAAAAGAAGCTACAGCACCGAAACGTTGAAGAAAGAGCTGTTAGTAAAAGTAGAAAAGCATCTAACTCCCAAATGCGTCGTTTGCTCGCCATTTCAATTTGCGTGTTTAAGTGCTTGTTGACCACACAGCCGGACTCGAGAAAGTTTACCACGCCACCCCGGGGTCAGTAAATTGCATGTAAACGTGAGCGTTTTTCGACCCCACCTAGGCGGGTTACCTCACCTGCCCGGGGTCCCCCAACTCCATGTAAACAGGCCCTTAGTGAGAAACGGCCGGAAGGAAAATGATGAACGTACAAAAAGTTCCCCACTAACCGAATACGTTCTAATGATTCTAATGATTCTAATAATAATATGTTCTGTGTCGCGTGCGAAACACAAACGGCTCACTGAAATGTCCTAAACAGATCAATAAACCAGTCATACCCCAAAATGAAAGCAAAAGCATGCGATTTGTGCAAAGCGTGAGAAAACACATCTCAGAAACACGAATACCAAGTCATTTTTTTCTTTACACGTGATTGAATAAGAAGATAACGTCTTTCCTCAGATTTGGTAGGGTATACCACACGAGGTGAACCAATCATTCAGCTTAGAAAACACCAAATGAAAGAAAACATTGCGACAGGGATTGCAAAGGAACGGTGAATTAAGTGTCAATCTAAAATTAAAACTTAAAGGACCTACCACTGATTGAAAATCTCTTATGGTCAGTTTTTTACTCTCGGCAAGTAGAACTTCTTCAATTTCCTTGGCCTAGATGCAGTGAGATGACAAAATGTAACATAAAAAACCATCAAATTTTCAGTCATAACTGAAAGGCGAAAACTTGGGGTACATTGTTTAATAGACCTTTTTCACTTGGGCAGTTTGTTGCCCATTACAGACCATGTGATGATACTCTTGAGAATTTGTGCTTTCATATTTTCAAATACTTGCGTGTATGTGAATAAATAATTTTTGGATGGACAAAAGAACAATTCTCTAGAGAATGTCACATGGTCTGAAATGGAAAACAAATATGCCCAAGCGAAAAAGGACTATATATGCGTCACCAAATCCGCAGAGCTAATTTGGGTGAATGTAGATTCTAAATTTGGGCTGAAGGGGTTATATCTTGAACGGCCTCAGAAAGGTTTCAGAAAATTAAATTGGATGTGATCTATCGCTGATTGAAACAACATTTGATTTAGGAACGTAGTCTTACGTTTCTGCACGTCAGTATTTTCTCTCTCAACAACATCAACATAGCGACCGAGAATGTAGCAATACAGTGGAAGGATGGAAGCTTCATAGTCAGAATGTACTGGTCCCAAATGTAGCAAACCACCTCTAGGGAAAGAAAACCTGCAAAATGAAACACAATTTGAGAATAAATGAAAAGGGTTAATGTACAATTTCTCTGTTTTTTTTTTATCTCAGAAATGATTCACACTACATTCCTTGCTATGTCCATCCTTTTATTTGGATCACATTCAACTGTTTAATTATGAGAGCTAACAACTCAAAGGAAAGAAATCTAGCATTTAAAACTGGATGTGTTCATGTATGTTTAGGCTGTGTCCACATGTGGCAATGGAAGCCTCTAATTAAGAGAGGTAGGTGGGGAGGTGGTTTTGTAAGGGCAATGTTGATTTAAGGGGAGGCGTCTCAGTTCCTAAGGGAAGAGCCTTGTTGAGTAAGGCATCTAAATTAAAGCAAGCCCAATAAACTGACAGTGTTATTGCAATGTGGATCCAAGACCTTACCAACAAACACGCATCTTGCATAGGACCTCATCAGTGCTGCCAGACCTTCTGCCAACTGAACTGGCCTGTCTGTTCATAGACGGAAACCATTAACTTAAAATAAACCATGAACTAATCAACCTTGTTTATATGTAAATTTATTCTATCCACTGAACTTTCATACAGGACAGTAACGGCATACATAATTTACTTAAATCGACTATGAAATTTTACTCTACAAATATGTGACCTATATGTAAAATACTAGCAAGCATTTCTAAAGTCCCAAGACAGCTCAAAATCATTTGGTGAAATATGTGTTTTGAACATAGTAATAAAAACTTTGTTAGATGGAACAGTATTGACTACTGGCCTTTCAGAATATATGTGGACGTTATTAGTCCAAATTGCTCAATTTTATGAAATGAATTTTATGTTGTAAAGCCTAGTTTACCTTGCGAAAGAATTCCCTGTATGGTTGATGCAAGTTGCTTGTCTTTTGAGTCTAGGACATCAGCCATTTCACTCCCATATTGTTTTTGGGCCAAATGGAATTCCTGAAGGAAACAAATTAACAGATCACTTGATACATTTGGATATATTTCCCAATTGATATTTATGATATTGTTTAGATTCAGACCATCTGCCTAACTCTTCCAAAACATACTGTTGATGGAATTGGTGCTCTTTATCTCATCAGCCTTCTCTTCCTTTGACGGGAAAACCCTGGACACATGGTTTGTATTTGGTACAGTAAGTGTGCAATAAATGCAGGCAGCAGACTTGCACTCCAGTTAGCCTGAATAATGCTACCATTAGGCTGTTCATCATAAGCTTTGAACAAAAGTAAATATGGTAACATTAAAATTCCGCATGTCTGCAGTTTGCATTTTTTGCACCCTCATTATTGAGATTCATTGCACAGTAGTCGCTTTCACATGGAGGACACTGTATATGGTTGCAAAAGAGTGCCACTGTATTTTCAGGTACCTTTGATCTAGAATCCTTCATCAGAGGAGGTCTGGATCCCATAAAGGTAAAGTAAACTTCTATAAAATCTGCAGTTTGTTCATTATCAACTTGCTTCACATCACTGTCTGTGACTATTGTTTTGAGTAAAGGCAACGCTAACAAGTAGTCTGTGTCAACCATTGTTGACGTGCTCTTCATAGTCACATGCCGGTATGATAAAGAAGTTTTCATGATACTTAGCAGAGCTGGATGCGAAGAAAGCTCACTAAAACTTTGTTCTGAAAACAGAAACGCTTCACATTTCTGCCCTATGGTTGCATCATATGGCGAGACAGTGTCTCTTTTGTTCCTTGAAACCTTTTCTAAATACTCTTTTCGAACGATCGGATTGGCTAGAAACATTTTCCAAACTGCATTTCGCAAATCAGCTGGGAGAGGACGGTTTAGACAAGCAAAAAGCTTGGATCGTAAATCAGGCCATCTTTGCAACAAGTTGATGGCAGCTTTTGATGCTCCTTGGAGAAGAAGCTCTGTTTTTGTGATCGTATTCGTCGGATCAGTGATAGTCTGCGTTACTTCTTCGTTCAGGTTGCGATCAAGAACAGTCGATACTACCCCCAACAGCTTTTGATACGATGAGCCGTCACGAACAAGCATGGCTGCACGATCAAGAAACATGATTTTCTCTGAATCTGTAAGATCGGAGAAATAAGAAACATGACTCTCTGTAAGCTGTTGTTGTACTGCATTAAAAAGCTCCGAAGTCAAGTCATTCCACTCGCTGGATTTAACAATATCGTCTTTTGAAAGCAGTAACCAAGAAGGCAACCTTGTTGTTGTGGACGCCATGTTGAATGAGCGGTTACCAAGGCGCTGAGCCAGATGTTTGGTCAGCGGATTCGAAGAGAATTTGGCGCCATTTTGAATGTTGGTATTGTTTGGAAGAAATCTTTGACAGTTTTTGCAATCTGTGAATAAAAACGTTAATAGTGGCATACGGTAAAGAAACAGATGGATGATTGCGTGGCAGTAGTCGTGTTGTGTTTATGAAAAAGGACGCTATGATCTCAGAAAACGCCAGGAGAAGCTTATCAGCTGTATAAGATGCGCTGTGCGATTCCCGGACGATCAGTGAAATGCAAGTATTCCGAGCTATTTATGAGTTAACTGTGAATTTAACCTCTCGATTGCTATCTTAACTTGTTGTTTTGTTTCTGTAGTGTTCGCTAAAGCGATCCATTGTTTGTCTAAGATTGGCGGTGAGCTATATTTGGAGGCTCTGTCAGAAGGGGTAAGTATGTGATGCCTCAGTGATCACGTGATCACCTCAATTTTCCTGAAAACCAGTATGCCTGGTTCATGCAAGTGACACAATGATAATATTTGATGTTTTATGCACCTATCAATGTAAATCCCGTGGGGGGCGGGGGAGTGCAGGCATAGGTTGGGGATTTGACAGTTGTTATCGTCCTTTATTGACTTTTAGTGACTCTTTTGACCATCTACAATTGGGGCTGGACATTTGAATAAAAAATCTCAGGTAAGTTCAAATCCCCCACCTATGCCCGCACTCCTCCCCCCTCCCCCCCATTCCCCTGCGGGATCACATTGATAGATGCATTATGTCACCAGTGTGAACAACACAAATTAACATAATGACATAGTAGGAACATAATGACATAAAGCTATATTATGCACCAGTCATTTGAAACCCCTGCACGCCCCCCCCCCCCCCCCTCCATTGGGAGATACCCGGGGCAAACTGGGGTATTTCCCCTCGTTTTCACTTTATTAAGGTTCCCCGGAAGTCGGGGAATGCATCTTTTTTCACGGCTTCGGGGGCTGAGCAGGAGTTTGGTGGGGATTTCACTTGAGGTTCGCGACCTTTTAGAAGACTGTTCAAAACATGGAGGCTGAACAATTGATGAAGAAGGTATGTTTAATTAAAGGCTGTTATGCATGAATGCTGTGTCGGAATTAAAAATATGATTTTTCTTAACTGCCTCAGAAACAAATCCAACTTTTCCTTGTACCCCTCTGAGAAATATTCGAAAGATCCAAGAATGCCCCTTTCGGAAATCTGATAAACAGGTGGGGGAATGGCCCCTCCCATAACTGTAGCTGGACACCCTTTGGACAATGTCAAGTGCCAAGTGCTTGCTTACTGGGGGTGTCCATTGATGTGGGGTAGGATGATACAATAGGCAGTATTGAATCATCAGTAAACTTTAACACAGTGTTCTACAAGTAAATAATTAAGCTTTTTAATGATGGTCAGTTTCCAGTGTGTTATTGTTTGTTATTACCATTTGTCTGATCTGTCGTTCATTTCAGCTTGCCTTAAGGACTGTCAGCTCATCTCGCTCGGCATATGCCTGCTTCCTCTTCAATGAAAGCTTTTTTATAAGTTACGACAATGGATCAAATGATCAGCCAGCAGATTCACAAGAAGAAGACTTGTTTAAATGCAAGATTGCTATGAAGGTCAGAGCAATCATTGTGCACTGGTATTGCATGCATGCTGATGGAGACTTAGACATGCCACTAAGTGTTGACTGATAGCAAGAGCTGTTGGTCAACACTTTAAGTCCAGACAGTGATTTGATTTAGGACCATCCAGTGTGACTCCACCGTTTAATAATTGCCCCAATTTCCATTAGCATTCCATAGTGTCCCAATCCAGAGGTTCTCCTACTCATTTTTAATGACAATGTCATCAACATAAGCAGAGGTCATCTGTAGTTCATCTTCCTCTAACATCACTGTCCTTTTGCACCCTGTCTACAATTGTCACCCTCTCATCACCTCCCATGATAAAACAAGCATCCTACTGAGGTATAATATGTGGTACACTGTATGGGTGAAGACTGGTTGTTATTATTATAATACTTACAGCAGGCTGCAGCTTATAATAGCGACCTTAATCAAACTGTGACGGCAATGTCAATGAGAATGTCGCTAAACAAAAGATTTAATGAGCAGTACAATAAATCTGCATGCGCGTTATAATTCCTTGTACATTTCTTTGCCGTCCAAAAGAACAACATGAAATGACTAAATTCTGAGTACTTTGGAGAACATGAACTTCAACAGCTAAATTTCTGTTTTTTTGTTTGAAAATAAACGTTGTCCTTATATTTTTTGTAAGAGCTGTGTTTGAAAGCAATAGATGCACTGAATACAACAAGACTCTTACGAGATTTGCACATAAAATAATAATTTATTTTTAACCAGGAATCACCGTCGCCATCGTCATTGCTTAAGCTCCCTATTAATTACTAAGCAACTAGAATCCCTGACCCGTCAACCATTGAGTATTTCAACAAATCAGTAGTCGTGATTTATTAATGCCAATAATTTATTGACTAATATTTCTTTTGTTTTTGGTCTTCTATTTTTAGTAGTTTAATTGTTTTTAACCAACTGAATTTTTTTTCGGTTTCTCGTTACTCTGTTACTTGTTACTCATTACTCCATTACTCTGTTTAATAACACCCCCAATTGAACACATGTCCTTTCTCAGATAAAAAAATTATTTGCATGCCTGCTCTGGGGTATAAAATATACATGCATGTTCCTTGTGGGTGGCTGTGCTATTTTTTCCTTCATTTCTGTTGACAGTCATGCCTGTCGGCATTCAAATCCATGAATACAATTGAGAAGACAGTGGATCAGTGTAAAATAGATCTGAATGTTAAAGAAGCTAGGCTGGTGTTCCTGCTTCATTGCAGGCATGGTAAATATTCTGTCTTTTCTATTTTTTGGACTGTTTAATAATTATCATGTAGCATAACTACACTGTAATAATAATTATTATTATTATTAGTCAATTATTGGACATAAGGCAATGTAGTATTTGAACTGCATGTATTATACATTAAAATGCATTATTTTATTTAATATAAATACCTTAAGTTTGTTAATTAATTTAGGGGCTGTTAAATTTAGCTCCTGCTCCTCCTGGTCTTGTAAATGTATCCACTGTACATAAATGTATTT
The DNA here is from genome assembly GCA_947652115.1 of Blastomussa wellsi. Lineage (NCBI taxonomy): Eukaryota > Metazoa > Cnidaria > Anthozoa > Scleractinia > Plerogyridae > Blastomussa > Blastomussa wellsi. The sequence continues at coordinate 17,146,432 of OX393569.1, forward strand.
ATTTCCAGTTTTAAAGGGTAAATTAAGATTTAATGCATAGGGCCAGGTCGTAGTGTAGCATTAATGTCACGCACAATAGAAAAGACAAACATGTATGGGAGAAAAGGTTGGGGAGTGGCCAAGTGTTGTCCAGGACCCAAGCGCTCCCTGCCGCATGCAAGGCCAGTTGACGGGCTTAGGTTAGTGTCAGCGAGTGGCATGGAAGACCATGAGATGGGTGCGACAGAGAAAAAGCTGCTGGCAGCAGCGTGTCCCTATGCCAAGCTCCCGGAGGGTAGATAACCAAGGGGAAGTGGTCATGGCCACTGTAGCTCACCCAAGCTAAACGACCCCGGCATCGCTTCAGTGTGGGACTGAAGGGTTGCGCCAGCACTTGTTCCCTCAACTATTTAATGACAAACCAACTAACAGTTACAAATTGGTAATTTTTTTTTACAAATCATTATTTTAACGTCATTAAACTCATGAAAATATAAAGCAGAGCAGAAAATTAATGCACTACAGTACATAACAGTGGAAAAACATGTGGTGTGTGGGTGGGGTAAAGATATCGAAAACCACCTTTCACCATCACTGGGAGTAAATGTGAGGAAAAACCTTGTGTTCAAGCAGTTAACTAAGTTGTAAACAAGGTACATGTAAACGTGGTCAGCCAATGAGAGGCTAATATAATTGGTCAATGGGTAGCACGCACATGCCATTTATTTAATGATATAATTGGCTGCCAAAATAGTGGCGTGATGTGGCGATACAAAGTACAAAGAAAACGCTTGCAGGGAAAGTACTAAAGAGAGTCAAGTGCAGGAAAGTCAATTGAGCTTAACGTTAACTTCTGTTTATGCACAGGCGGAGTTGTTTATTTTTCCAAAACATCTCTCATGTAGCTTTCGCTAGTACGACCAATGTCAACCAATTTCAAAAATGAATGGAATGTCCCAAATGTTCAAAGATTCCACCACCTAAAATTGGCTAGTTCTAGACTTCACCAAAAAATGTCACAAAATGTCAAACATGATGTAAATGGGAATTGGATGCAGCAGATTGGGAAGTTTGTCAAAGGTATCCTTTGTCATTCAAAGCTAACTTTTGAAGTATTTGGTAGGTATTGTTTGATTCCCAAAGTATTTTCAAACCATGATCCATTTGGTCATTGCAATTGCCTGCGATACGGATTGTATCGTCTTCACAGTCTTCGCCATCTGTGTTTGTCTGGGCAGTAAATACATTGCATATTGAATATACTTGCCTGCATGCGAATTAAAAGGCATAAAATTCAAGGAAAGCAAACGTTGTGTGTTTGATTTCATGTTTTGCTGCGCAATAATTTGACCTTTTAGCAGGAGTGCAAATTAAATTGTCTTTTCTTGACACATTGGCTGACATTACTGTGAACTGGTCCGACCCAAGCATTGCAAAAACGTTTTTTTACCAGAAACAGAAATTTGAGTAAAATTTTACTCCAACAGAAATAACTATTTTCCTCCAGTGCAACCTGGGCCTAACTAACTGACTCGCTGACTGACTGACTGACTGATGGTTGATTGATTGATTGATTGATTGACATACTGACTGATGGTTGATTGATTGATTGACTGACTGACTGACTGACTGATGGTTGATTGATTGATTGATTGATTGACTGACTGACTGATGGTTGATTGATTGATTGATTGATTGATTGACTAACTGACTGATTGACCGATGATTGATTGACTGACTGACTGACTGACTAATTGATTGAATGATTGATTGATTGATTGATTGATCGATTGACTGACTAATAGCTGATTGCTTCTTTTTAAACTTCTTTTAAGGCATAACAAAGACTTACAACTTAACCTTCCAGGAGTGTGAGACATTGCAAGCTGTGTTCTCAAAAGACATGTGCCCTAATTTCATGACTGCACAAGCAAAGTAAGAAGTATTTCACTGCACACATAGTGTGAGAAAAACTATTGTTACCACAAATCGCATAACTTAAAGCAGGTAGACTTTATATTTAAGGCTGGCGAATGGTCCTTCAAAAATCCATTTCACACAGAATTGTGGCCAAGTATCATTGGCCTTGCTTCTTGGAATCTCTTTTTGGTATTGTTACACCAGCTCTGAGAAAGTCTTGGGTTCCCAGAAAAGATGTAAGCCTCACTGAGTTCCAAAGACTTGAGATTAACCCATTTGTCACCTCTATTATAGCATGCTGATTATTTTTTAACAGGATTCTCAACGATGCAGTGTATAATTTTCCAAACAACCAAGAAGAAGTCACCCTTGTGGTTTGTCCTGAGACATTTAAAGTCAAGAACTATGTGGATGATGAGCCTGGTAAGTAAAACAATTTATGATTATTTAACTACATGACATGTAGTTTAAATTAAATTTTGTTAGTTGCTAGTAGTGCAAGGAATTAGCCAAGTTGGATTTTTTTGCGATCATGCAAACACATTTCATGGAAAGTCCATTGTAGAGAATAACATATCCCATATAAGTATTAAACTCTAAAAGTTCTGGGAAAAAGCCCAGGAATAACTTCTGTGCATTATCCCTAGAGCATAACCAGGGTCCGCACAAGACAAAGAATGTTTTCTGGAGTATAGTGTACATTCAGGGTGCAACAAAATTCAAAAACTCGGCTTGTCCTTCAGGCAAGCTGTAATTTCATAATACTAGTTCAAATCTCTGAGGGGCTAGCCCGAAAAATATTATCATTTTAATTGATTTCTGTCACTTAAATTTTACATTTTACTTTATCGACTGATGTTTCGTTTCATTTACATGTACTCTCATTAACTGTCTGCTAAACACACCTAGGCGTGCGGGCCAGGGCAAATCAGATTTTTTTTGGGAAGCATGAGAAAATTTGGGCAAGGCTACTTGAGAGAATTTTTTGAGCAAATGGTTCACCCCCCCCCCCCCCCCCCCTCTTCCCCCTGGCAAAAAAATTGCACGTACGCCTATGTAAACACAAAATTATTGTCTGAAGCTTACCATCACAGAAAAAGAACAATAACAACAATCAACATTGCTTCACTCGTGTCTACTTCTTTCTTGCACATTGGGCAACCTGCATTAAGAAGATGCTAGTCTGGCTGATCGTTTCACTAGTCCCAGACTATTGGACACCCTTTTTGTTGCGTCATGTAGGTTACTTCAAGTTTTCCTGCTTGCAGTGAGAAACGTATACGAACTACACCTAATTCAAGGCTGTGTTAAATTGAGAAACTAACAAAATTACTGAAGAAAACGGTGCTTGGATAACAAAAACTAAACGATGACAAACTTAGACAAAAGGGTTCAAGTCTTGAGCCTAGTGGCCCCATTATATACACATGTAAATATTGAGATTTATATTCAGAATAATCCTTTAGCCAATCCATAGAATTCTTGGCTTGTGGAGAAACAAGGAATTCAGGCAAGAACTCCACAGCGCTCTACAGTCAAGGATATTTTCTCCTTACCTGTGCCCAACCCAAATGTCTCTACACTTATTCAATCCCCCGCAGTTTTCTCTCGTTCACACTCTTGACAATTTCAGTAAATGGAAAGCAGAACTCTTCAAGTTAGACGATGAACTGTGTTGATTTGCTGTTTGAGCAAATGCAAGATTCACTAGGACACAGATCACTATACACATGTCTGAAAAAGATTCCAGTAAGTCAAGAAACATTGCTAGCTCCTTGAGTAGGGGTACTTTCCTTTGGCAGATCCAAACAGAGTGATTCACACAGAGATGATGCTTGTTCCAGAGGAGTTTGATAATTACCAGATTGGAGTGGATACAGATGTCACATTTTGCCTCAAGGAGCTACGGGTACCCACTGAAATATTATGTTTTACGTAGAAACATGAAAATCTTTCAGAGCAGATATTTTGGATTTTTTGTTTACTAACCTGCTATATTTTCTCTGCTTGTCTTTCCATAGGCTATTTTGACATTTGCGGAGTTCTCAAGTCAACCAATAAATGTACATTTTGAAACAAGTGGGAAGTAAGTGCGCTATTCTTGGTATTCATGTGAAGTCATAAAATTTTAAAAACAAAATTTGCTGGGCCTGCTTAATCTTTATTGTCACCATGTGAAAGAAATCTTAAAAATATATCTGTTGACAAGTTTCTAGCCAGAGAGTATCCTTTGTGTTTGAAATACAGCGTGTTGAATTTTCGAGATTTCCGCCATACGTGACTTCATGATGGCGCTGTGACAAAGCTGTCATGCTCTAAGAAAAGGTGTTTTCGCAAAATTTTTGCAGTTTAAACAGTTCAAGTATTAGGAAAGATGTTTATGTGATCGTGAGGAAAGAGCAGTCGCTTTTGTAGCAAAAGTTAGTGCTAGATGTTTTCTTTGATTTCCGGCCACCATGTTGGTGCCCATCAAGCTGGGCACCAACATGGCATTTACATACTGAGCTCTATAAATCTGTGAGAAATGCTTTGGCAAATAACTCAAGAAACGTGTACCGCACAGACCTGAGACTTGGAGATGTTGCTTATCAATTTATATTTTATAACATTTGAATTATCAAATTTTTTTGTTGACTATGCATGGTTTCGAATTTATTTTTTGATGGCATGACAGTGACAGCTATATCAGATAGTTTCTCAACTACATGTGAAAAACTTAAATGTACCCTTTTACTTTTTTCATAGTATTTTGTCAAGGAACAGCAATCACAAGCTTATGTCACAGTGAAGCATGCCATACGGTGATACTGTACAAGTTTATCTCTTGAATAGTATCACCTTGATTAATGTTCACCCAGCTCCTTGACTTCAATTTAGTGCCCCTCCTTAAATAACCGCAATGGTGAAGACTGCAATGTCTTGAAATATTGGTAGAATGCCAATTAATCACCCCCACGAGATTTGGACAACATTAGTGTGTTATGAGAGAAACAGAGGGGATGCAGGCAAAGGTTTTGTTTCAAAAGTGTCTTAGGAACACCAGTTCTTGCTTGAAGAAATCTTCAAAATCATTAGCAATTCCGTTTTGTTTGTCTGAGTCTTGTCTGAGTTATGACATCTCTTGCGCACTTGCCTATTTCCTGGCCATGTGTGGATATCCTTTAATTTTCTTTAAATTTTAAATTTGTAAAAGTGATTTGCTACATATCCTACGTTAAAGGAGCTCTGTCATGGTTTGTGCATTTTAAAGAGTTTAGCCTAAAATTTTCATATTCGTCATTTGTAATCTGTTTAAAGTGCTACCATGATCAAATTCTTGATACTTATATTTTTATATTTTTGTGCACAACAAAAATGTCCTAGATATCTTGCCAAATTTCAACCCGTTACAAACTTTAGAAGCCATGTTTTTGGGACTTTTATTTCCGAGAGTTTACAGCTGCCATTAATTTTCCTTGTTCCAAGGCTTGGTTGAGAATTTGCGAAAATTATCTCATTTTCTCAAAATACCTCACGGGTTGAAATTATAATAACAATAAGTACAGAAAATTGCACGAGGATAACGTCCAAAGCTTTTATTCTTCTTCGTGCGATTTTCTGTACTAATTGTTATTATAATTTCAACCTGTGAGGTATTTTGAGAAAATGACGTCATTTTCTCAAATTCTCAACCAGGCCACGGAACAAGGAGAATGAATGGCGGCCGTAAATTCTCGGAAATAAAAGTCCAAAAATACAACTTCTAATGTTTGTAATGGACTAAAATTTGGCAAGATACCCGAAAAAGACGTACTATTAACGAAAATGTAAAAAAATGGATATCTAAAATTTCTTCGTAGTAGCACTTTAAATATCCTTGTTCCTTTTTGGTTTAGTATCACGTACCTCTTTGGGGTTTTTCTTCCTTCAAAAACTATTATTTAGATGTTTCCTTCATTTTAAGGGGAATTCGGTTTGTCGCAAAAATAATTCAAAATATCGTGACGGAGCTCCTTTAAAGGGAACCACTACTCTTACAACAAGTTGACATTGAACTGATTGAATCATTTGTAGACCCATAGTGTTCAGCATGGATGCAGATTCTACTTATGAAGCTGACTTTGTACTGGCAACATTGGTAGATCACCAGTCCTCGTCCCAGTCCTCTCAAGCCTCTGTCCCAGCAGCTGCCAGCACCTCAACTAAAAAAGTCTCAAAAGATCAGCAAGTAAACAGGTGAGAAGGGTTGAAAACAGCAAAATTTACCTCTTAAAGTCATATAAATTTACCCTCTTAAAATCAACATACAAATTTTCTTGACTTTTCTTCTTACATAATCCTGTAGTATTAGTTGGGAGAAGTTTTTAAAGATCACAGGAATTTTCACTGAGCAAAAACCCAAATATTCGGGCAGGCCGAATTCCCTTGAACACAAGTCGACGCAGGCCTCGTATAGGACGCCTGATTCGAAATACACCTGGGATCCGGCCTGTTTTTCCGTATTCAAATTAAACACTTCAGGTGTGCATCACGTATTCAAATTGAATACTCTTGAATACCCCAGGTGTACTTCACGCATTGCGTGCGCCTTGAATACTCTAGGATTCTATGGCACCACAGTGTCATATTCGAGGCAAGAATACTCCAGAATAATTTTCATTTGGTGCAGTGTTTCCTTTGGTGAGCATTTTTTAATGATAATCTCATAACCTTTTTGCATTCACTTTAATCAAGATAATTTGTTTAACACATTGGCGCCCGGAGATTTTTGGTATCATTGGAAAGATCTTTCCCTCGAGCAGAGATTGAGTACAAGTGATGCCCTTTTGGTAAAACATGATGACGTCAGAAGTGGAACAAAGGTCAATGTTCGTCATGGCCGGTTTTGGCCGGCACGGGCGCCAATGGGTTAATTTACAATTTAATTTATTTAATTTACAATTTAAGCCTAGATTAATAACAGATGGACACACCTGCAGAGGAAGTTACAAAAATTTGTAGTGAAAATAAAATGAAAGCATGTTTAGTGGGCTAACAGTCGTTAACTAGGACTTTAATTTAACCTTTTTTTAAAAACCTTGACTTCTCGAAAGTACGGATTTTGGTTTCGATTTCTGCCTCCCTTGTTGTTTTATTGTATTTATAGGATTTGCATAATTAAGATCAGCTCCCGCACAAAGCACTAGTTCAGCACACGGCAACAGTGCTGTCGCTTCTTTCAACTAAACGCAATACAAACAACACAGGGAACAAACCCTATGCGTAAGAATATATTCTTTGTTAATGCATTTATTTTACGCAACTATTGTGGTCGCCCTGTGATCAATGCTTAAGCCGCGCGGCTGTAAAGTTGGCATTTAAAATAACATGGCCCTCTACGCTGCGTTTGTCTTTTGCCGTGGTAATCCCTGCTCGCACACCACCATCATATCATCTGCTGTGTGACCAGGTGAGGAGAATTGTTTAGCGACAGGCAGGTCAGCTTTTCTTGCGAGAGATCGTAAATGTTCGCAAAACCTGTGACCAAGCCTACGTCCCGTTTGGCCGATGTGCGGCAGAGTGGATGCACAGCAGGTGATGATACAGACGAGGTTGCTGGTCATGCAAGAGAACTGGCCTCCGTCGTATTGTCAGCAGTTTACCAGTGGTGTTGATCTGGGTTGCTGTATTGGTGTGGGCACAGGTCTTGCATCTGTGGGTTGCGGCAGGGAAAGGCATCCGATCCGGAGTCCAGACACCAATGCTCGTCCAAATGTCGATCTTTACCGAAAGTCCAATTTTCTAAAAACAGCAAAGATGTCTGATTGAGTCCTTTGCTGCTCGTCTTACTTCTCTGATCCTCCAAAAGTACAGGATCGGGCTTAGCGATGAGTTTAAGAACATCAGAGTCTTAGTAGCTATCCAAGCCAAGTCTGTTGGTCGTGCATTCGTATAAAGTGCAGCCACAACGCACCACGGAACGTAGCACGCAACTAATGCAAACTGTACCCACATTATGCTAGAAACTATCTTCTTGTATTTTTCTATGTGCAGTGGAATTTCTCCCCCGTTCTGTTGTCCTTGATGGACATTGCTTTGTACTTGCGCTTGTTGATGGCGTAATTTGAGATGGATCTTCACGTGACAGAAAATTGATGTTACCAGAGCAGGAATTATGGCAAAAGATGCTTCCTTTAGGGCGATATCTTCTCTCCAAACCCAGATCCATCCAGTCAAAGCAGCAGTTAGCCAAAAACAGGTTATGACTACAGTTACTCGCCTTAATGTTACGGCATGTCTGTATCTCAGTTCCAACATCAGCGCGAGAAGTCTGTCCACACTAATTGCTGTCGACGTGAAGAGGGATACTCCACATAAGATAGAACTTGATGCTCTTCTCACTTTGTAGACATCCACGTCCATCTTTATTATTCGAAGCGTAATAGAGGTTGCGTATAGTGGTTGTACGGCAAGACCAACGCAAAGATCAGTGGCCGCTAGACAGCGAAAGAAAAGTTTAGTGGGAGGACGAATACAAGTTACCCTACGAAGAGCAATAAGGGTCAAAGCATTTCCCAAAAATGCGGTAACTGAGAGAAAAAAGTTCAAAGCTGAAAAAAAATTCGCCTATGCCTGCTGTTGGTGTGCTGAGTGCTTGATTCAGCTTGCTTGTGCAGTTTCCATCCTCGTTAAAGTTCGCCATTGTGCTTGTTTTAACAGTTCACTGCTGCTTTTTAACGGTTCTGTGAAAAAAGGTCTCTTAATCTTTAAAGGGCAGGTGTTTATTGCACTATTTCGAATAATTTGACTTTTAAATTCTCGTTGTTTGTCCATTTTCTTGACCGTTTGTGTCTAGAAATGTCAGTTGCTTAGATATCAAATTAAAAGAAATGTTTGTTCCATTTTTTCACAAGCTGTTAATTATTGCAGATTTGAACAAATTTTAAACAAAAACTAGTTAAGAACGTCACAAAATAATGGCGTCAGTCACGTATGTTTGAATTTTAATAATAAGATCTATGAAAGGAATGGGCGCATTTCGAGTTCTGCTGTAGCGGCAGGCTTGCATCAGACTAAACTGTATATTCCGTCGGAGTTTGTCCCTGGTTCTGTGCCATTAAGGTTACGTTTACACGGGACCGGTTCGGACGGATCCAAATGATCCGAAAATCGGACCGGATAGACCTTCTGTTTACACAAGACCGACCTGGAACCGGCCCGGAACGGATCCAAAAAAGGGGAGCCATTTGTGCCAAAAATACAAATCGTTAGTGTTAACTTCAAATCGTAAGTGCTAACGACAAATCGTGTGTGCAAAATTTTCCACTTGTTAGTGCTAAACGTCGATCGCCATAGTGTTGTTGCTCCCGATCGCTACTGTAATCACTAATCGATAGCACTAAAAATCGATCATTTGTGTAAAGCGTCAATGGCGTTCAAAAACAAATCACTAGTGTTGCTACATCAATTGCTGGTGTTGAAAGCAATCGGTAGCGCTAAACTGAACATCATTTGCTTGTGTAAAGCGTTAAATAATTAATGGCGCTAGTATTGATTAATTATTGATTATGAAACATTCACAAACCGGACCGCCTAGGGGTAATTCTACTTCCCCTGGGGTCAGATGCTTGTGCATCGTGGGGTTACTCCGCTCCCGCCCCCGCATCATGAAATTCGCAGGTAGCTATTTATATCCCGGAGACCTCGATCTGGAGTCCAGGCCCCGGTTGTTCAAGGGCTTGACAACGCTATCCCGGGATAAATCATTATCCAGTGGATAGTGTAGTTTGTTTTGCCAACACTTGTTCACTGGATAGTGATTTATCCGATGGATACTGTTATTCAGCCTTTGAGCAACCGCAACCATGACTCTAACCGTTAGGCCTCTGAACATACATCTTCCTTACATCTCATTCCACTGCGCGAAAAGCCAAATATTCAGGCAGCCCGAATTCGCCCGAATACGAGTCGGCGCACACCTCGTGATACTGTAATATTCCGACATATTCTGGGACGCCTAATTCGAAATACACCTGGGATATCCTATTATAATCCAGCCTGTTTTTCCGTATTCAAATTAAACACTCCAGGTGTGCATGACACACAATTAGTTTTTTCATGTCCCTGTGTGTTTACACTCCCCTGTTTATAAAACTTTTCACAGTTCCTTACGAAGTTTTAGAAGCCGAGGGTGTATATCCGGTATTTTATGGTATGTTATGTAGGCAACCTTGTCTTAGGATGGGAGAGGAATGAAAATATCAAAAGAGATGCTTTTTTGCTTTCTTGGCGATTTGCTTATATGTTTGTTTCTACGTTTGTTCGTTAGCTCAAAGGCTGAAAAGAAGCAACAGAAATCCACGGACAGTTCTCGCAACAATGCTTCAGTTTTACAGAACTCTCACAGAAGCAGTCATGCCAATCATAATGAACAAGATGAATCCATGTTTAATGACGACGATGATGATCTGGATATCACAGAGATAGATCAGGCAATGCTTGAGGGGAAGACTCCATTGTCGTCTCAAAGGACTGGAGAAAAGGTCGATAAGATGACAAGCCATAATGATGTTAGGAAGAGTGGAGCAGTGTCGACAGGCCAAAGGTACATGTTTTGTTGTGTGATCACATGTAAAGTGAAATGAAATGATACACGTTATTAGTAAGGGTATCAATGGAGTTAACCGTCAAACAGCTGAATTATTACTGCCAATCGTCAAAAATGGAAAACATTTAACCGTCAACATCAATTGAGCCATCCAGAACTGGCCTTTATCCGCCAAATTGCGTGAAATGTTACAGTCAACCGTAAAAAAAGACATTTTCATTTAACCATCAACGATCAAAGATATCTAGCCCTCTATATTAATGTGTCAAAGGACAAAGATAATTAGCTTTATAAAATTTAAACCAATATTTGACACTTGAAATAAAAGCAATGTTAAAGAAGTGGTTTTGAGTTTATACCAAATTGGAATTTTGTATGTATAGACATTGTTTTTATCCTGACTGTAAGCTAGTGTAAAACAACCTGTTTAAATTTGTATTACGTTATAACCATGACAATGGACACAGCAGCTACAAGAGGCAACTATATCGTTCAAGGATTTTGCTGTTTGTTCTTTGTAATTCCAGTTTAACGCTCAGCACTCCACAACTCTGAACTGCATTTGGATTGAATTGACAATTATGGGACACACTAGTGTGAGGTTAACTGGGGCTACCCGCAATGAGGGGTAATGTTTGCAGGCGACCCTAGTGGCCCATCAGGCCGGAGCTTATCTCGGTTTCCTTAGCATGAATTGACTAGGAGCATCTCTACTTCCTTCTATTTGGGATGCTAGTCCATTGCAGGTTTACCTCCCTTCCCCCCCCCCCCCCTTCCCCTCCCCCGACAAATTCGCCGATAACCATTTATACACCTGGTTGGAGAGAGGCGCTTTAACAGTAATGTGCTTGTCCAAGAACACAACGCTTACGCAGGGACTCCAGTCAGGGTTCAAATCCAGTTCTCTGGATCGGGTTGACTGCTTAAACTATAAAGCTATCACGCGTCTACAGGAAGGAGTAACTCAAACTCTTCATGCGAGAAAGACTGAAGCTGATAACAACACTTTTGAGCCGCGTTTTTACCTTTTTACTGATGTGACAGAAGTGCAGATGCCAACAAAAGCACAGTCCTGGATGACTTTTTCAGCGACTCATTTCCTTATCAAGGTAATTTAAACCTACGAAACACCTTATAAAACAAAGTTATTACCTGAGTAAAAATAACTTTACGGTATCTGCAGGAATTGACTTGTGTGGGATGAGAGTTGCCAGCCTAACTCAGCCAAACAGTTGGGAGTTTGTTCTGATCTCAAAATACAGTATTGTCGGGTAACAGGAAAGTTTGATCTAGGTACAGTCGAACGGGTCTTAAATACAGACACCGAAGGGGGCTGAGATGAATACCAGTGTTACGGAGATGTCCCCAGTAAAGAAGTAGAGATTACAAATATAAATTCTGGTTTCTCTGGCACCACATGAGCTGTCCATTATGGGGAAATATCTTAATTATGAAGCTGTCCTGAGATAAGGAGAGGTTCGACTAGATATTTCCTGTGCTTTAACGAATAGTCCTAACATCTATAGTATAATGGAACTTCTCGTTAGGGACGGACCATCAATTTTTGAAGGGAGGGGTGAGTAATTTTTCTGAGCAATATAGTAATCTATTGTTTTTTCATCGTCAGGTTGTGAAGGATTTTTTCCCATTTCTTCCATGTGTCTCTTTTGCGTAACTTGCTTTGCACTTTCTTTGTTGGCGCTTTTTCTCAGGCAGGAATTATTTTCGGTAATTGCCCAACCCCTCTCCTCCACCCCCTCAAAAAATATTGGTCCGTCCCTTATGAGCACACATCCGTTTGGTCCAAAAGAAAAAAAAATCATATAATCTATTGGAGTCTGTATTAAACCTTTCATTCTCAGAATCAGACCTCGACTAAATGAATTGGTTGTAACTTTTGCATCAGTAGCTAGTGTGTGACCATTCTTATGAAAGCTATTGAGCGTTACTTGCATGTGGTACTGTTTATTATGATGTACAAGGTGGTTAGCACGTTTGAGTTTGTGGATAAATCCCTAGTGTGTGAGCATTCAAATGAAAGCTATCGAGCATTACTTTGACGTGGTTCTGCTTGTTTTCGTCAATTTTGCAAAATGAAATTCAAGAACTTTTCTTCAGTTTTGACTTAGTACTCTTGTGAGTGAAAGAGTTCTTCTACAATGCCTCTCTTATTAGTACACCCTTATAGAGATCCGTTTTCGCTTTGTTTTGCAGACTTGTTCTCTACAGGAAAGCGAGAGCTCTCAGTTATTCCCGAGGCAAGCCAGGAGGGTGCTAATGCGTCCACGTATCCTTTGAACGTTCTTGCTTGAACGAAGTGTTTTGCTATTCTGGCGACTTTTCGTAAATATGTATTATATATTTTTGCTGAAACTATATATATTATGTTGTACGTTAAATTGGTTTTCAGGTTCAATCTGCTGCTGTTTCAATCTGAAGCTAACAGTTATTGCATTGGCTTTTAGCCTGTTCCAGGGTACGGCGAAGCAAACGGCGAGCGAAAAAGTAGGGAGGGGGAATGGGGAGAGGAAACTCTCTCGTTCCCTGTTCTCATTCCTCCTCCCTACCTTTTCGCTCACCGTTTTCCTTCGCGCCGTACCCCACTAACCGAGCGCCTAGACTGGTTCATTGGTTTTCCTCTGAATGAACCCAAATTATTTTATGTCATCATAAAATTATCTCTAGGTTCAAGTAGATTAATCTAGGTTGGAAACGGATTTCACCTGAGAACCAATTTAACGGTAACCTACAACATTTTCACTCGTAAAACGATCCAGTCATAGTGGAGATGCTCTCTGTGCAGGGAGAAAGGAGAGCGAAGACTAGGTACGCGCAAAACATCAACAAAAATCACGCTTACCCTTGTGAGAAACTGAAATGCATACTACATAAATTTCAGAAGGGGCTCAATTCCCAGCTTTTTTCATTCTTGTAATGGCAGGATTTTGACATTTTCTAAAGGGAATTTTTGCAGTTGGAATCTTTCTTGATTAGTTGCGTACACCAGTCGTGTTTAAGGTCATTCCCCTGTATTGCATTGCGCATCCTTACTGCGCACGATTTATTGCGTCATCAGCGCGCGCACCTAAAGAAAACTGCGGCGTTTTATTTACGGCTTTGCTCGTGAAGGAGATAAATCGTCGTTTTCTCGTAAACGAGTATGGTGACCTATATTTTTTTACCCTTTTTCTGAGACTAGCAATCACTTTCTTCCTATAACAGGAATATAAACAAATTCCCATAGCAGAAAAATAAATAATCGACGGAAACGTGAACTTATTGAACAGATATAGTGGTCTCGAGATCACTGCATACTAGTAACAAGTGTAATCAAGGTCGACTGGAAATGCGTGCTTTTATAATGAAACGTATATTAAATTGTTCCTTGAAGGCGATACAGTATATCTATAGTTTTTTTCCTTGTTTTGCTTTCTCCCTATTTTTTTCTTCTCCCATAAGACGTGACATCAGCTAGTAAAATGAAAACATTTCTGAAGCTGATATTTTAACGAATTATGGGGTATTTTCAAGGTGCTCCTGCTCCTAAACGAATATGGGGACCCCTCTTTTTAATTACAAAATTTAAATCCCCTTACGATGAACAACAAATGGGCAAAGTTTGAACGAAAATCTATTGTCAGTTCTATTTCAGGGGAATGACCTTAATAACTTGACAGTATTTTCAATGACAATATTTTCGCCAATCAAAAGAACCAGAAAAATATGGAGCTCTGCCGCTTTTCGGCTTGGCTGAAATGTTTTTATTGGTATCTTCCTTAATCCGCGCTTAGCCGCAGTGCAAAGCCAATACAGACCCCGCCAAGTTCTGTCACAGGTATGGCGAGTTGCAACTCAAGTAAAAATTAACTATAAATACTTGTAAGTATAGACTGAATATGGCTGCGCGAAATTTGGGGGCGGGAAGACGAGACGCGCCGTCTAATGTAAGTACGCTAACTATGCAGGCTGGAATAGCCCTTTGTGGAAGTAAATAGTCTGTTCAATCACAGGCGGCCCAAGCTTACTTCATGTAGCCGTCTTGACGATTTGACTTACAGACTTTGTATGGGAACTTCACTTCAGTTCTCAAAATGCAAAATACGACCATGAATGCATAAATAAACTTTACCTACCTCTAAATGGAATTGTGTTTGTTTGTTCCGTGTAATCCGGAGTTAATTTGGGGCCATTTGAAGCCAACTTTTGAGTCGGGCTTTGTTCGGTGTTGTCTCCTATAAGAACGAAGTGAAAGGCAGGAGACTCGGGCCGTAATACTCCGGAGGTGACAAATCACTCTCGCATCACAAAATAAGGCAAACAATTCCATAAAAAATACCATATCCATGTAGCCAGATAATTTCCCCATCGTATTTTCTCTTCTCGGTGATTGCACTGTGATTTAGAGGTAGGTGAAGTTTATTTATGCATTCATGGTTGTATTTTGCATTTTGAGAACTGAAGTGAAGTTCCCATACAAAGTCTGTATGTCAAATCGTCATGACGGCTACATGAAGTAAGCTTGGGCCGCCTGTGGTTCAATTTTAGGAAACACACCCTGAAAACTTAACTTGAAATTTTATTCATTAAATTGGTCTCTTAGTAACCAAAGTAGTTTTTTTGTTTGACGTGGGGAAAATAGAAGCAGTTACTGTGTTCTCTTCTCGTTTTTCTGCAGAAGTGTCATTCCTGAAGAATGTGGACATGGTAAGAGGTTGCTTGTTCTTTATCAACTATGAACATCGTGTCTTCCCTTGGAAAAAGTACTTGGAAAATTGTATTAAATCTGGATAACAGATTTTTTGGGGGGCAAATCCTCCTTAGCCTAGAGAACACGAGGTTTAGCGGGAGAGAGCACGGAGCGCGAACACGAGCTCGAAGCGCGAGCGAGAAGCACGAGCACGAACATGAGCGAGAAGCACGAGCAGGAACACGTGCGAGAAACACGAGCACGAACACAAGCGCGAAGCACGAACACGAGCGCGAAGCACGAGCACGAACACGAGCACGAACACAAGCGCGAAGCACGAGCACGAACACGAGCGCGAAGCACGATCGTGAACACGAGCAAGAAGCACGGGCTCGCCAAGCACTAGCGCGAAGCGCGAGCGAGAAGCACGAGCACGAACACGAGCGCGAAGCACGATTGTGAACACGAGCAAGAAGCACGGGCTCGCCAAGCACGAGCGCGAAGCACGAGCGAGACGCACGAGCACGAACACGAGCGCGAAGCACGATCGTGAACACGAGCGCGCCAAGCACTAGCGCGAAGCACGAGCGAGAAGCACGAGCGCGAAACGAAAACATCCGACAGTTCGCTTTTCGCTTAGCGTTTATGTTGGCGCTCTTTTCCGGCTACTGAACATGATCCCTGTCCCGCGACACCACTTTTTCTGGAGGTTAAATCCTACAAGAACTTGAAACAGTTTCTGAAAGATGTCCGATGTCGTTAATTGTGAATATATCACCCTGCACTGCTCTCAAAAGAGTTTTCTTGTCTTCTTTTCATATCAAATCATGTAAGAAAGTTCAGGTCGGGCTATCTGTATAATTTGTCGGTATAAACAACCATTTGTAATATAACCGCCACACAACGTTAAAATTACCTCTCATTTTAAATCAGCCTTCCCTTGGGGACAGTTGTATTAGCCATGAAGTTAACACACCGCCAAAGCAAAGTGGAAAAAAAAAGACCAGAAAACACGTGGCTGACCCCGATGACAGCTTGATGGATGTCGTGGGTGATGACGACTATGACTTTATTCCAGGAACTCCGCCAAACAAAAA
Source organism: Blastomussa wellsi (assembly GCA_947652115.1). Taxonomy (NCBI): domain Eukaryota; kingdom Metazoa; phylum Cnidaria; class Anthozoa; order Scleractinia; family Plerogyridae; genus Blastomussa; species Blastomussa wellsi. The sequence continues at coordinate 17,162,681 of OX393569.1, forward strand.
GGTAAGTCGAGTAAAACTTGAGTATAGAATGCCTGTTTAACCGAGTATAGCTTTTTAAAGGTTATTAAAGCTATACTCCCCCTCCTAAAATTTCCTGCCAAATCTGTTAAACTCACTCGGGGTGGGGTAGGGAGTGGGGTGGGAGTGGCCGTCGGAAACTTTCTAAAGGAGATTAATCTGGGCGTGGTCCAAGCTTTTTTGGCCGGAACCCTATAAGATACCATTTCTCATTCCCGATCGATCTGGGCCGTCAAGATACGCCACGGGAATCCCAAGGCTCATATCAGTTTATTTTCCAGCCTTAGGAATAATCAAAGCTGCAGTGTCACATTCTCGACTTAGCAGACCTTTCAATGATTTAGTCGCTCAATTTTTTTCTCACCGACTTATGTTTCTAAACATCGTATAGAGGGCTTGTGTCTCGTAACATCAAAACCAAAGTGGTCACTTTTGTAAATCACAAAGGACGCAGGTAATCCAGTGATCCAATCAAACCTCGAAGCAAATTCATTTAGCTTGTACAAAGCCCGGAAAAACGTGAGTGAGGGGAATCATTATTTCCTTTCTATGCCTTGGTTTATATCAGTGATAATAATTTTTTTCTTATTTGTTGCAGTTTAAATCAATGTTTTTCAGCGCTTCAAAAAGTCAGGTAAGATTAAAACTCCTCGCTCAAGTTTTTTGTCCGTTAACTTTGTATTTTGTGTACTAAGTTAACAGGCTTGTCTTTTTCGCGCACAACTTTCCTGCTAAGACTGGACGTCTTGAGATTCAAGACATAATTTTTCGTGAAGTGCCCTCTGATTGTGTTGCTTTTAAGCGGGACAAACATCCACTGCTTTCATAGGCTATCGTAATTGAAGAAGCGCGCCAAGATTTACCCATAGTTCGCGTTATTTACTGTGCATGCTTGGACACAAGATTGGAAAGTCTTATGTTTATCGCATGCGTTGAAAAGTGGTGATAAACCAATATGAGCTCTTTGGTCAATGCAATCAGCTAAAATCCATCCTTTCACTCCAGCCAAAAGGCCTAGAAACCCGTAGGGCTTTTGATTTTTGAGCGAAGAAGGAAGAAACATTGCAAAGTCAATATCATTTGTCTTAACTGTTTGTGCTTTACTGTTTTCTGGAATAGGCTGTGTCAAAGGGAACATCACAAGATGTTGTGCTTGCAGCCGACAGTGACGAAGACTAGGGAACATTTGTTACGTTTCTGCCTCAACACCATCACTACTGCTACAGATGGTTGACACACAGTATTAATGAAGAAAACAAAATGGAATTAAATGCAAGAGTTTTGCTCAGGTGGTCAAGATGACCTCTGTGCGTTTGGAGATCTTCTTGAAAACAGAAACATTGGAATCTGGTCGTGTGGACATTATTTGCTCGGGCTAAAGGTGTGAGTTGGTCGTGTGATGTGGCACTGTTATCAGGGTTTACAAAGACAACAGAAACGGTTTTTTCCTTTATAAAGCCTTTTATCAAGGACAAGTAAAGATAAGACTTGTATCTTTTTACAAACAACTCGCTTTTGGTAATCAACCAAAACACTTTGACATGAAACGCAGCGAAAAAATAAGTACAATAGTTTTATAAATTCATTAAAAATTGCTAACAGTCAGGTCCTTCTCTCCTCGAGGAAAAACACAAGAGATTCAACATGCTAAGAAACGAGGTTTAAAAAATATTTATTGAGTGTTTACACTGTCACGAAATCTTTTCAGGTCAAGCGTAGCTTCCCGGCAGTCGTTTGGGTCGTCAGTTGTCACGCAAATAAAGATATCACGCAATCTCTCAATGGACATGGTGATTCAGTTATACCTCGAGCAGGGTCTCTTCAATCTTCTAGAAAGATCGAAGAGGCTCTGTTCACATTTTTCACCTCAATTACTGAATACTCATTCTTGTCTGATTTAGCAGGTTAATTGCTTTCAATATTGTTACTGAATTTCTGACCATGTAATTATAACGCCTTCCAGCACTGATATCATTGTTTTCATTCATATAATTCGTAAATATTGCCTTATATTCCTCTCCGCAATGATCATGTCACGTCCTTCCCAACGAAGGACAACTGCGTGACGAGCGAAATGCACGGCTGTTCTGCGTCCTACCTTGGGCCCCATTTATATGGTCTCGGGTACCCGATACAACCCTCCCCCCGAGTTACCCTGGGCGAGCTAACTTTTCACTAAAACGTTGAAACATTCTACCAACCGTTTACATGATCCTACCCGAGTTGTCTCAGACAGCACGTAAACAGAATAGCGAGCAGGTGCAGCGTAATCACCCCTGCCCCGAGAGAGATCATAAACGTGAGATGCTTCGAGAAGAACTCCTTCAGCCGCAGACAGCCCTCGGTGTGGACATACCTCTCAGCTGGTTTTCTAAGGGTATCTAAATCATGTCCACAGCTCGGCAGCTGCGTTGTGTTGGAAAGACAGCAAGATCGCTGCACGTTGTTGACCCAGTAATGCGCGCTATTGTTCTGGCGTTTCTTGTTCCATTCTGAGTAAAACCAGTCTGTGTAGCTTTTAGACCCACAGCAGTCATACTTTCGCTGGACCTTGTCGATCAGATCCTGTATATCTTTATCCTCTTCGTACCTGCTCAATATGTTGTCGAGGAAATCCTTAAGAAAGTTGGCAAGGCTAAAATGCGCGAAATACAACCACAGACTTAGCCCGATTTCAGCGATCAAAAGCAACGTCAATAAGTACGAGAACCATTTGAGCGTGTAGTAGTGAGGCGGGAAAAGCGAAGTGCGACTTGTTCCTTCCCGGCGTATCTAATCGAATGTTCGGCAATCGAACCCAAACGTTCGACTGGGTTCGGTGGTCCGTCGAACAAAATCGAACGTTCGGTTACCGAGCGGTCCACAGTCGTACTCAATCAAACGTGCGATTACCGAACTCCTTTTTGTTTGATTTTTTTGTTTATCACTGATCCTGATCCGGATCACTCCAAAGAAACGCACCCTTAACCTGCGGACAGGCTTCCCGAACACTCGGGCGGTGGGGTATTGTGAAGGGACTTCGCGCCGGAAAATATCGCCCGTCCGAGACAGGAACCGAGCCTGTTCGCATGCTACCCCATAATGCTATGTGGTCTCAGCTAATGACATTGAACTTTTCCCACAAAAACTCATTCATTCATCCCGTGACGCTTTACGCAAAGCCAGGGAAGCGTACCTAATTGAAAGGGGCCAAATTTAATCTACTCTTCTTTCATATCGCATTTTTATATCTTGTAATTTGTTTGTAATTTCCAACGGTTAGTTTCTTCATTGTAATATAATAGCCTATTGCCTTGGTTGTTTAAATTGTAACGTTTTTTCTCAGGTTGAATCAAATCCCTGAAGAAGTCGGGCCGTGCCCGACGAAATATTGGAAAAAATGTCATGCTGATTTCTCATAAAGCAAAATGTGAATGGCCAAAACCATGCTTAAGGGCCCATTAACTGATCTTTTCGAGCCGTTGCTGAAGAAAATTTATTCTCATATAACCTCATCAGTTTTAGTCAGTTCAGGTTTATTTTAGGTGCAAAGCTTTTTCGTGACCAGTAACACCAGTAATGACGTCATCAGACCACGCCCTTGGTCGTGTCACTAATACTGAAAAAATGCAAAGGCTCCCAGGCAAATAACTTTATCGGGATTTTTTTCATTTATTTAATGTTTTAATTTTAGTCTTCATTATGCTATGCAAAGCTTTTGTTTTATTTCTAAAAGGTCAGATTTTGAGAGAATTTCAAAATATTGAAAAATTCGTTATTTTCTGAAAAAAGCATGGACACCAGGGAGTCGAACCTGCGACACACGATTTAAGCAGCATACACCAAACCACTCACCATCGAAACGCCAGCTGCAAGGACCCCAACTTTGCAACTTTTAATACTACAGGCCTGAGAATATCAGCCAAACCACAATAGGGGCGGTACGCAGCTCTTTACAAGGTCCGACAGTATTGGCTGAAAAAATGATAAACAAACAACAGTAACAATGGACCCTAGCCCTAAAACAATAGAGCTGCGTGCTATTAAGATCCAATGAAATTAGAGGTTCTAGAGAGCTGCAAACTATCCCCAAAAATTAAAGCTAACCGCAAGCAAATCCAAGTGGAGCTAACTGCAAGCAAACATGAGTGGAACTAACCGCAAGCAATCCGGGGACGTTTTGTGTAACCATATCCAGTGCATTGTGCTTATATTTACGCGGTCTCTTTCACTAGTACTGTTACTTTATATAAAAGGTCACTAATTGTCAAGGGCCTCCTCGTCTATCCCTTCCAGTGACTACCGTTTTGATTTTCTGCGCACAGGCTGACGTAAGTAACCGGAAGTGAAATTCCACCTCCTTAGCAAAGCGCGCACTCTTAAATCGGTTAATGGGCCCTTGGTGTAGCAAGATGGATTAAGGTGTAGCAAGCAGGGTTAAAGTTTCAGGAACGTGTGCTAGGGTGTAGGAAGCATGGTTAAGGTGTAGGAAGTAGGGTAAGGTGTAAGAGGTAGGGTTGGGGTCCTGGAAGTATTGCTAAGGCGGCAGGGTTGAGGTGTAGTTAGCAGGGTTAAGGTAGAAGGAGGAAAGTTAAGGTGTAGCAAGCTGGATTAAGGTGTAGCAAGCAGGGTTAAGGTGTAGGAAGCAGGGTTAAGGTGTAGCAAGCAGGATTAAGATGTAGCAAGCAGGGTTAAGGTGCAGCAAGCAGGGTTAAGGTGTAGCAAGCAGGGTTAAGGTGTAGCAAGCAGGGTTAAGGTGTAGCAAGCATGGTTAAGGTGTAGCAAGCAGGGTTAAGGTGTAGGAAGCAGGGTTAAGGTGTAGCAAGTAGGATTAAGGTGTAGCAAGCATGGTTAAGGTGTAGCAAGCAGGATTAAGGTGTAGGAAGCAGGATTAAGGTGTAGCAAGCAGGATTAAGGTGTAGCAAGCAGGATTAAGGTGTAGCAAGCAGGATTAAGGTGTAGCAAGCAGGATTAAGGTGTAGCAAGCAGGATTAAGGTGTAGCAAGCAGGATTAAGGTGTAGCAAGCAGGATTAAGGTGTAGCAAGCAGGATTAAGGTGTAGCAAGCAGGGTTAAGGTGTAGGAAGCAGGATTAAGGTATAGCAAGAAGGATTAAGGTGTAGCAAGCAGGGTTAAGGTGTAGGAAGCAGGTTTAAGGTGTAGCAAGATGGATTGAGGTGCAGGAAGCAGGATTACAAAGGGTTAGCAGGCGGGGGTAAGGTGTACTTGAGCGAGCAGCGAAAATAAGTTAATGGGCCCTTAAAAAACGTCCCAAAAAACACAGCAAGGTAGAAGGGAGAACTGCAAAGGACCGCGTACGATAATCTTACGTAGGATCTGCAAGAGACCTAATCAGCAAAAATAAAGTGGTCGCACT
>OX393569.1:17168253-17220753 GCA_947652115.1 Blastomussa wellsi
GTGCGAATTAAAAAGCAATCGTTACATTTCGTTGTAAAGCAATTCGATGCATATTTAAATTTAAAGTTTTAACAGATTTACGAAATCGAGTGCGCGTTCACCTTTAGGGAAAGCGTCAAATTGACTTCTTTGACCTAATCAAGTTGTTGCTTTAATTTGTTGAAAGATTATTGATTGTTCATTGCGGGAAACAACAAAATCACACAAAAACTTCATTCTTGATGTACTTAAAGAAGCTCTTAAAGAATAAGGCAGAAGCCTGAATACGACAATTATTGCTCTGGAAACCTCTGCTTCGAATTCTAACTTGATAAATCAGTAAAAAAATAAACGTGGTCATATGTGTATATATTTTAACCAGTCAAAGATTGCAATTGGCTTCCGAGCAAATAGCTACATCGAGCCTCCTTTTCTTCTATTTCAAACTATTATTTAAACTGTGCATCTGTTGTAATTAATAATTAAATTTGCCACTGAGGATTAGGCATTCACGGTGAGATCAACTAAGTAGAACTTGGCTAAACAAATCAAAGGCCATTAAAAATCCTGAGAAGCTATAAAATCAATCATTTCTGACGCAAATTAAACACTTTGATTTATTTCTGATCCACGATTGTTTGTCAAGATTTAATTGAAATGACGTCAATGTGTAGTAATTAGATAATCATCCATTTTAGCCATTCCTGGTTGTGCTTTGGTATATATATAACCGGCGAAACACGATCTGACATTCAGTCCCGAGCAAAGAAGTGGAAGGAAGCGACGAGATTTGAAGAAACGGAATTGAATCTCTCTCACAACGTAAGTTTCTTTAGGGCATCAGATGAAACGTTTAAGTATAATGCCAGGAATGATCACGACTTAACCTGCGATCAGGTGTTCTTATTTTTACATAGAACGCGTAATCGCAGGTTTATCACGACTACACCGGTAAGATTTTTGCTTATAATTATGTTTGATGGTCAACAACGATTGACGCACCTTTAAAATACCATGTACCATAAAATTTTTGCGAGAGTTTAAATAGCTATTTTGCGGATTGGCGGTCTTTTCGTGCTTTGCGGGAACAATATTTTTCCGTTTCTGATCACTGAAATTTCTGTTGGGAGCTAATTTTCCCTTTTTGCGACTTGTGTTCAAGCAACAGAACATAAACCTGGAAGGAAACTTAATATTTAAAACTTTTATTACTTTTGGAACCGTTTAAAAACGCAGTTCCGTTTAATAAAACGCAACGCAACCAGAAGAGGACGCGTTTCGCTATGCAAGTAGTAGTTTTTTGGTGATAAAAACTCGAACTATTATATTTTACGTCCGATATGGTCCCAGCAACGCAAGTTTTCTTCAAAACGCGAGCAGAGTTCTTTATTGAACTGAAGGGAGTACATTTTTGCAGCGACATTATGTTGTTATTATTTTGCGGGAGTATTTTTCTACGGGACTGTATTAAACAAGCCTTTTAGAAATACATTCAGCTACAGGTCTATTTACCCAGTATCCAATTAAATATAGGTTCGATTTAGTTTAATTACTTAAGTCTGCAAATTATATGTAGTTGTTTGCTACAAAACTCAATTTTGTGAGAGTTGTCAGAAAAAAATTCTCGACAAAAATGTTTTGCAATATGGACAAGTCTTCACGAGTTTAGCTTTTGTAATGCTGTAATTAATCGACACGAAAATGCTTTAAGGAAGGAAATACATAGTTTGTTCACCGAAAATTGCAAGTGAATATTTTGTATATGAATCTATTTCAAGCTTACTGCGTTGAATTAATTGACAAGCCGAATCACCTCCGGCTTAAACCGGGACACCGGCCTTCCAGAGCTGGTCGGCCTGACTGGGTCCATTCATGAAGAACCGGAATTCCGAAGAACCTTTTCGGCCAGATTATACGACATTCCTAAATTGCACTTACCCTTAGTTTTGATAAAATTTTAAAAAACGCAAAGAGAACTCTCAAAAGAGAGGCCTATTTATTTTCATACTGATGCCGGTCTGGCCGGCCGGTTCTGGCTAACGATAAGTGCCATACTTAGAACTTAGAACAATTACTTCCATGATAATGGTTACTCTAATACTGGTCAGGATATTGTGCGCTCAGCTCTGCTAAATAGTATTCGGCTTTTATTTGAAATCTAGGTTAATAGAAATATAAATAGAAATGTAGGATTTATAGCGAGGGCTCTCAAAATATTTCTTTTTGAACAAGTCAACAAGAACAGCTGTAGCGATGTTGTGTCGATCAATGGATGCCTTCTAGCCTAGCACGAAGGCGTCCGGGGTATATCGGACCTAGCTTCTTAATTATAACTGTTGAAGCCACTTGACTGCGATATGTGTCTTCTAAGCAATCATGACTCAAATGAGTTTGCAATTTTATATTCGTTTCATTTACACGATGCAGAAATAAGCTTAACGCCACACCCAGTTTCCGTTTAATTTGGGATTTGAATCCTGACCATTCTACTGCCATTTGTGGCATAAATGTATAGCAGTAGAAACCACTATCTGCTCCATTTTGGACATTTTTAATTAGTATTTTACAACCGGTGCGTTGACACAAAACAGTCCCAAACAAACAACTACAGGCGTGATATTTACAGTGTGCTTTAGTATATTGCTCTGAGCATGTCTAAGGGTCATGCATTTAATTAAACATAAACGGATATGAACTCACGAGTTATTCCAGTATCCAGTTAAAGATTAAAAATATAGTAGTCTGGGATGACGATGAACTAAGATTAGAGGTGTATTAAAAATGACCTCAGGTTTTGCGAAGCTGGACTTCAAACTTCAAGCTCGTTCGCAGGGTCTCTCATCTTCCCGCCCTCTCGGAGCGAGAGAGGAGGGTGGGAAGATGGGAGACCCTGGGAACGACGTTGTTCAAACTTCAGACTGGCATGGTGACTTCAAACTTCAGACTGACTTCGGACTTTGGACCACCGGCCTTTCGTCGAAGGCCGAAACATCAGCTCTTTCTCTCTCGAATCCCTTTTATTGTTCATAAATCCAGACATTCCTTCAGCCAGACAATCCGCGTAGCTATCACAAGGACACCTTCTTCAGTGGCCTATGAATGTTTGCTTTAGAGGAGCAAGGCAACAGTCATGAGTCAGTAATATCTTAAATTGCAACTGCTGTTGCCCGCATCCTGAGCGTTCTGCCCGTAAAATGTCGAAAATTAGCCCCCCGGATCGTACGCCTATGGCAACAGTACATTCATTAGTCTGGTCATTTTCGTGTAAAAGGTAAGGTAAAGTCTGCATTCGGGCCTAGTGGCCCATCAGGCCGGAGCTTATCCCGGTTTCATGTGCACAATTTGGATTGTTCACAAAAAACAACTGATAGAAAAACGGCTTCTGGAATTATGGAAAGTAATACTACGAGAAACAAAACAGCGAAAACTGTCTCCTCGTATAGAAATCTCATAATCTAGTCGTTAAATATTTTGCCAGAGAACACCGTACAACGGAACTCGGTCAGCCCCCAAAAAACTGACCAAAGCACAAATTTGCAAACTCGTGTAGAAAAAGAAACATTTATAAATAGTAGAACGTTCACTCCGCAAAGCCACGAAGTAAGTTTATAGAATTTATTTTACTATGAACTCAGTCCGTTTATTTCAGTTTTGTTTCGAGTCCAATATTTTCCCTATCTTTGAATTTATGCATGTACTGAGATCATAGAAAATTAATTCGACAGGAAAACAAAAGCAAATTACTGGCTCTGTTTGTCACATTGATGCTTCGGTTTTTCCTTTAAACAGCTCCATGAAATAAAATCGAGATTTATCTTCTTACTAGCAAATGACCACCCTGGGGCGGATCCAGGAATTTTTGATAGGGGGGGGGGTCCAAACTTTGGCTCAGTTGAGTGATAACAACCGATCATGTCGATGCAAGAATTTCAGCGTAAAGCAAGTAGTAAAAATAAAAATAAATTCGTTTAGGGAAGGGATGTCCGGAAAACAACTTCCCCCCCGGACCCTCCCCCTGGATCCGCCACTGCTACCGTCAGGGCCGGGGCACTTCGGTCCACTCATTGACGCATGTGTCGGGACCTTTTGTATAACGAGAAATAACACAATAGACACTATTCTTATTCAATAACATGCAATTTAGTGGCGGGGTATTCTGCAGTTAAGCCTTGAGCACACAAAAGACTTGAATATTTTGTCTTTGTAAGCGCCGGCCTTTTTTGAAAACAGTGTTCCTGAGCTGCGCGTTAGAAAATTTTACACTTCTCTAGAACAAACAACAGTACGTTAGAAAGCTTTAGAAGAGAAGATACGGCATTTGTCAAGCCCATTCATATTTGACGATCTTGTAAGTTAGAGCGAATTGTTCACCCACATGGCAATTCCAGAATTTTACACAACTTTGCTTTCGCCTTGGGAATAATTACGTACGCTAGTAACACGAAAAACAAGAGTACATGTATCAACAAATTACAAAGTCGAGAAGGTGTGGGTGTGTTTATGTTATTGTGCCTGACAATGACTACACGCCGACTTGAAGCGCCGCAGAAATCATTATTGAAAGAAAAAGACTTCCTATTTGAATACTATGTCCGCATGGTAGGTGATCAAGTGTAAGTCGATTTATCACTTTTTGCAAAGATCCAGCTAAATTGACAACATTTAGTTGGCATGGAAATTTAGAAGTTCATTAAAAACTACATAAGGTGATTATGCGTGAGACAATGTAGAAAAGAATAGCATTCTTTCCCGGTCGCTTGAACAAGCTAGCGCAACCAATCAAAAGAAGCAAATACCCAAAGGATCTCTGTCGTCAAAGCTTAATTTGGAGCCTCGTTCAATCTTTCCATCATTAGCAACGAAGTTGGAGAGCTGAAGGTAAGTTTTGTTGTCAGGTAGATATCTTCTGTATTACCAACGCACGCCCTTTAATTTCAAATCAAAAGCTAGACACGTAGTGGAGTCTTCATCCAGGTAGAGTTTTCAGCATTTCAACGACATTTGTCCAGGTAAATCTTTGAAGCATGGGCGAATCGCAATCACGCCCTTATTCCATACAACAGAGCTGAATTTGTTCAGGCGTTCGTGTCTCTATTGCTTATTGGGTACATAACTGCAATGATCTTTCGTTTTTTGAAATCTTTCTTCGCAGTTGAGATATGAAATTTCACTATATTCATGCACTTTCTAAGGGTATTTTACGAAACTTAGCTGGCTCGATTGCTCAGTTGGTAGAGCACTGCACCGGTGTCGCAAGGTTTAGGGGTCCGAGTCCCGTTCGCGTGGACTTTTTCAGGAGTTCTTTACTCAACTGAAGTTAACTACAAAACTAGTGCGATAATCTTTCTTTTGTTGAAACCATACAAACTGTCTTCCAGTGTTGTACTTGCTTTCGCTTTGCTCATCGTAAATAGTTTAAGTTTTTAAACCTTCCGAAGCTTGCAAGACTAGGTAAAAATAGCTTCGATGTCGGGTCTTTGTTTGATGTGGTAACGTTTTAGAGCTACTAAACAGAGGCAAAAATTAAGTTTGTGCACGAAACGGCACCCCTGAGTTGTATCCTTTACATGGTAATTAACTAGGAAGAAAGTAAGATGTTCCATCGCTTGCAGTTAATGACTTCCAAATTTCATATGAAAATGCAGTGGCTATTCCAGGCCCCCCCTTCCAGAACCGAATTTTTATTTTTACTGCTTGTTTGGCGCAGAAATTCTCACATCGACAGGTTCGCCTATTATCACTCAATTGAGTCTAAGTTTGGGCCCACTCTGTCAAAAATTCCTGGATCCGTCCCTGAAATGCGTTGTTCGAAGAAACAATGCGGCTGTAATAGTCTCCAGCTTTTAATTATGGTTAATTTCTTATTAAACCATGGAACCATGTGCAAAAATGCACCCATATTGTTTGGCATTACTGTAAGCGAACAAACGAACAATTCCTTCAATAGACTATAACTTGACCGGAGCCGGCGTCTAATTCAACAAATATTTAATTTGAATGAAAGTTACGGTTTATTGCTTGCTTTCGTAAACTCCGCTTGATTTTTGATTTTAGCCTTAAATAATGGCTCATATTCCACTCGATTACTCACCAGGTTAAACTGTCACATGATTTCGATTTCAAATAGTGACTTATGAAGACATACACGAAACTTGAACGGGGCAATCGCACACATCAAAGCACACAGTATGAAAATGTAATCTTTCATTTCGCCTTTGAATTTTACTTGTAGTCAAAACATTCTTTTATAGTGACGTGGTCAGTGAAATTTAGGAGGAGTTTGCTAAATTATTTGTAGCAACAACAACAACAACACTTTATTATATATACTCGACTTCATTAACCTTACATAAAGACAAAGTTATGCGGACGATAAAGTTAGAATTTCGAGAGGAAAAGCAGTTGAATCATTTTCTTTTACTAATATATGTTGACAGCACCCAGAATCAAGAAGAGACCTGTGTTATAAAATTTTCACACGATTCTCTTCTTAAGCGTCCTTTGAAATAATTTCTTTGAAACGGATTTCACAGATGGATAAAGTAATCTGAAATGCAAATGTAAGATTGTGAAACCAGTTGAAATGTTGCTTTAAATGCTTTTCGTTTTGTCTCTTTGTAGGAAACGTTGCACAGCTGATTAACCATGGCCAAATTTTTGCTTACATTAATCTGTATATATGGAGTTTCTCTCGCGTTGGGTTCCGACAGTAAGTGCTTTGTTATTGCCCCACTTTATTAACAAGCACTGCAAGTGCGTTCGTAATGTACAACAAGGTCCAACGAAGCAGATCGGCCCGCACGCATTGCGGACCATTATACTGAATCAGCCACAAATGATCCTGGCAGCTTGCGTATTATGCCTATGGCTTAAGCTTTTACCACTGTTTTATGTGGAAACTTTTCCTGGACAAAGTTTCATTATCTCGTGAGAAAATGTTTCTCCAATCTGCTTTACTTTATCTAAATGACAAAATTTATGCCGCTGCAATTTGAATGCTTCGCGTGCCAATTAGTCAATTTATAAATGTAAGATTTTAAGGTCTTTGATGACCCTCAGCCACCCCCAGAAATTTTCAATCCCTTCTATGGGGGCAGGGGAGAGGAGTATGGAGATTTTCTGCAACTACTCCTGTAGAAGTTTTGAACTTATTCAATAATTGAGTTCACAATATTCAAATACATTTTCAGGTAGAAGGGGAAACTGCCATCGTGTTATCTTAGTTAGTAATGTTACTTTTCTAAGTTCTTTCTTGTTTATTCTACTTTCAGAGTTTAACTACATTAAAAACGATCCGTTGGGTAAGCTATTTTTATCCATTTTTTTCCTTTTCAGTCGTTGGATGCCAGAATAGGAAATTATTTAATCCACATTAATCATAGTTTCTGGGGTTCTCTTTTCGTCCAGTATTTTTGCTGTCCCCTTAGGGGATTTCTTCAGGGTTTTTTTTGCTAATTCCTACAGTTACCTCTAAGAACCCCTTCACAGTTTTCTCCGAGTTACCTCTCGAAATTTTGGTTGTTGGGATCCCTGCACAGTTGATTTATTGCGATTTCCTTAGACATCTATGTCCACGGGGGGACATAGTCAACGGGGAGAGTAGCACGGTTCCCATGGCCTGTGTAGAATGAACCTTAGAGGGAATCCTGGACCGGGGAGGGAGAGGGGGAGGGGAGCGTTCATCTGAGTTAACTCTGGGAAGTTCCCCATTGTTTTCGACAGGGTTCACGTTGGCCGATCTAATGCAGGTCCGTTTGTGTCACTTTGGCTTGAAGTTCTTTAAAGTGTCTATATGGCCTACAGGGTTTTTATGCTTTTGGTATCTTTATATTGCACAAGCAAGTATTCCAATTTTATTTTTTGGATTCCGCAACGTTTTTGCCACAAAATTGAGCTTTAAAGTTCCCTCGTCGGCCACGCCCAATGAAGATGACCGGGAGTTGCTACTAAAAAAGAGTCCTGGTTCTAGAACGGGCCGTGACGTCAAGTCAGGAAACGTCAAATCTTCCTATCAGTTCATTTCACTTTTAATTCAGAAATACAATTAATTGAAAGTGATTTCATCCGAATAATATGTCTGATAGATGTGTTGTTGTGAGGTGTTCAAATACTGCTGCCTCAAAGAAAGGAATTGCCTGAAGTGACGTCATTCATCACCAATCTTCGATCACGCGGTCAACTCCATTGGGCGTGACCAAGGCGAGAAAATTAAACCTTGATTTTGGGGTGAAAAGTGATGGAATCGAAAAAAAAAATTCAGAATAGTTTTCTACGCATTCTAGAGATTCCAAATCCAAAACAATCGCTTTTGACCGTATGGACACTTTAAATCAAGCCTGTGTGCCAGGCGTAAAAAGGGGAGGGGAGGGTAAAACACGAAAGGGAAAAGGAAAGGAGACAAAGGGAATGCGTCATTTTCCCTTGCCCCTCCCCTTTTGACGCCTGAATTAAGTCTTTCGTGAGTAGGTTAAGAATTCACTACGCGACTAAGTGCACTCCTAAATGCAACACAACGTTCTGTTTCTATGAACATAATACCAGTAACTACAAGGTCAAACGTCATTTTTCAAGCGCAAGCCAAGTATGTTAAAAAGTAGCCTTCTCTCGCGAAAGATGTACCACGTACATTGTACAAAATACCTTGATATAGAATCCTTGAATTCTGTACTGCTGGCTTTACTCGATAAATTTAACCTATTCCTTTCCTCATCATTTTAGGTCCAAGCAATTGGGATGGTTTATGCTTCAATGGAACAAAGCAGTCCCCAATTGACATTAATTCCACTACAGCGACTTACAAGTCATATGCCGCCTTTAACCTGCAGAACTTCGGGGATACACCAGCGGTTAATTTCAGTCTTAAAAATAATGGGCATTCACTAAAACTAGTCATTCCTCCTTTTACGTACTTTGTCAATGGTGGTGGTCTCAACGGGAACTTCACAACTGCTCAGTTTCACTTTCACTGGGGATCCGCAAACTCTAAAGGATCCGAGCATTTTGTGGATGGCGAACAGTACGCTGCCGAGGTAAGAACAAACATGGCCTGCCCTTTTTAAGGCTGTGGCAAATGAGGACGCATTGTTGTGGACAAACGTTTCCTTGTTTGCACACGCGAGGAACATTGTTGGGGACATAAAAATTGTTTCCAAGACACCAAAATGTTTCTGAATTTTTTGTGTCCGCAACAATGTTTCCTCGTTTGTTCATGCAAGGAAACATGACCAACAATGTGCCCGCTGCAATGTGTTCCCGTTTGCCACGGCCTTTAGAGCAGCCAGTCAAAAAGGATACAGACGACGCAGAAACATGAACACTCGAGGCAAATGTTAAGTGCAGGTGCAAGCCACGATTGGGTCTTTTTCTGAAAGAGGCGCGAGAAATTTAATGCGAATTACTTTGGGCACTCGGGTGAAAACAGCTTTAATGGAGCTACAATGTACGTGGGATGGCTAATCTTGAGATAATTAGCCTAAAAATTTCAGAGAGGAGCCTGTACTCTTTTGGTAAAGTGTGTGAGGGATCATTTGTTTTCGCGTGAAATCTAACTTACGCTTTCCAGTTCTCAGATCTTTATAGCGCAACGTTTAACTTCAGCATATAACTCATTAATTCAGTCACGGAATTGAACTTTATTAATTAATCATCTCGATTGTTTTGCGTGAGTCAATTTCTGGTAATTTTAGTGTTCTAGTAAATGAGCGGGTTTTATGTTTTCAGGGAAGAGGTTTCGGGACATAAATGACATACTTTTCTTGCCAAGGCGGCTATGATCTTGAATCTTAAGTTTATAACACATATTTCAGACTTGACAGCGGTGCGATCATGAAATCAAAATTTCTGCGGCTTCGCGCTTTTTTATACATCAAGAGTAGGTTAGAGGATGTGACAATACCAATCCACAAATTTCTCTTTATTAACCCAATTCTCTTTTCATTTGTTTTCAATTAACAGATTCATTTTGTCAACTTTAACGTCAAGTACGCAAACATTTCTGAGGCGAAGTACAAATCAGACGGCCTTGCTGTCCTTGGTTTCTTTGTCAAGGTATTGTGAGTTTCAATTCTTGGCGGTTACCAGGGTCTCGTTCCGGTCAGGGCCTGTACCCGAGGAGAAAGTGGCTCGAGAGACACATGAATTGATTTGATTGGCTACAGTCGAACAAAGCAGGTCCAAAGGGACTTTATCGCGGCTGATGTGATTGAATCCCCTTGGCAAGATTCTATAATCAATTCATGTGTACCCAGCCGAAAACCACTTATTCTTCGTGCAACATGCTAACTCGTGTTGTGGATTCAATTTAACTTCCCAAGGTGGAGTTGTTTTTGGGGGAGTTAAAGTACCCCCAATTTTGGTGCAACTTTCTGAAAATCACTGTGCAGCTGGCGCACTGAAGGGACAAGATGCTCTTGTGACGAGAATGGTGGGTTCCCTCTGATTCTAACGATAACGATCTGTTTAATTTCATTATCTCGCAGGTTGGAAGTGCGAATTCTGCTTATAATAGCATCTTCAATGAAGCCCCGAAAATGGTGAACGGAAGTAAGAGCACCTTTTCTTCGACCTGCATTATTTTTACTTAAAGGACCTACATCACAAAATTGAGTCATTTGACGAACCAAATTCCCCTTAAAATGTAGGAAACCTAAAACTAATAGTTTACTAAGGAAGCAAAACACAAAGAGATGATACTAAACCAAAAAGGAACAACGATGGTTAAGGATGGAGAAGATTGAGACGGATTGCACATGAGGATTTTGAAAAAATTGGGCTAATTTATTTAAAGTGACGTAGCTCCTAACAGGTTTAAGCAGTTTCCACAGTAACAGTCTGACAGTGTATGGAACGCTTTCACTTTATCATGTCGAAGTGCCTTAAGAACTAATTTTTCGGCTGTTCCTTTATTTTACAGGTTCCACCGTTGATGGCATTGCATCCTTCAAACTCTCCAGTCTTCTGCCCGCCAATAAAGCCAAGTTTTATCGGTATGTGGGCTCCCTGACCACGCCAGGGTGTTTAGAGACTGTCCTGTGGACAGTTTTCAGCGACCCCATCGAGATATCGTCGGCTCAGGTACGCATTTCGATGTTGCTTTTTGTTGCTGCTGTCTTTGTTTTGTTATATCATCTGGATATCCAAACACCGAAAAAAGAGTTCAAAGTACGACGCACGCGAACTTATATAACTTCTTTATATTGTATACGTTATTATGCAATCAGTGCCGGTTCTTTTACGAGATTGTGGCAAAAATAAGTGCTAGCACAGTGTTTAGAAGCCCAGATTTATTTCTGTTCGTTTATTGGAATTCACAGATAAATGCACTGCGCAATCTCAAGATGAACAGCAGTATGCCCATTGGAGATAACTACCGTCCGATCCAGTCCCTTAACGGCCGAACTGTGTACGTCAGTTTTAAAGAGGAAGAAACGGCATCGCCTTCAGGAACAGCTACAATTCCAACTGAAGCTGATGCTGCAGCGGTCACTAAAATCACCACTGGTCTGGTGCTGTTGATGTTGTCTGCTGTACTTTTCTTCAATTAAACGCAGCTGGATGGATAACGTTGACGACACGTTGGTGCGCTGTGCCATATAGGTTATGACTGAAGATACTAAATAGTTGTTCATTAATTAAAAGGCCAATTGCTGGCGTTCTGGAAATCAGTTTTTGCGATAATATGGCGAATTTTAGCCGGGGATGACATTTCAGCTCTACTGAAACTTCTTCGTGGCCGCAGAAACATAATCACTGCATCAATACGCTTTAGCTCACTTTTCAGCCCGTTCTGAAATTTGAACATGATTACATTAGGCTTTCAGCTCCCAGACTGAAGTTTCCAGTCCAGTTTTGGAGATGTGACTCAAATCCAGTGCTTGCTACAAAACCGTCTTCATGTAATCACGAACGTCTTTTCCAGACGATTTCTTCTAGAAGCCGAACGGAAATCTCAGTCCCGATAAACGGACTGAAATTTGTAATGCAATTGGCCCTTAAGTTCGGTACATACAGGCACTTGAAAAGATGTAAGGACACAAGGAAAAGTCTCTTTATAGCTGAGTTCACCGATGAAACTTGTTGTAGGAGTCTTGTAGTCGTTTCGCGGTGGCTTTTGTTCGTATAAACCGGTCTAACTCCGGCTAGACTTTATCTGTGTCACTTTCAGACGCTAAGCCTTTTCATTACACGGCCCTGAGTCAAGTAAATATCAGTAAACAAAAAGAATCTTCAGTCTTAACCTAATGAGTGTGAAGTTTCGTCAAGCCATTTTCAACTGAGTTGCCTTGTACGTTTTCTCATTGAAGCCTGCTGTAAATGCTCGACATGAGTCGACCTTTTTCACGTAATTGCACTGGCCACCTTGACTTAGAACTTTTATGACTTGAATTTTGACTCCAGCTCTATGATATTAAATGCGATCTTGGTTAAAGGAGTGTTGCATAGTTTGGAATTTTGCCATATTGTTTTCCCCTTTGTTTTTAAGTTTATTTTGTTTAATAAAAATATTTTTGCCTTTTCAAGTTTCCAACTCGGTAACCCTCGTCTTTTTTCATTCGTCGTTCCTTTCGCAATCAGCGTTCTTGGTGCTCACCAAAGAAACCCAGCAGAAGGGACGAGTTCGTCGTTAATCGCGCTGACCCTATTAAAGGATAAGAACTGGATTGATACCCCATTTGAGGCACAAATCCGATAAATGACGCCCTATACAGGCAAGGAAAAAACGAACTCTAAGAAAGGTATACGAATGCTGTTCTTTAAATGGCTATGCTACTCTCTATCTATTCTGGGATAGAAAATAAGTAGCGGTTGTCGGCAAAATGGCGGCCTCTTCTTCGCGTTTGCGAAGTGTTTTCAGGGTCTAAGTGGGTAAGCCAATTAGATTCAAGGATTTCCAATATAATCGAAATAGAACAAAGACGAGTTTCTTCTAATTATATGCATAAAACTAATGCTCTTCGCTTCAAATGTCCGTTAAAGCGTATTTGTATCACAGCTGCAGACATTTTTGAGTATTTTGGAATTGAAATACTTGCAATACTTAAAACCTGGCGTGTTTTCCCGACAGTGAATAGCTTTAAGGTATTGTCATGCATCGCAATCCTTCAAAAGAACCAGTTGATTGAGAAAGACGATGCGCCCGAGGAGTTTATCAATAACCAAACCAATAGGAAACTAAACTGGGTACTTAGGTTTGACGTTATCACAAGTGGCTATTGAACACAATTTTAATTGCCAGCTGAATAACTTAATCTTCAAGTATTTTCAAACAGTGCAAGGCGTCTTAAATGACATTCCCTGAGAAGAGCTCCTCTGCGACTTTTCAAAACTAACGCTTCGAAAATGAAAAAGGAAGAAGTGAATGTATATACCACAGTAGTTATCCAGTTTTTCGTTATCCCAGAGAGACTCTGGCCTCAGAGGCTTTCTTTCACACTTTCTCAAGCAAAAAAACCGTCATGGAAGTTGAAGCGGAAGAATACGAGGTTTTCAAGCTCATTGATTCGCGACACGTTGCCGCCGCTTTAATTTGCGCGCGGTTCATTTCCGCCACTTCGCGACTCTTTCATAGAAAAATATAAAAAAAGAAAGGGTAATCAGCCCTTAAAGCAAACGCAAAATTTGGAACATCTTTCCGTTGGTTTGTTGGATTGTTTCTCACCGTAGGAGTATACAGGCAGTGCTGCAGAAATTGCCTGGTTGAGCACAGATCATAAAAGGAAAGCGAATGTGCTCTGCGAATTTGTCAATTAGTTATGAACGCACATAGTTTTGGAAGAATGTTCAGTTATTTGCCTAGTTTAGTTCGGGATTGGTTTTCTGTATATCAAGTCTCGATTTTATCTATTTGTTGATTGATTCATTATTAAGTTATCTCGGATTTTCAAACAAGGTAGCCTGCGTCTCGGTACAAGCTAGAACCCAGATTTTACCATTTGCCAGCCCAGGAGCTACCACCAATATAAGCCTGTCTCAGGCTTACGGATAGTGGCGCACGCGAAGAAAAGATACGCGAGCCGAGGAGCGAAGAGAGAACAGGCTATACTAATACCTGGTTGCATTGAACTTCTGTCGCGTGAGAAAATTTATTTCTTTCGTATTGGGGCAAATTTCAAGTTTAGGCCCCTGGATTTAGTTATAACGGCGATTTTGTTAAGCCAGGGCAGGTTCTACGGTTTTTATTTTCCCCAATACATTTCATTCTAATATTGGCCGGGCGATAGAAAATTAGCCTGGGTCGCAGACGGACAAAACCGCACGTATAGTCCCGACTTCAACGCAGGCTAACGAAAATCAGCTTCGTTGTAAACTATATGAAAAGTGCCGCTGTTACGTAATCAATGATTTATGCACGTTTTACTGACCAAGAATTGCTTGTATTGCTTTATTCAAACCTTATTCAAACATTGGGACGTCAGTGTTCATTTTCCAAATAGTTAAACATAGAATGTTTACCCAGCATAGATTCTATGTTCAGTCTGTTCTCAGCAGAACCTGCCAGCAGGCTCACTATTGGATCACACCTACGCACGAGTGGCGATTAAAACGAGTTAAGGCAGTGAAGCAATTATTATCAAAATCACACAGGTAAAATCACGGCTTGCGTTGGAGGCACGCCAACCTAATTCACGTTTATCACGTAGACTGTTTATTCATCGGGAATCGAAAGGCCAACAGACTATCGGACTATCGGATAGTACTGAAAAAAGCATGATCCTACCATTCGTTTGAATACATTTCGTGAGTTTACCTCCTCTGTTGACTCGATAACGTATCAATTCTGGATAATCGATGTTTATACACGAACCTCCTCAACCTCGTCTCAATTTTTTCAGATCGCAAAAGACAAAAAGGCAATGGCAAATATCTTAATTCGAAGAGCGGGGAGTGATGGGTTACCCAATTCTCCCGAGCCAGATCATGTGTGAAGCTTTCGAAGGCGCGCAATGAACACACCACAACACCAGGAACTCCGTGCCCTACTCTTTACGATAAGTGTGTGGGTTCTTTAACGTCCCTGCTGACCGTAACAATGATAAATGAGACGGAGCCTACGGTTTTATTGTCCTTATCCGAGAAGACTAGAACATCTAACCATTTGCAGATGCCATTGCATAAGAAACACGTTCTCCTCAGTTATTTTAAGATCCCGAGTGTTGGTCCGGTTCGAGGTTCGAACTCAAGACCTCTCGCACTGTAGTCCGATGCTCTACCAACTGAACTAATCGGTCGGCGGTGTAAGAATCGAACTGCTTAGAGTTCGAAAGCCTTCTTGTAACCACTGTTTTGGAGATGTCATGTTGTCAGTCAATTATTGACAATTAAAATATTATAATTATAAGGTCCGCCCCGAAACAAAAATATCCTTGCACAAGACACTGTTCGTTGCATAACTCGTTCCGCCTCCTACAGTTCGGGTGTAAGAAGTCTAAGAAGCACACTCCGAAGAACGAACACAACTGCTGTAAGGTAAGGTGCTGTTGTAACATCTCTGGGTCGGTAGCCAAGCCTTCTAATAGCATCACTGGTTGAATGCTAAAGATTACATAGTTTCGTTGATATTCGTAGCTAAGGTTGTTAAGGTTCTCGACCAAGCTAGACCACCTCAGGCTAGATTAATTAAATGTTTTGCAAATTCAAATTGTAAAACAAGAAGGCGCTACTACATCGGCCTGATAGCGCCTTCTGATCCTTTCCGCCGGTAAGAAGTTTCTCAGTAATAAGCTCGTCCTGATAGAAACAGCAGAAACAGTATCAAAACTTTTGCCGTTGCTAAAGGCAACAGATGAGATAATGGGAATCCTTCAGAATGGTTCAAGTATTTTGCAAAACGTGTTTTTAACCCCGCAAGTAAGAAATAAGTTTGGGGCAGTGAACGATTACTGGTCGGGGATAGTTTTCCCCGCAAATAGCTCAGACATGCAGCTTTCAATTCCTGATGGCATGCAAGCACTTGAGTGTCTAAGACTTATGGATTATTAACTTTGAGCTTTCGGCAAATAATAGCCCGCGGCTTTGCACAGTATGAAGCAGCACCCCTCCATAACGGCTTCGCTTCTTTATTAGGAGTTAATACATTGCTTTGTGGCCAAAGGGAATTAATTAATTATTCGTTGACTCTGGTGAGCTCGTGCCTAGAAATATCAACAGAGAGGTCAAGAGCACTGTTTTTGTTTCTTTCACTTATAAGATTTTTGAGTACAAAACGCGCATATCTGCGCCACCAAGTTATGCATTTTTGGCAGTGTTCCGGTTCATAAAAATAATTTTGACAGCTTTCTTTATTGGGTGTGATCAATCATGCAACAAGAGGTTTGAGATCGGAAGCACACTTCACTCCACTCCGGCTCAGTGAATATTTAACTATTCCGCCCTTTTGCAAACACTTCAGCACCGTTGTACATTGCCCTTTTAACTCCTTTCATAAAACGAGTTTCTATCCCCCACCCCCTGTGTGGTGTCAAAACATTATCTTCTGTGTGATGTTGCTTGGAAGCTCCCTTTCGGGGCATCTAGGAGACAGCCTTCTTAATTACAGACCCAAGGCGCTGGCAGTTGCTAAGGGATTACGCAAGAAAAAAGAAAAATTAATATTGCGTGTGCGAAACTAGTGCCAGTCCCAAAACGAACCAGAAATAACATACCCAGCTTTGTATAAATCGGTCGTATGGAATTACTATGGAGTTCCATTCCTGCTAACATTCCTGACATTCCTGCTAAAATATTCGCAAGGACTGAAACTTTCGGTTTGTTTCAAAGAAATGCTTCGTGCCCTAAAGCTAGCTAGATCGCCAATCAAGCTTTTTGTCTCTTCGGCGATGTGTAATTCAGGTTTTAACCAGCCTTGCTCGTTACGTTTTACGGCACCACGTGATTCAAATGTACATGCAGAAATAAAAGACGGTCTCTGATTGAGCGAATTCCCGAAGGCGAATTAGGCGCGAGAAAGTTCTTGATAATGGAGCTAAAGCTGCGATTGGCTAATATCGGGAAAGGAATGTGGTTCGGTTGTCAGCAGCCGTCAGCAGCCGTTGCGTGACATTCCAAAAAGCTGCTGCGAATGAGGCTAAGGGTGCGTTCCTTTGGGGTGATCCGGATCAGGATCAGTGATCCGGATCATGGTGCATCAAAGGCGCCGGCGAATCCACTCTAAGCAAGGATTCGCCGGCGTCTTTGAGGCACTATGATCCGGATCACTGATCCTGATCCGGATCACCCCAAAGGAACTCACCCTAAGAAAACCGTGAACACCTGAAATATTTATGAATGTTGGGTGTGTAGTGACCAATCACAATTAAGTCCAGGACACGCGAACAAACCTCAAAACCACAAACTAATTACTGCATGTTGCTGTTTGCGGTTTAGTTTTCTCAAAATATATTTAATCATATTTTTTGCGAGGAACCAAACTACCTTTTAAATGTTAATAATAGTTTATTAAGAAAGAAAGGTGGCGCTAAACCTAACAGAAACAAGGATGGAGGAGATTGAGACGGATTGCAAATGGCGATTTTGAAAAACATGGGCTATTTTTTTCCAAAATGCACATTCATGACATAGCTCCTTTAACTGGACCACCCAGTGAAGGAGTAAAAGTTCGTCCCATGGCCCAGTTGCTTCACTTTAGCTCGGCTCCAAGCCACTTTGTGTTATCACTTCGCAACCAGCTAAATTGAAAAGCGCGTGGTAAACAACATGCTGGAAAAAATTGCGAGTTGCCAGTTGCCAGTCTGCGAGTTGTGAGTTTACGAGTCTGTAAATAAAATCTCGGCACTAATAACAGGTATGCTTCTCGAAATAGGACTCAGCTCTGAAAACAAGATGGTTTTTACGACGAACGCTGCAAGTAGAACTCATCACTGGTAACACGAACGCTTTACAGCGCGACGCGCCTAACTGTGGCCACCCAACAAACTTTTTTGACAAGTTATAATTAGCCAATCAGGGATCGTGAATTTGTTTGAGCTGTCCCGCCTCCTAGGAATTGTCAAAGCTGGAGCGCTTACCATTTGCACGAAAAATCCGGTTATTCCGGGATGAATTCAAATGGAACGGCTCATTCCGATGGAATTTTTTCAGGTAAAAGGTAATACCTTTCGAGGTATTACCTTTTCCCTGGGTTGACCGGAATTTCCGGAAATTTCTGTACCATTTGTCCATAAACCTTGCGCCAGGCTCCTTACGCAACATTTCCGAGAAGGAATGTGAGACGGCGGGAACGTTCGTCAGATGAATCTTCACAGACTTTATTCCTGTGGCAGCTGTTTCTTTCCATCGCCACTGTTATTGGAATTCTTGCAACACGGCTGTAGCACTCCCAATTGAAGTATACTGAAATTAGCTTAAATTCATCCAAGGAATGCGTGGGTATCGATCGCCTGTTCTCTCAAAAGTCCATGGAATCGGTTGAAATTAATCTCTTGTCTTTACAAATGTGGATGCTGCAGGAAAAAGAATAAGTCGTCTTCTTCCTCTCCAAAGAAATCGTTTTCAAAGTCGTCGTCCGCTAAATCGTCTGACACCGTCTTTGACTTTACAAGTCCGGTCGACATGTTTGTTGTTATCCAACTGTACTTCGGACCAAATGGTTCGGCTCAATCCGATCCATTTCCTTGGTGAGGAATAGCGCAGTTCCAATTGTCAAAAAAATTCCACGGAAAATTTCGTTCAAATGGTAAGCGCTCCTGTTCTCACGAAACCTGTCACGCTATTAATAAGAAGGCGGGACAACTCAAACAAATTCGCGCTCTCTGATTGGCTAACTTGTCAAAAAAGTTTGTTGGGTGGCCACAGTTAGGCGCGTCGCGCGGTAAAGGAGCCATGTCGTGATCAATATCATGATCAATTCATATTTTCTGGTACACAAAATTGATTTCAAATTGAGAGAAGGAATTGATTTAGAAAACATAACGCTCAGAAATGCCCAATTTTTCTTAATACATTCTCCGCCTTTAATGCTTACTAAGAAAGACGCAGTAAGCAAGACGTGGGCTACAAACGTACAACCTTGTCAACTCGTAAACCTCGCTCGCGCAACTCGCAACTCGCAGACTCGTCGCAACTCGCAAACTCGCAACTCGCAAATTAGTCGACCCCGTTAAGATCCGTTAAAACTCACTCGCGTCGAATATTATACCAATACAAATTTCTAATGACTTAATTTATTTGGAGTTAAATCGTTTGAAACCTAGCGCTGCTTTCATGTGTGACGATCTTTAGATAAATATTGCCACAAATACGAATTACCAAATTAAATTTACTGGCAGAATTTCAAGTTGAGTGAGCCTGTTTGACATTTTCCGGTAGTGATCTACGAGAAAAACGCTTTTTATTCAGCTTTTGCAGGCAGACCGGAAGCCAAGCTCGTGGATCTAAAATCACGTTTAAATCACTTCCGGATACGCCATCAGCAGTCTCAAAGGGCGGTTTTCTTCATAAGTCGTTTACTGTGCATTGAATGTTAAAACGATGTGAACTCGTAAAGCAGAGTACAAAAGACACAAAGCCAAAAATAAACATTGGCTTGCATTTATTGATTTTTCCGAGAATTAATTTCATGACAGGCAAGCAAAAGTGTGTCAGTTAAACAATGACGTTTTCTCGACCGTTGCCTACAGTGCAGTGTGGCGCGAGCTAGACTATTCAGACTGGCCAATGTTCCCAACGGGAGCTGATTAAGCGCTGGAATGTAACGGAAAGTATGTGACTCGCTCTGGTTAATATATTCAAGAGTATAAATATGCGTTGTTCCACCTCGTGTCCTCCTGTTTTCCCGTAAACTCACGGCCGCCAGTTCGAAGCTTGTTCGTTTACTGTTCTCTCGTTTATGGCTCAAGTTCCACGTCCGCCGGCCCCACCAGCTCCACCGGCTCCACTGGCTCCGGCTCCGGCACAACCTCAACGGCCACAACAACCAGCTCAGCAAGCGCAACCGCAGCAAGCTATGACTTTAGAGGTAAATATCCCTTATTCATCTTGTTTATAGTCGCAGTTTGGTCTTGGGTCATGTTAGTTGCTTTACTATATTTCGGTTCACCGCTTCGCTATATCTGTATGCTTGTTTTGGTCACTGCTGAACTCGGTGTTCGGCGAAGAATGTTTCTTTGGGCCTCTCGGGCCGGGCACGTTTACTGAATGTGTTTCAGGTGCCTTTTAGGTATGTTTGGCGTTTACTGGACTTCGTGTTCAGGAAAATTTATTCTAGTTTGGGCCTCTCGGGCCGGGCACGTTTACTGAATGTGTTTCAGGTGCCATTTAGGTGTGTTTGGCGTTTACTGGACTTCGTGTTCAGGGGAATTTATCTTAGTTTTGGGCCTCTCGGGCTGGGCACGTTTACTGAATGTGTTTCAGGTGCCATTTAGGTCTGTTTGGCGTTTGCTGAACTTTGCGTTCAGGGAAATTTATTCTAGTTTTAGGCCTCTCGGGCCGGGCACGTTTACTGAATGTCTTTCAGGTGCCATTTAGGTGTGTTTGGCCTTTACTGAACTTCGTGTTCAGGGAAATTAATTCTAGTGTGGGCCTCTCGGGCTGGGCACGTTTACTGAATGTGTTTCAGGTGCCATCTCGGTATGTTTGGCGTTTTACTGGACTTCGTGTTCGGGGAAATTTATTTTGTTTGGGGCCTCTCGGGCCGGGCACATTTACTAAATGTGTTTCAGGTGCCATTAAGGTATGTTTGGTGTTTACTTAATTTCGTATTCATGGAAATTAATTTAGTTTGGGCTTCGCAGGCCGGACATGTTTACTGGATATGGTGCCGATGCTATATTTAGGTGTGTTTAGCCATTTCTACTGTACTCTGCTTTCTCGGAAACTTTTCCTGTTTGGGCCTCTCGGGCTGGACATGCGTTAAGTGAAGTTATATTATGTCCCAGTTAGGTGGGGCTGGTGCCAACTGAGCTTCGTAGTCGGTGAATTGAAACGTATCATTAGGCCTCTCGGGCTGGGAATGCATTTTAATTTATCTCTGGTGCCGTCTAGGCAAGATTATTTTACTGGTATCTGAACTCTGTACTCGATTGATTTTACTCTATGACTGGACACGCTCATTGTTGTTAATCAGTCTTGTTAAACTACTTGGAGCCTGTTTATTGAATCCACTTAATCCAGTCCTAAATACTGAATTTGTTTCTTCGTCAAATTTTTTTTGCAGATCCCGATAATTGAGATTCGGGTGCTTCGCCTATTGTTTATTTGGGCTTGTGATTACTCTGCCTTAGCATGAATGCTGCTCGCGGTCCTGTTCCTTATG
This sequence comes from Blastomussa wellsi, assembly GCA_947652115.1. NCBI lineage: Eukaryota > Metazoa > Cnidaria > Anthozoa > Scleractinia > Plerogyridae > Blastomussa > Blastomussa wellsi. The sequence goes on from OX393569.1 coordinate 17,189,480, forward strand.
TGCTTGAGGTTAACTCATCATTTTTGAGGGGTGGGTAAATTTATAGCCTCGCTCAGTTTCCGAGTTACCATATTTCCTCACTAGGGATTTTGATGTTGTGTTGTGTAATCCAATAGGGGTTGTTTATACTAAATATAAACCTTGCTGTCGGGATTGGCTGACTTGAGTGTTTGATGTGAGTAATAGAGACGTGAATTCTGTTTATAACCGACTAAACGCCAATCTTTGTATTTTGCTTAGGATCAAGTTAGACAGCTCCGCGATCAAGTAGTGCAGGCAGCTCAGACATCAATGGTCGATCAGGCCCTGCTGATGGTCCGTCAGCTAGCATCCCGTCCACCCAAAGCTTTTGACCCCTACGCGTTAATTGGGGCCTTGGAGCATCTGGAGGATGTTGGTCGCCGTTCAGCACACCCTGATCTCAGAAAGTATACTGCGGTTCTTACTAATTGCAAGAAGCTGCCTCCCGGCCCTAGACTGGGTGATCTCGTGACACACATCTTGGGAAGCGACATCGAGAAGGAAGTCGCCAAGACTGTCGCCAAAATGTACAAGCCCGTGGTATCCCATCAGCAATCCGGAAATGGTGCTCCAACATACCCCAGGCCCCCTCAGGAATGGCCATACCCCGGGGCTGGGGGTACCCAGAGGTCAACGGCAAGAAATGTCAGGTGTTACAAGTGTCACCGTTTTGGGCACATGGCCCGAAACTGCCGTCAGACCTCTAATTGACTTTGACTTAATTTGAAGTATTTTTTTTTTTTCGTGTACACCTTTTCTCCTCGTATGCTATTTGAGCTGAAATAAAATGTGTCCAAATTAATTATCTGTTGTACCCCCTTTTTCTGTGCATTTTTACGCTTAGATGCCTCTCGTCCCTTAAGTCCAGTGGGGCAATTGTCCCAGGGCTCTCTAAAGCCCTTTGTGCCCGACTCTTGCAGTTGCGCCGGGACTGTTGCCCTTCGCTGGTCCCTGGGGGACTCTGGTTCTCACCCGTTTTTCTTCGTTTCTTCTTTTTTTTTGTTTTCTATGTTTTCCCTTTAGCCGCCATCCAAAAGACAATGTATTCAGCAATTCCAGGTACCTGATTGGGAGATTTCGCCCGATTTTGACCCAATGGCGGCAGCTGCATCATTTCGGGAACGGGTAGTTCGCTGGACAACTCTCCCAGGGACCGTTGCTAGGGCATCAGTCCCAGGCCATGAATGCATGCTTACCCAGAAACCGCCTACAGCACACATACAGCTAGTTACTACATTCAACTTGAGAAGGTCCTTCGCCATGACAGCCCAAGTGCCCTGTTGACAGAGGCTGTGGATGAGCACAATCCTACTTCTGATCTAACTCGATTATATCAGGACATGAACTCCGTGAAGAACTTTGTACAGGCATTCCCTAAAGATGACACTTTGAAGCGCAAATCCCCCTCTGAGAATGCACCTTAGGGCGGCTGGGAAGGTTACTGATCAAACTCTTTAGGCGATATTAGGTTTGGGATTAAGTTTTGGGATAGGTTTGTGAGGTATGGGAATATGGGATGTTTGTGTGGGAGGGGGCTCTTTTCGCTATGGGACGACTGTTCCACTGCCTCGCGGAGTGATCCACCTCATTGTTCATACATAGAACAATGGGTCCTATTATTTCCCAATTCTTAATCAGCGATCCGTGAAACAATGGCCAGTTTGGATATACTACTATTCAGACTGGCCAATGTTCCCAACGGGAGCTGATTAAGCGCTGGAATGTAACGGAAAGTATGTGACTCGCTCTGGTTAATATATTCAAGAGTATAAATATGCGTTGTTCCACCTCGTGTCCTCCTGTTTTCCCGTAAACTCACGGCCGCCAGTTCGAAGCTTGGTCTTGGGAGAAAAAGTGATAGGGTGTTTGGGTTGGGTGGGGTGTTAGAAGGACTGGTTGATATTTCTGTTCATGTGCCCACCCACCCACCCATCTTTTTCCTTATATCCATCCTGGCCTGCGCTCCGGATCCACCTCATTGTTCATACATAGAACAATGGGTCCTATTATTTCCCAATTCTTAATCAGCGATCCGTGAAACAATGGCCAGTTTGGATATACTACTATGGCTCTGTCGGACATTGCACTCTTTCAGCTTGAATTTAATTCTTAATATAGGTACAGGTATTCAAAAAATCTTTGCAGCACTGAAGAGCAAGTTCTTAATCCCTCCTTAACAATGTTTAGTGCGGCAGAGTGGACATAGTTGGACAAATAGTTTTTGAACACTCGCCTGACAGCTGTCGCGGTACATTTTGACATCGTTTAGTTCCATTTCCTTTACATTAACAGAAAATCTCTTAACTGCTTACACTTTGATATTTTCAGGTGAAGAATAAACATGAAGCGTTTTGTTTTGGCCGTCGTTCTGTGTTTCATTTGGACACCTCTCACTGTCAGCGCTGGTAAGTGCAACATATCCCTTTTAACGGTCACTCTAGAACTTTTATCTTGCGCTCCTAGTTGATTCGATTTGATAAAATTTTATATAATTTTTATATATATTTCCCAGTGATACACAGTGCAAATGGATATATGAATGTTTAAACCTGGATAAAAATAAACCGGATTTCGATATTATATCTTGATAAATTTTTGATAAATCTTCTTATGGCGGATTGTCCGGCTCCTGCTTTTATAACGAGAGCATCTAACCATCAAGCACGAGTTAGTATTTTTTCTATTGTAGATTTATTGGACCTTCTTCGTTTGCGTTTTGTCTCAGGAATGCAAGGCCAAAACAGTTAGCTTTCGAGTCTCAGATTTTGACTTGCAAAAATGTCTGCAGACAATGATTGAAGCGCTGCCAGTTAGACGAACTTTAATAAATTATTAAAAAAAATAGATTATCATTTTCGTCCCTTTAAAAAGGCCTGGTTTTCATATGTCGGAAAAATCCCAGACGGTCGGGGATGTCACTGTTTCCCGACTGTCCCAGATTTTACCGATATATCGGAGACACGCCAGACGTGTTGCAGATTCTCTCCACATTCTGAATTTGGGACTGGCGCCAAGCAATTAAAAAGAAGCTAGAGGATTGGCAACAAGTTAAAACCATCGGAAACGGCCCCGACAGTGGATATTTCAGTTTTCATATGTCGGGAATGATCGGTGACTATCGCGGAAATCTGGGACCCGTTGGAAAAATAGAAACGCTCCCGATTTTCCCGATTTGTCGCCGACCATCCCTGGCGATTGGGGATATTAAAGATTTCCAATTTCATTAGTCGGAAAAATCTGGGACGGTCGGGAAACAGTGAAATCCCCGATTTCATATTCCGACATATGAAAACTAGGTTTACGGGCCAATCAGATTTGAGAAAAAATATCGCCCGGCCAGAGGAGTCGTGGTGTTTCCCGTTGCAGCGGGGCCGGCACGAGAAACGAGGGCTCTGGGAACATATGCTTTCCGGTCCTAGATTCTTCCGGACTTCATGTAGGGGAGCTTAAGCAAACCACGACGGCAACGTCAACGAGAACGTCGCTAAACAAAAGATTTAATGAGCAGTACAATAGCTCTGCACGTGCGTTATAAATTCTTTGTTCATTTCTTTGCCGTCCTCTGCAAAACGGCAACGTGAAATGACGAAATTCTGAGTACTCTGGAGAATGGGAGCCACGACGGCTAAATTTCTGTTTGAAAATAAATGCCGTCCTTGTATTTTCTACAAGAGCTACGTTTGAACGCGATGGATACCCCGAACACATCAAGGCAATTGTGAGATTCGTACGTAAAATATAACTTCATTTTTAACCAGACGTCGTCCTCGCCGTCGCCGTCGTCATTGCTTAAGCTCCCTAAATTGATGTTTCTACATGTTGTGTGCTGCAATATGGCAATATTTTAAGATTTCTTTGTTATCAAAGAGCGAATAAAAAAATTATCTTTTTTTTGAAAATCTTATGTCCCCAGTTTTTTGTGACAAGGCCCAGCCTCTAAGAGAAACGAAAAGGACTATGGGGACGAGAATATACCGTCGTTTACCTCATGTCCGACTTGCGAGCAGAACTTGCTGGCATTCAACAGCTTGCGTATTACTTTCTGAAATGGTATTGCTTTTCTCGTAAAATCTCTTTGTGTAATTTTGTTTTCTTTCTTTCTGTTAGCTGAATGGAACTATGTTCGGGGTGACCCAAATGGTAAGATATTTATCTTTAAAGGAACTCTGTTGAGAATGTATATTGGGAAAGCCTGCCCAAAACATATTTTTGCCCCCCCCCCCCTTCCCTAAGGTGACCACGGCGTAGAAGAGTAAACGTAACATTTCATCCGGGGGGAGGGGGTGTTAAGTAATATTACCAGTCACTTTGTAATTTCTGGTCCACTTCTGGTCTGGGCCGGGGATCGAGACCGCTGACCGCCCCCATATTGTGAACACGCACAGAGTACTCGTTCTGTAATTTTCAGCCAAACAGATTGCTCAGATTTGACCATGAGTCCGTGAATCGCGGACTTCCTGTATTGGGGCGGCCAGAGGTCTCGATCCCTGGCGCAAACCAGAAGGATCGTGGGCTCTGGGGACGAGAATGTTTGTGATCATGAACGGGTGGCCCTGACGAACCATGCGTCCGCCTGTACGTTTTTCACCTTATACCCAATCAAAAACCGTTAGTCTACGTGAGATATTGCTGGGCCTTCCTTAGAGAGGCACAGTTAAATATTTAGTGCGTTGGACTGACTTTAGCCTGCGTAGCTGGCGGGATTCGCGGCGTAGTGTTTTGATTTTGGGGACGCCGTCGTCGGAGCGGCAAAGCCGTGGAGAGGTTGGTGAGGAGTCGAGTTGAAATCCCGCGGCTTCGCCCGCGGATGCTGAGCGAGTAGCTCGCACCCTCAAATCCCGCCGGCTACGCAGGCTAGACTGACTTCCATTGGGCGGGCCGGGTTCGATCCCTGGTCGGGGTACTAATGCGTTGCTGGCTGGGGCAAGACAAGATTGAATTTACCCTCGCAGGGCCTGACTTATCCAAATGTATAAATGGGTTGCGGCGGGAATTTAGAGCTGGGGATAACATAGGGATGGACTAGCATCCCATCCAGGGGGAGTAGAAATACCGGGATTAGCTCCGGCCTACTAGGTCGATAGACTTGTATTTTACCTTATCAACCTTCTTGTCGTTCATTCACTCATTTGCCGATATCTTTCTTGTTACAGGCCCAAGCAATTGGGGAGGTATCTGCGAATCGGGACAGAGGCAATCGCCAATCAATATAAACGTTTCTGACGCAACCTATGACACGGCCTTGGGCTCGTTCACTCTCAAAAATTACGACTCTACTCCGACCAACGTTACCTTTCTCGCATATAACAATGGCCACTCCCTCACATATCAACTCCAAGATAATGTTTACAATGTAAGCGGGGGAGGCCTGGACGGTGTTTACACCACGTCTCAGTTTCATTTTCACTGGGGGTCGAAAAACACGCAAGGTTCGGAACACACTTTGGATGGTGAAGAATACTCCGCTGAGGTGAGTGCTTTGAGAAAAAGCTTCTGTTGTGAAATGAACTGGAAGTACGGCATAGCGGTGCGGGGCGACGTACCGAGTGTGTCCAGTGGCTGCTAAAGACAAAATGAATAGTCTAAGAGAACAATGGTTTTGACCGTGCACAAAACACAATAATTGTTTACTTTTGTCTGAGCAACTAACCAATAAAAATGTCTCTGTTCCGTAATTGGCCCGATTTATACTGGAGACGGGTCATCCGTCTGGGATGAATTTGGGCAGAGAACGGTCATCTGTCCAATAATACGTCTATATATAAATAGGGGCAAACAGATGGATCATCCGCACAGACAACTTATCGCTATAGTTCGTTTTGACTGACGAACTACCGTGGATAATCCGTCAAGACATGCCGATAATTTGTCCCAAGGTTCGTCCCGTATTTATACTAGACGGATGACCCCCTTTTATTAAACATTTATTAAACAAAAATACGCACGAAACTAAAACGTCACAACCGTGTTTCCATACTCTCATCTAAACACACCTATCAACCAATGAGAACGCGCGTATAGTATCTGCCGGAATTATTTTATAGACTGAGAGGCTGCGTAGTATAATTTAGGCATTTTCGAAAATTGGACTTATTAGCATCTCCTATTTTTCTTCTTTAACAGGTTCACTTCGTGAGCTACAACACCAAATATGAAAACTTCACCGTAGCAGTTGACAAACCTGATGGTCTTGCTGTTCTGGGCGTGTTCATAAAGGTATATCTCATCAGTATTTATTACTTTGTTAGTAGTGCGAGCCTAGCTGCCCCATGAGGACGGAGCGTATCCCGGTTCCCTTAGAATTAAGCGACTAGGAGTATTTCTACTCCCCCCTGGATAGGATGCTTTTCCATCACGGGGCAACTTCCCAGATTACTGATTCGCCGGTTCCCATTTATACACCATGTACACCTGGGTTAAGAGACTCCAGTGCAATAACCGGACTCCAACGCAACAACCATTATCCCACCACTCCCCCCTTGGTTGAACGTTATGGTATTTAGAACGTTTCGTTCGTTTCGAAAACGTAACACCTGAATTGACATAAGAGCTATGCCAAACTGACGACACATACCCCGCACCCCCTCCCCACCAGTAACTTCTGAATGTATTTGACTGATTTTCCGACACTCTTCGTACACTTAAACAAGTAAATAAACACTAATGTCGCATTTTCATTCCTTTCATTTCGTTCTAGGTTGAAGGCGAAAATAATTCAGCGTATTCTTTTTTGGAATATGCCCAGGATGTGGTTTATAAAGGTATGTACTGTCATGTCACTATAAACAGAAAGCTACTTTACGCCTGTAAATAAATTATTAAGCAAAACTCCCATCTCCCTCTGCGGCGGGGCCGGTGCCATATTTGGGTTGAGTTTTTGTTGTGTTACGCCTCGCTCCGTCGGTTTTGTTCCGGCTCTCCGGTTCTCCTTCTTCCTCAAAAACCAACATTTCTAAATTATTATTCGACCTGAAGCACCTGTATGAAAACTAGCTGAGGCTGTCGTAGCTTGCTATCTAAGTATTGTGGTTTATTTGATTGACTGACTGACTGATTGACTGACTGACTGACTGACTGACTGACTGATCATGACTGACTGACTGACGGACGAAAGGACGGACTGACTGGCTGTCTGCCTGTCTGGCTGGCTGGCTGACTGGTTGGTTGATGGTTTAGTGGTCGATTGATCGATTAATTTTATATCTTGTGCCTACAAGTTAGAGAATGCTGCTCTAAACTATGCTTCTTACTGCATTCACAGACCAGGCAAAAACTGACATCCCAGCGTTCAAGCTTGAACCGATGCTCCCGGCCGACCAGACCAAGTACTTCCGTTACCCTGGTGGTCTAACCATTCCAGAATGTTTTGAAAGCGTCACTTGGACAGTTTTCAACGAGCCTGTCACGATTTCGGAGTATCAGGTATGCAACATTCTTTAATGTCGGAAAATATATGACATTTGTTTGCCGACACTATTGAGTTCAGAATTTCTCCTGAAATGTGAGCAGTTTGCAGAGTCAAACTCGAATCCTTCGCTGGCTATTGGAACAAATTTGCTAAAATTAAAAGACATTTTGTTGAAATCTAGAAAACCTACGTTAGTGTTCACAAAAACAAATTGTTAGAAATCTTCACCGGCCATTTCCGCACGTTGTCAGAATTTTTTTTGGTTGGATCTGTTTTCGACAAAGCACCGACTGATTTATCTTGTGCACGATTGGTCGTGTCGTATAAGCACGTGATTCAATATACTCATATGACTGGTTTGGCTCTTCTTGTTACAGATTAATCTTATGCGCATGCTCAAAGACAGCAGCAATGCCTCCATGGTCGACAATTACCGTCCAGTGCAGAAACTCAACAACCGAGTTGTCAATGCAAGTTTCGAGGTCCCTACTCCAAGTGACACTCCTGTACCTTCAACCACACCCACAGGGGATGTAACAGCGGGCGCAAGTGCTGTCAACATGACCGCTGGCCTGTTCCTACTGATGCTGTTTGCTGTCATTTTTGTGCGCTAAATGTTTTAAGTCGCGTGAGCGCTGCAGTAATTTTTAAAGCTTCATTTCTTTTCAATATCTACTTCCCTTTGGTACCCGAGACTTTAAATTTCTGGCAAATTTATGCTAACCTGTGCACAACAATAGGCCATTTCCGAGTTCTCTTTTGCCTCAGCGTCAAAACGAGTCTAAGTACGAAACCATTCATATGAAAAAGTGTTTTACCTGCATCTTCATTCTCATGCAAAACAAGCTCTTTTTCCATATGAATAGTTTCGCACTTAGACTCGTTTTGAAACTGAGGGAAAAGGGAACTCGGAAATGGCCTATTGGGAATCTCGTCCCCAGAGCCCGCTTTTCACGGATTTCCGGCCGCTCTGCGCAGACGCAGAACTTTTTCGCTTAATCTGATTGGCCGAGAATCAAAACAATACACCATGCGCATGCTCCAAAAATCGGTCCTGGCCAGAGTCCGTGTTCTTGGTGCTGACCAAAAGAAAAGCGGGCTCTGGGGACGAGATTGAACAATTGGTCCAAGAAACCTCCGGTACCAAAGGCTTAGCGTTTTGCGTGTAGGTACCAAAGGCTTTAGGGATGAATAGGTTCGCAGATACACAGGTTATGCATTAAAAAATATGGTGCACGAGTTGCAAGCTTGAGATAAATTCCAGGATTTTTAAAATGCAGCGGATCGCGGATCAGTAGCCTGCGAATACCGCCGTCCGTCTTCCCTCCCGACCCGAGGGGAACGCCTCTCGGGCCGGGGGGGACTGAAGGACGTCTTCACTTGCAGGCTTGCGGATCAGCCCAGAATGTTCGGTCCAAATTCCGTACTCTGTCCGTTTTGAAGTTGGTCGTATCTGGCCCAGTTTGGACCGATCCGTGAAATCTCTCAACTATACTAAAGCTTTGTTGTCTTTAAAATGTACCGCTAAATTTTCCTACAATTCTTTTTTATTCGCTGGTATTGCACTACGCGATGCTTTGAGCTTTCGAGTTTGCATTGAGATAAATCCTCTTTAGTCAAATAATTTTTTTACGTGAGCAAATAATTTCTGTACTTCAACTTGTTCGCCCTAGGGAGTTACAGTCGTTATACAATGTTTGGCGTACGTCACGTGATTCCTTCTCGTCTGATAGAAAACTGCATTTCATTTGAAGAGTAAAACAGCAGTTTTTAGCCACTGGTTCAAGGCAAAAGACTGTACGTTCGCTGATATTCGTAGCTTAGTCGGATAAAGCTCTCGACTAAAACCATTCTCGGTTAAAGTGCCACTATGATGAAATTTGGATGCCTCCAAACAAAGCCATTTTAAAGCATTAAACAGTAGTCTGCATGAGCAGAAAATTGCCGCTTACTTTTTTGAAATATTCAAGTTTTTAAAATATGCAAATTAGCGAAGTGATGACGTCAAGGGGACTGGAAAAGAGTCTGTTGGCATGGAAACAAGATTATAGTGTGTCGCTTGAAGAACTATTACTGTGCCAAGTTTCAACTGTCTATGTAGAAACCTGACCGAGATAGCCCTATTTTCTCTCTTGATATAAAATTGGGTTGAGAAGATTACGTCATCAGTCTCCTAATTTGCATATTTTACCAATTTTTTAAACTTGAATATCTCTGGAGCTACTACAGATATTTGAAAATGGAAAACGACATTTTTAATCTCACATGAAGCAGTGCACGTTTCCCTTCAAAAAGCAAGGTGTAAAAATTTGATCACAGTAGCACTTTAAGGCTCTTTTGCAAACTAATCGGTCTGATAGTAGTCTCCATCGCAGCCGGTTTTGGGATCCCAAAAAACGGCTGCGAAAGAGCCTGCCCTAATAGCGCCTTCTATTAGAATTTCTTAGCCATAATCTCCAATCTTGGACGAAACTTCTACAAATTACTACCAATTTGGGTACCACAGCTCCTACTGTCCAACTCCCCCTCAATGTTGGCGATTTGTTTGTGTTGTCAGAGCAAAGCCAAGTGAATTGTAAATCACATGAGACAACATTGAGCAGGGGGAGAGGGGGATGAAACATTTTTCTTTCACTTGTAAGTCAAGGCAGTCTCAAATAGGGCGCATTATTATATGGCAAGGAAAATCCAAGCGTTCTGATTGGTTCTTTCGTGGTCGGGATTTTGCCATACAAGATTGTCGTTTGTAAAGAAATAGCATCATAGCATAGTTTTTGTCGTCGTCGAATGCAATAGATGAGATAATGTGAATCCTTCTTACACGGCTGGGTTATTGCTAATACAGCGTTTGTAGTTAGGCTGCGTAGCTTGCGGTTTATTTTGGTAACGTGCGCGATCGAAACAAGTTAGCAGCGAAAGCCGCGAAACTGGAAACCGGAAACCGAGCGGCGGAGCGAAGTGATACTTCGTTCTCCGTAAGAACCCTTGCGCGCTACCAGACGTCGCGGACTTCACGTGTTGGACCTTCCCAGAGGTCGCGATTCTTGGTGCTGACCAAAGGATCGCGACCTCTGGGGACGAGAATGTCAGTTTTCGACTTCTAAGTAGCTTAACACAGAATGTTTACCTTTTGGGTGTACTGTGGACTAAACAAATGCTTGGAAAACATTAAACATTAAACATGGCTTACGTGACATCAGTCCAGTGGCACTCTTTATAGACCCTGTAACGAACTCCCCGCAGTGTGTATGGGGATGTAACGATCACGCAAAACCGTTGGAAATATGGGAAATAAATTTAAGAAAACGACTTACTTCTCCTTCATTACACGTTTAAACGCCTCCAAAACACAGGTAATATATAACAATTATTCCATGAGCCCGCGCTGGATATGAAGTGATAAAATAACCAACGAGCGCGTAGCGCGAGTTGGTTATAATCACGTCATATCCAACAAGAACGAATGGAATAATTGTTTTAGTAAATTCTCAAACCGGGTTTTGCCGCCGATTTTTATTTCCACAATTTTACAAAGCGTCCGGAAAGAGCATACAACTTCCTATTTTCCATATGACGTAAAACTCGGACTATTGCCTCATAGTCGGAGATTTTAGCCAATCAAAAAGCTAGAAATGCAATAGTCGGAGCTGAGTATATACTAAACAATATTAGTAAACAGTCCTAAGAAAATACGCGCGCTGATTTGTTAAAAATCGTGGTTCTGTTCGAGTTATAGAAACACGTAACACTGGTGAAAGTTTGGGAGAACTCGAAAAAGCTGTGGAAACACTCGCTTACGGCTCGTGTTCCCACAGCATTTCTCGTTCTCCCAAACTTCCACTCGTGTTTCTATAACTCGATAGAAACACGGTACATGTTTTCTATTTCTTAAATGTAGAAGTAAGTCGTTTTCAACGTTACCCCCCCCCCCCCCCCCCTCATTTGGAACTGTTTTGCACGACTCTCATATTTACACTGTTACGTGATGTCGTGTTGACGGCTCCCAAAGGAGCCTGGACTACCTGTGCACTTCCAGACACTCTCTGCTGCAAAACAGCATGAAGCCTGTTAAAACAAACCCTGCCTTTCTTTTTTGAATACATTTCGTGAGCTTTCCGACTCTGTTACCTCTATAACGTAATTATTGTACATATCAATTGTGGAAAATCGATGTTAAATACGAACCATGTCGCAATTTCTTTTTTCGGATGACGATCAATCCAGCTGCTTAGAGTTCAAATTTCTAACCGCAGTATTATTACTTTCGTGATCATTTTTTAAATTTTCTTTGAAACCATTGTTCTGGAGTATGATCAGACTGATAATTGATAGAATAAGGTCAGCGGATATGACCCGCCCCGAAATATAATATCCTTGTACAAGGCACTGTCCGTTGCATAATTCGTTTCACCTCGTACAGTTCGGGTGTGAGGGGCAGACGTAACTCGAAGAACAAACTCAACTCCTTTTGAAGGTAAAGTGTTCTAGGTAGCCGAGTCCACTAACAGTTTTTAGTCACTGGTTGAAGGCAAGAGATCATTCTTTCGTTTATATGTTCGTAGCTCAGTCCGATAGGGTTCACGTTTTCACGTTCACTGTTAAGAGTTTCTTAGCAACAAGAACAGCAGAATTAGCGTCACAGCATAGTTTTTCTCGCCGCTGAATGCAATAGATGGGAGTCCTTTGTCGGTAGGGGTATTGTGAAGAACGCTTTCTCCGTAAGGAGGCAATAAGTTTGGGAGGAAATAAGTTTGGGATAAACGATTATTGTTTAGGCTAGCCCGAAGTGCTCTTAACATTAGTTATGGTTTGCCACTTATTAAACAGGAAAATAGCTTTCAAGTTTTGATTAAACGCAGGCACTTGACAGTTTTAAGACTTTATGGATTTTTTATCGGTTCAATTCACCCGGAGCAGCATCACGTTGAGCGTTCTGCAAATGATAGCCTGTCACTTCAAACATTATAGTTATGCAACAGCACCCCTCCATAACGGCCTGGAGTCTTCTTCCAACAATGGCTTCGGCTCTTTATAAGGAGTGGTTCAAACATTTTAATAGATTGCATGGCACAAAAAAATTTAATAAATATTGTTTTGACGTTGGTGAGCTCGATGAGGTCCCTGCCCTGCATAGCATACATCATTTCGTGTCTGGAAATATCAACAAAGAGGTCAAGAGCACTGCTTTTGTTCTTTCACTTATAAAATCCTTTAGTAGAAAATATTTTTGTGGTTCATAGATTAATTGTGATAGCTTTCTTGTTTGGGCGTGATCACCTCATGCAACGAGAGATTTGAGACTGTAAGCACAAAAGCCCTCCGGCACAGGGAATATTTAACTATTCCGTGCCTGTAAAAGCCCGGCGATTTTTTCTGCTTCGAAATTGAAACCATCCGACTGTCTAGTCAGTTGAACTGATTTCAGCTAGCTAATAAGTTGAAGAAACTGCAACTATATTGAATGCACGAGTGGGTATTTGAACAGTACGCCATTTATTGTACAGTTTTATTTGTTACACCGGGGAGTGCTCTTTAGACATAATCCACAAACAGTCTAGGGTTCTCTTTCAGCTGAGTGAGATATCAGTGTCGACCTTCCGGCAGGAGTTCTGGTGTGCATTTTATATCAATCCTTCCGTCTTTGTAGCTGCAAACTATTCCCGTGATATGAAAACTTTCGAACTAGTTTTGAATGGGCATTTGGAGCGTTTTCTCGTGACCGAAATGGAGTCAACGAATTTTTACCTATTTGGGGTGGATCCAATGCGATGTCATTTTTTTTTCACATCACTATTTTTTCTTGTTTCGTGTGACTAAAGTCTTTTCGTGATCCAGTCTTGTGACTGGATCACGACAGATTATAACGCCATTGATATATTACGCAACACTCTAATGGATTGAAGGTGCCCCGTGATCCAAGCATTCCTAAAGTTTGCATGACGCTAGATCACTCTCTCTTACGACGGCAACAACTGGGCATTCAGTATGCTGCAACCTGACGATGGTTAACAAACATCACGTAAAAATCAACGTGGATCACGCTTTCAGATACAAACTGATTTCTTTAATTTGATAGTTCATACAATACAAAGAAAGCAGCCGCCTTTGATCTGAGAGACTTAAATATTTGGTTCCACTCCAACACCCCGCCCCAAGGAAAACACTTAATTGGGGACCGATCGTTTATTACGTCCCAGGGGGGATCGGTGGATTTTAAAAAAGTGTGGTGTTTTAAAACTGTACTCTCCAAAATAATTCCTTAAGAAAATTATACCCCCTTTGCAATTCTTATTTTAAGAATGTACCTCCCCCCCCCCTCCTGGCCATGATTTAAATAATACAAAATTATTTGCTTCGTTCCTCACACATTCATATTTTTATCATATTCATTTTAATATCTCTTTTATCATTTCTCTCGTTTATTGTTTGTACCGGTATTTTCTACCTTGTTTATAACTGACAAGTTTAGCTGTTTGTGCGGGAATAAAATTGTTATCGTTCTTTTCTATAGTTTTATACGCCTGTAGGTAATCTGGTGAGTTATGGTACACAATATGGCATGGTAGTATGATAAAGCCCTGGCAGGGGTACACAAATATGGCGGCTACCCAATGAGGCGGAGGTATCTCTGAATCGCAGAGCTAGATATTCCAACCCTTGAAATAGAAAAAAGGTAGATTTTGGGAGCGAGCACTAGCGCAAAGGCCTCTAAGATGCGATTTCCTGCATTCTGAAAGGTAACAAGGATCGTCTCAGTTGTAAAACTTTTTAGACTTCCATTGCTGTATCATAAATTTTGACCCCCTCACTGACGTTTCTTGCAAGACAAAGATGTCCCCCCCCCTCCAAAACCACCGCCCTCCCTGGGACGTAATGAACGATCGGTCCCTTGGTTCGAGAAGTCCGTTGCATAAACGTGCAGTGCTCGATTGATTAAAGAGCGTCAAAGGAAGACTTTGGAAGAAGTTTTTGGCTTTGAAAAGAATACATGTGCAGTGAAATCACGATTTCTCGAACATTCTATACTCAAAGCAAAAAGCCGTCTTACGGTTGACAATAAAACACTATAGGGTGCCCCGACTCGGTGCCACGCGACTGACCCGGTACCGACCGTCTGTATACGTTGGACATAAGAGTTTTGAAAGAAATGCGCTTTGCAACCTTCACAGTCAAACATAGGAGTTCGATGATGTGAAACTAAAGAAAGGAAAAAGCTTATTTCAGATCTAGTCGGTTATTACCCAAGCAGGAGCGTCTATTTGCGGTCTCTGCAAAAGAATGTTCGTCTTTGTTTTGAGCAATTATTTTACAGCATGATCAATGAATAAACAGCATTGTGTGCTGTTAAAAGAAACGCAGACGGCACGTGTCTTGTGCGTGAATGTAATTTTTTCATCATACCCATATTTTCTCGATTCAAATAAACGCCGGAACCGTAACGTCGAGTTTGACGTCCGGTATTTATCTTAATTTGGATTAGTAATGTTGAATGTCGAAAATGCAAAATCCGAAATGTTAAATCAAGAATTTACTAGACTGTTGCATGGAATGATGTACCCCACAATACAAGAAGTAGCATGGTAAATAAAAAAATCGAATTTTTGCGGGGATGGAAACGTTCCTGTAAACAGACTGCTTCTTTTTCGTTTAGCTTACCGTATATGCGCTGCAATTTAAGATATCAAAATTTCCTACCACCGATCGTAACAAAAATTTCGCTCGGAGATGTGACACAAAACATTCTTGGTTTTCATGTGACGTCATAAATTCTGAAATCAAAATTCGCTAGGCCTGCTAAATTTTCGTTGCCACTAGGTGTAAGGCTAACTAAAGATATATCTTTTCGCAAATTTTAAGCTCGATAGTACCCTTCGTTTTGAAAACAGAGCATCTTGAATATTTGAGTTCTCGGCCGTATGGGTCATCAAGCTGAGAACCGTGTCAAAACTGTTTTGTTTAGAAAAAGCCTATCCTTTCGATTTTCAGATGTTTGAACATTTCACATATGTGTAAGTATAATAGCTCTTGGGCCAAAAGTAGTCGCTATTATAGCACAACTGAATTCCAGATGGTTCGCATGCATCACGGCGGCCATATTTGTGTCCCTCGGAACACAGGTAGCCCAAGCTCAATATATGAGCAGCTCTTCATGTGTTGACCTTTGTGTTGTTACGCGACTCGAGCGATTTGCATATTTATAAGGATTTGTATGGGGAAAATACCGATTGTTTTTGTAACCTTTGAAAATGGAGCAATTTAAATAAAAATCGTCTAACCTTACTTTAGTTGTGTGGTTTTTCCCTCCTGTGTGGTCTTCGAGCCGATTAGTTTTAGTGGAACAGGTTTTGCTCTCTCTATATATAGAGTATAAGGAGGGTAAGCTTCTGTAGGCGAATTGTTTCGAATTTAGTTTTTGATAGCGTGACAGTGAAAACCACCAAATACGCGTATTTTTATAAGACCTAATTACGTGACCGATCTCTTGACCCCAAAAAATGCCGGGCGTTTAAATTTTCAACCCAAAAAAATTGCGTCGAACCCTCTTATGAGAATTCAAATTTCTAATGATTTTATTTGTTTGGAGTTTAATCGCTTCAGTCAAGGGCTGTTTTGTGTGACTTCCTCAACGTAAGTGTTTACACAAATAAAACATTAGCCTTCAGTGTAAATTAAATTTTGCCAGCAGAATTTCAGGTAGAGTGAAACTATTTGACCGTTTACCGTAGTGATTTATCGATCTATGCGCAAAAGCTTTCTTTCTTCTTTTGCAGTTTCATTTCGTTTTCATTTAGAAATATGTTATCCTCTTACACTTTGATTATTTCAGGCTGGTGAAGACTTAACATGAAGCTTTTTCCTGTGGCTGTCGTTTTGTGTATCATTTGGGCACCTTTTCCTGTCAGCGCTGGTAAGTGCGCCATGTATGTTGCTTTAAAAGTCACGCTATATGTTGCATTCTTGAGAGTTAACTCGATAGAAAGAAATATATGGATAATATGCACAGTTTAAAATTAGCACCAGAATGTTCAAACGGGATGAAAATAAACCGGACTGCGAAATTATAGCGGATCTCTAACGCGCGAAGCACGCCAACGGGGAACCGTGGATAAGAAATTTTGGAAAACCATGAAGCGGAAAAATTTCGTAGTCCCGTGATCGTACGTGTGGCCGTGAGTCCGTCCGCACCCACTCTGGGGGAGGGGGGGCGGTAGTGTAGCAGCTCTCGTAAGCTTGCAATTGTACTGGTAAAAGTTGCTGTTGTTTTAGGGGCTAGGAGCATTGTTCCTGTTGTTAGTTTCATCGTTCTCACTCAGGGTATCGAGCCATTCATGTGAGACCTTACAAGAGCTGCTACATCACCCTTCCAGGGGAGACCCCAAACTCCACAAACAGGCCTTGTTTAACCACTATGGTTTAACGTTAAGGTTAACGTCAGCCCATATCATTTTATGATCAGTTGACAGCTGCCAAAACGGAGCCCCGCTTTTAGGCGTGGCTACAATTTATGAATTTTGAATAAACCTTTTCATGGAGGATTGATCAGATGCCTTTAGAAATACACTTCTGAGAAAGAAAGCATATTTTCACCATCAGTCACGAGTCAGCCTATCGATGTCTCTTGATTGTAGATTTATCGGACGTTCGTTGCTTGTGGCATGTCTCAGATATGCAAGGCCTAAACATAGTTAGTAGAGGAGGCGACTGTGTTCTAAACAGTTAGCTTTCGTATCCCAGATTTTAACAAGTAAAAAATAGCCAGTCAGAGGAATCACAATGCGCTAGGCGAGATAACCATCCTCGTTCCTTTTAGGGATTTTTTAAAAGATCTTTTTGCACTTTTTTATGTTTCTCGTGCACATCTTGTCCCGCCTCGACTAGCTTAGTGGCTATTTGCAGGACAAGCCCTTACTACCCTCACAAATTTGTAAATAAATAAATTCTTGTTCTTGTTTTTGTTCTCGTTCCTGGAGGCGTGCCTTTTGATCAGCATGAAGAATCGTTTCTCTTGTCTTTAATCTTTTAACTTCTTTTCATTGTTATTTTCTCTGTTAGATAAATGGAACTACGATCCGGATGGTCCATATGGTAAGATCTTTGTTATTTAAAGGGACACTGTCACAGGGGTTTTTGTGTTTTCAGCTTCATTCATTCCTAAAATCACTACCTGGTACCTTTACTCGTGCTCAAAATGCTCCTGATGGACTGAAAGGAAGATATTAAACGAATTGTGGTCCAGAGAGCAAACCATAATGAATTTCTGGCGATAGTTTCAAGGAATGGCTCTAGAATTTTTAACAAACTGGCTAGTTTTTTTCCTAAGTGATAGGCAGTAATAAACAGTTTCAGTGTAGTGATATAGTCCTAGGTAACAAAATTACACCATTAGTTTTGGGTTTCAATTGATACAAGAACAGAATTTTAAAATGACGCCAAAATACCGTGACAGTGTCCCTAAGAGGAGCTCTCTCCCGAAGAACGTCACTTGAAATGTTTAGCCTAAAGGTTAACTGTTAAAGGACCCTCCCACTGTGAAATTTTTTTGGTTTCCCTCTCCGCACCCCCGGCGGGGGAGAGTAGCTTGAGTGTGGTTAACATTACATCCGGGTGGGAAAACGAGCACTAATATCAGTAGATACATGTGTTGTGTTTCATGACGCGGGTCCAAAAACAAATCATGTATAAATGTGTACGCTTTTTATCCGGAATAATCAAGGAGGTGTGGTTTACTTCTTTTGGGTTTACTCAAGGGCATTTCCACGTTGAGCTTTCTTTAGTCTTCTTTAGGGAGGCGCCGTGGCCTAATACTCTGAATCCGGTCCCTATAACTGGATTACGGTTGCGTTCTTTGGTAGAGCACTTTACTCTCATAGTTCGTCCCTGCGATTGACTAGCATCCCATCCAGGGGGGAGTAACCTGCGATTGACTAGCATCCCATCCAGAGGGGAGTAGAAATACCCCTAGTCGCTTCATGCTAAGGGAACCGTGATAAGCCCCCGCATGATGTGCCATTACAGGCGCGCGTGAATACTTTATATTTATCTTGTTCTCATTCTCTCACTTGCCGGTATCTTACTCGTTACAGGTCCAAGCAAGTGGGGAGGTATCTGCCAATCGGGAAAAGCGCAATCGCCAATCGATATAAACGTTTCCAGTGCAACAGAAGACAAGGACTTGAACGCGTTCACTCTCAAGAATTACGACTCTACTCCGATCAACGTTACATTTGTCGCAAAAAACAATGGCCACGCCCTCGGATATTCGTTCCCTGAGAATGTTTACAATGTAAGCGGGGGAGGCCTGGAAGGTGTTTACACCACTGCTCAGTTTCATCTTCACTGGGGATCGATAAACACGCAAGGTTCCGAACACACTTTGGATGGTAAAGAATACGCCGCAGAGGTGAGTGCTCTGAGAATAAACTTGCTTTGTGAAAGACCTTGAAAGCACGACAAGGGCATAGTAGATAAAGTATACTATGGTTATGTCCGTACATAAAGCGCAATAATATATCTTCACTGCATATCATTACCACATCGCGGTATCTAAGTTATGGGAGGAGTCCGCGACAACAAGGGAAGCGGCAACAAGGGAAGCTCCGGCACCAGGGCAGGAGAGTGGGGCGACATTACCTTCCTCCAGCGGAACTCCGGCGTAATGACAATCATAGAAGAGAAAACCGGGAAACAGACTGCCCGCCAAGAGGCATGAAAGTATGGTGGAATTTCGACGATTTTACAGCGTGACGCGCCTTTGTGTGGCCACCCAACAAACTTTTTTGACAAGTTATAATTAGCCAATCAGAGAGCGTGCATTTGTTTGAGCTGTCCCGCCTCCTTGCAATGTTCAAAGCTGTTGTCACGAAACCTGTCGAGCTTTTAACAAGGAGGCGGGACAACTCAAACAAATTCGCCCTCTCTGATTGTTTTTTTCGGGAAAAATCGTCTGCTCTCGCAGGCTACCACGGTCATTTTTCAGCTTTTTTTTAGTAAAATGGCCACAAAATTATGGTTAAGTTCTTTCATCCATACAGGAAGTGCTCCTAGAAAATAGAGTTGGATATCAAGCAAATTGTTAATTTAAGGAAGAGTGTGGCCGTACATAGTTTTCTCCAATTTTTCCAAATCTCAAGGTCAGAACATGAAAAAGTCAGCCTGACTTTTTCAAGTTGAGACCTAAAGTTCCTGGTGCTATCATAATGATATCTCTCCATATTTAGCTTAAGTGCACTGGTATAGTAATTTTAACAAAACTTAACCACTGTTTGTAGGTTTTCATTGGAGCCGGTAAACACGGTTTTGGGCTGTTGAATTTTTGAAGTTATACTCGTGACAGTATCCCTTTAAGATCGGGACACACTATGCTACAAATCGCTGCGACACGTCGCCGCGACGAGTCACTTCGTCTGTACTGTTACTGCGACAAGACGCTTGCTTGGTGCACGCAAGCGAATTTGGAAGAGGGGAAAATGTGAACAAGAAAAAATTGACGCTACCTCTTTGGTTGATTTAACTTTTGTCCCAGCGATTTGTGGCAAAAGCCGTACACACGCTGCGACAATGCTGCTTGCGCTTATTTTGTCGCTGCGATCTGTCGCACGAATTCAAATTGGTTTGAATTCGTGCGACAGATCGCAGCGACAAAGATTTTCACATATCACACCAGGCGATTTGATGCAGCAACCTGTCGCGGCGACGTGCCACAGCGATTTGTCGCATAGTGTGTCCCGACCTTTTAAGGGCCTGATTACATGAGCCGGGCTGGCCCGGTTAGCCGGGCTGGTTTGCTTTGTCGGCCCTAACCTGTTACGTTATTGCGTCCTTCATGTTTTTCTTCTTTAACAGTTTCACTTCGTGAGCTACAACACCAAGTATGACAGCTTGACCACGGCAGCTGGCAAATCTGACGGCCTTGCTGTTCTTGGCGTGTTCATTAAGGTATATATCATTTATTTGCCTTATTAGGTAGAAGTCTGCATGCGAGCCTTTTTTCTCATCAGGCGGATGTCTTTTTCCATCGCCGCGAAAGCCCACACACCCGAGAATCATTTATACACCTGGTTGAAAACAGCCTATTCTCATCCCCATAGCCCTTTTCGTTTCTCTTAGGCGGCGGGGCCTTGGCACGAGAAACGAAGGGCTCTGAGGACATTTTTATTCATTCTCGTCCCCGTAGCCCTTTTCGTTTCTCTTAGCCGGCAGGGCCTTGGCACGAAAAACGAAGGGCTCTGGAGACATACGATTTCCAGTCCGAGATTCTAGGACTTCCGGACTTCATGTATATAGTATAATTTGGTTTTATCAACTGGGTTGATAATGTCAATTGGCCACCGTAAAGAGATTCAAGTGCTGACGTTTCGAGCGTTAGCCCTTCGTCGGAGCGAATCAAGGAATTGTGCGTCGTGTGTCTTTATATACAGAAAGATGGAGCTTCGTTATTGGCTGGTGCCTGGTAACGTGAAAACTTTGGAATAAATTAGTTGAATGAAAAGCGTTCGTTGATACCGTGAGGATTAAGAGTGCCGATTTGAAAAATAAATTTTTGTTCTAGAGTTTTACGGCTTTCCGTGTTTCCTTGGTGAAGGGAAAGGCCGCAGACTGCCATATGTTGCTTAGAATGATTTGGGAGATTGAAGTGTCTCGCGACCGGTTTCGATGCATTTTTGTCGTCTTTCTCTACGTCACGAAGGTGTTCTCGGAATCGGTCGCCAAGTCGTCTCCCTGTTTCGCCGATGTATAACTTTTTGCAAAGTGTGCAAGTTATACAGTAGATGGCATTGGCTGAGGTACAGGTGAAATGATCAGTGATTTTGATAGATCGCTTGGGTTCCGATATTTTGTCAACGTTGTGAATGAAAGGGCATGTTTTGCATCGTGCGCGAGCGCATTTGAAAGTTCCGGGTTGATCACTAGTTTGGAATGCACTTCTGACTAAAAAGTTACCTATGTTTTTGTCGCGTTTAAATGAAATTAATGGAGGTTGCGAAAAGATTCTACCAGTGTCGGGATCATTTTGAAGTAATTTAAAGTTCTTGAGAATGATGGATTTAACTGCGTGGTTGTGAGGGTGAAATGTGAGGGTGAATGGAATTCTATCGTTGTTTTCTCTCTGTGACGTTTGTAGTGCTGACTGTCGATCAATTTGCTGGGCGCGATGATGGCCCGCTTGAACAACAGAAGCAGGATAGCCGCGTTTGTCGAAGAAATTGCACATTTCCTCTGATTTTAAGGAAAAATCAGAGTCGTCACTACAAAGACGGCGAAGTCTAAGAAACTGAGAATAAGGAATGGAATTCTTGACATGTGATGGATGTGAAGATGAATACAACAAATAGCTATGAGAATCTGTGGGTTTGTAGTGCACACTGGTGCATAAACTGTTGCCTTCGATAGAAACTTTGATATCCAGGAATGCTAAGGAAGTATCGGACATTTCCCAGGTATATTTAAGGGCAGGATGAAACGAATTAACAGCGGTTATAAATTGATTAAGATCCTCTCTGGTAGAAGAGGTAGCGCCGATACAGTCGTCAATGTAGCGACGATAGAGTTCAGGTTTTGGGCCGTTGTATTGATTGAAAAATTGGTGTTCAATGTAGCCTACGAAAAGATTGGCGTAGCTGGGTCCCATTTTGGTACCCATGGCCACGCCATTGATTTGTTTGTAATAATTGTTCGCGAATGAAAAACAGTTGAGTGTTAACACTAACTCAGCCAGGCGGAGTAGTGTTTCCGAGCTTGGTTCCTTAACAGTGCGTAAATCAAAAAAATGTTTGAGGGCTAGAAGACCTTCGCCATTTGGGATGACGGTGTAAAGAGATGTAATATCCATAGTGAAAATAAGTTTGTCTTCGCCCAGGAAATTGAAATCGCGAAAAATTTGAAGTGCGTGTTGACTGTCTTTAACGTATGACGGTAAAGATCTGACAATAGGTGCCATAATTTTGTCTAAATAGCTGGAAATGAGTTCGGTAGGGCAACTACAGGCAGAGACGATAGGTCGACCTGGGTTGTTAGGTTTGTGAATTTTAGGTAAAAAGTAAATACACGAGGTTCTGGGAGTGGTAATGATGAGATTGGTAGCAGTAGCCGGCAATTCTTGTTTGACTATAAGGTCGTTAATAGTGCTCTTGACAATTTGTTGGTTAGTGGAGGTGAGATCTTTGTCGACTTTAGCATAAAAAGAGGTGTCAGAAAGTTGCCGCAAAGCTTCTTTTTGGTAGAGGTCGGCCCGCCAAACAACTAAAGCGCCGCCTTTGTCGGCCGCTTTGATAATTATGTCTTTGCGCTTACTAAGGTTTTTTAGCGCCGTCCTCTCTTCCGAAGAAAGGTTGGAAAATTTGGTGTTACGATTGAAATTAAGTTTGTTGATGTCGTGACGGCATTTTTTAATGAAAAAATCTAAAGAAGCAAACTGGCCCTCTGGGGGAGTCCACTTAGATTTTCGAGTCTGAAGCGTCTCGAAAGTATCTTTGTCAGAGGTGTTAGAATCATCCTCTTTGTCATGGAAAAAGGCTTTCAGTTGAACGCGGCGAAGGAATTTTTCAACATCTTGCTTAACTGAGAATTCGTCCGGTTTTTTGGATATAGGAACAAAATTCAAGCCCTTACTGAGGACGGATTTTTCTGAGTCGGAGAGCGGAAGATTTTCTGGAATAGTAACCACGGTGTTAAGGTTTTCAAGTGCAAAACATGCCCTTTCATTCACAACGTTGACAAAATATCGGGACCCAAGCGATCTATCAAAATCACTGATCATTTCACCTGTACCTCAGCCAATGCCATCTACTGTATAACTTGCACTCTTTGCAAAAAGTTATACATCGGCGAAACAGGGAGACGACTTGGCGACCGATTCCGAGAACACCTTCGTGACGTAGAGAAAGACGACAAAAATGCATCGAAACCGGTCGCGAGACACTTCAATCTCCCAAATCATTCTAAGCAACATATGGCAGTCTGCGGCCTTTCCCTTCACCAAGGAAACACGGAAAGCCGTAAAACTCTAGAACAAAAATTTATTTTTCAAATCGGCACTCTTAATCTTCACGGTATCAACGAACGCTTTTCATTCAACTAATTTATTCCAAAGTTTTCACGTTACCAGGCACCAGCCAATAACGAAGCTCCATCTTTCTGTATATAAAGACACACGACGCACAATTCCTTGATTCGCTCCGACGAAGGGCTAACGCTCGAAACGTCAGCACTTGAATCTCTTTACGGTGGCCAATTGACATTATCAACCCAGTTGATAAAACCAAATTATATTGTTATACTTCCCACCGACGCAGCACCACAGTTTCTTTAGAAACTTACCCCCTCTATTCATGTATATAGCACTGATGTTTCTACATGTTGTGTGTTGTAATAAGGCGGCCGGCGAACATTTTCACGTTTAAGATTTCTTTGTTCTCAACAGCCAATAAAAAAAATCGACATTTTTTTGAAAATCGTATGTCTCCAGAGCCCTTCGTTTTTCGTACCAAGGCCCTGCCGGCTAAGAGAAACGAAAAGGGCTATGGGGACGAGAATGATTTTTATTGGCCGTTAGAGAACAAGTAAACGGAAGTCAACATGTTCACCGGCCGCCATATTGCAGCACACAACATGTAGAAACATCGATACTGTATACATGAATTCCGGAAGTCGTAGAATCTTGGACTGGAAATCAGTCCTTCGTTTCTCGTGCCAAGGCCCCACCGGTTAAGAGGAAACAACCACCAGTGCTGACTCGTCCCCAGTCAACACTTATGCGAAAAAATAGCAGGCGCGGGGAATGATGGGAAGAGGCATACGAGGTGGCGAGTCTCTCGCCTTTCTTCCTTCCCATCATCCATCGCGACTTCAAGAAATGTGAAGCGACTCCCCCCCACCCCACCCCATCTCCCCACAAGTACACGTTGATTTTTGTTTTTCTTTCAGGTTGAAGGCGGGAATAATACAGCGTTTTCATTTTTGGAAGATGCCAAAGATGTGGTTAATAACGGTATGTGCTGCCATGACTCTTTACATAATAACAAAATCAATGCGCGCGCTCTGATTGGTCAATCAGCTATGGTTTAGTGTGCCGGTAAACCCATGGAGAAATCGCGCGTCTTCTCGAAAAGTTTTTAAATCACTCGCCTGCGGTTTGTGATTTACAAACTTTTCTCGTGTTCTCCCAAACATCCCGCGTGGGTTATTACCCCTATAAACCCATAGAAAGTGTGGTCTATTGCTTAAATAAATAGAACACTTAATTGCATGTACTAAAGTGCAAGTCAAGTGAGTGGGATTTGATTTATTTATTCGTTCTTTCTTTCCTCTTTCCTTAGTTAGTTCGCTCGTTAGTTTTTTTTATAGGTAATCGCATGGGGCCGGGTACGTAAAATTAAGGATTAATATCGCGCGTGTTTTCAGAAGCTGAAGAAATTGCCCGAGTCGCGCAGCGAAGAAGACAATTTCTGCAACATCTCAAAACACAATTACTCGTTTATGACGCGTAGCGAGCAGAACGAAAACATACGATTTACCTTACTAACACGGTGACTAACGCACGCAGAAAAACCTTTAAAATAGGATAACGACGACAGTTATGTCAATTTAAAGTTAATGTACGTCGTGAAAATAATGAATCAGTTATTTGAAATTCCCCCGTCCCCCCCCCCCCATTGGGGGATACCCGTGGCTAAGCGGGGATTTTCACCACGTTTTCACTCGATTTTAGTTCCCCGGTAGTCGGAGAATGCACCTTTTTCACGGCTTCGCTATACAATGCGGGGGTTTGGCGGGGATTTCACTCGTGATTCGCGACCTCTTTTGGAAGGCTGAGTTCTGGTTGCATGTTCACACAAAAGAAGGAGTGGTCTGCTTTGGGTGCAGTATGAATAAAAGGGATTTTTTATTCTATTTTTCAAAGACTGCAAGAAAAAGAAGAAATCTAGGAGTAAGGGAAAAAATAAGTAACCTTGACTTCAATGGTATGAAAAAATCCTGTGAAAGCTCCAGTTGTTTAAAAAATATAATCTATTGAATTGTGCTTGATGTTTAAAGAGGACGGGTGAGTTCACTCTGAATTTCGTTCCACGTAAGGCAGGGCTTTCACTGACAGTAAAAGTGAATGCCCCGGGTATCCCCCATTGGGGGGTGGTGGGGGTTTCAAATGAATGGTGCAAAAAAGAGTAACAAGCGTTCACGCAATGAGCGATGAAGATTTCCGCTGCGAACTGCTTGACATGTCAATCATTCGACATCGAAAACAGAAAACGACGATAGTTTCTCTTGTTTAATTTGACTATCTTCCTTCTCTGAACATACTCTGTGCTCTTTACTCCAGGTTACATATGGTAAAAATGTTTTTTTGACAGAAGCGAAACGAAGAAGTCAGTTGGCCGCCATCACGATCAATGATCTCGCCAAGTGTCTGGAAGCCAACTCTGGCGCTCAGCCAATTAGAAACGAGAAATTTTCCCGCTCTTCCAATCAAGATCAAGTAATTTTGTCAATGAAAAATGTCTTCTGTCTCAGCCAATCTAGCCTGCGAGCACAGACGGATTTCCGGCTTTGGCGTTAAACAAAAGCCGGGAACTGATGCGTCTGTACTCGCGGGCTACAGCCAATCAGCACTCAGTAATTTTTCCCTCTGTCATAAATTTATTTTCTCACACGTTAAAGAACGATGATCATGTTTTGGTCTGTTTCTTACCGTATCTACAGGCCAGACAAAAGTCAACATTACGGCGTTCAAGTTTCTGCCGATGTTCCCGGCCGACAGGACCAAGTACTTCCGTTACCCTGGTAGTCTAACCACTCCTTACTGCAAGGAAAGCGTCACTTGGACAGTTTTCAACGACGCCGTCAAGATTTCCGAGTATCAAGTATGTAACACTCATATTTGCCTGCAGACACTGCTGTTTCAGAATTTGTTTTGAAATGTGAGCAGTTTGCAGAGTCAAGCTCGGGGTGGGGGGGGGGGGGTATCAGTGCCTGGCAAAGGAACGAATCAAGTGTCAGTCAAGTCGTTGCTAAGGGCGACGTTACCCCAAGCTTTGTTTTGCTGGAAAAATATTTATTTTATCACTACACGCGCGTAGGTCAGTCGATGTTCAGGGCCAACACGCCTGGATCTCACCAAGGTGACCACGACGGCCTTTTGCGCCAGGGGGTTTCGCTATTCATGACAAAAATCGGGAGGATATTTGTTTACAAGAATTGATTTTGTTATTGTTTCACCAGCCAATAGTTTTTTGGTTGGTGCATTAATAACAATGAATGACGTCACTGATATCTCCCCTATTGCGTCTGCTGGCAACTTCCAAATGGTGTATTCGTCATCAGTGCCTTTTCATTTTCAAGCTAAAAACTAAGTGCCATCAACACACAGCCCCCAGGGGTGTGGTATTAGGTAATATTTTGAGTTATTTAAGCATCCCCTGGTGTGGGGGATTAGTTCAGATTTGAGAGAGGTTTATACAAATCCCCTTTGTCCCGGGGTGGGAGTTTACGTTGACTTATGCATAGCAGGTATCGATCCCTAGATCAGACCCAGGATATATGGGTCGAGCGCCATATACCAAGTCAATAGCAAGTTCCGAACGAGCGACATATACCAAGTCAATAGCAAGTCCCGAACGAGCGACATATACCAAGTCAATAGTGAGTCCCGAACGAGCGACATATACCAAGTCAATAGCAAGTCCCGAACGAGCGACATATACCAAGTCAATAGTAAGTCCCGAACGAGCGCCATATACCAAGTCAATAGTGAGTCCCGAACGAGCGACATATACCAAGTCAATAGTGAGTCCCGAACGAGCGACATATACCAAGTCAATAGTGAGTCCCGAACGAACGCCATATACCAAGTCAATAGTGAGTCCCGAACGAGCGCCATATACCAAGTCAATAGTAAGTCCCGAACGAGCGCCATATACCAAGTCAATAGTGAGTCCCGAACGAGCGCCATATACCAAGTCAATAGTAAGTCCCGAACGAGCGCCATATACCAAGTCGATAGCAAGTCCCGAACGAGCGCCATATACCAAGTCAATAGTAAGTCCCGAACGAGCGCCATATACCAAGTCAATAGTGAGTCCCGAACGAGCGCCATATACCAAGTCAATAGTAAGTCCCGAACGAGCGCCATATACCAAGTCAATAGTGAGTCCCGAACGAGCGCCATATACCAAGTCAATAGTGAGTCCCGAACGAGCGCCCAATACCAAGTCAATAGTGAGTCCCGAACGAGCGCCATATACCAAGTCAATTGTGAGTCCCGAACGAGCGCCATATACCAAGTCAATAGTGAGTCCCGAACGAGCGCCATATACCAAGTCAATAGTGAGCCCCCGAACGAGCGCCATATACCAAGTCAATAGCAAGTCCCGAAGTACTAGCCCTTTAACAATAACACAATAGATTTCGCACAATTGCGCATATATTGACTTGGTAAATGGGCCATCACCCGGATATATTAACTGGCTTGGCTCTTGTTACAGATCAAACTTTTGCGTATGCTCAAGGACAGCGATGGTGCCACCATGGTCGACAATTACCGTCCAGTGCAGGATCTCGAAGGAAGAAGTCTCAAAGCCAGCTACGAGCTCCCTACCAGTACCATGAGCACTCTGGGCACCCAACCCAAACCTACTGCAGATGCAAGTGCCATCAACATGACCGCTGGCCTGTTTCTGCTGATGCTGTTTGCTGCCATTTTTGTGCGCTAAATGTTTCAAGTCGCGTGAGCGCCGCGGCAAAAAATTTCAAAGTTCAATTTGTTTCATACTTACTGTCTATTGGTACCCGAGGGTTTTCTGGTGCGTTTTGCAAACCTATGCACGACTGACCAAAGAAACCTCCGGTACCCGAAGGCTTAGCTTTTTGTGTGTCTGTAGAAGGATAGGGGTGAATAGGTTCGCAGATAGACGGATTTTTTGCCCGTATTACGTATTCAGCCCGTTTTAAATTCCCACAACGAAGTTTGGACCGAACCGTGAAAGTATCCCTTAAAACACGTGTACATTGCTGCTTCAAATTCATTCTTTTACCGTTCTTTCCCAGGTGGGTGCAGATAGATTGCGCTAAGATCCATCCCACGCGCCGAAAGAAGTCGATTTGAGACTTTCCCGCTATAAAGGGCGTGGTAACCCCCCAATCTGTCAGTCAACCACCATACAACCCTTGACTTGACTTTGAGAAGCATGATTCATAGGTCGCTCAGCGGATCACGCCTCCTTTGTTGTGTTATATTTAACAATTATCCTGCGAAATCACGCGGAATATCGCCTGATACTTAGCCGAAGAGGCCGTAGACCTAGTTGGCTGAAATCAGACGATATTCCGCAAGATTGAGCGCAGGATAATTGTTTTATTATTCAACAAATTGTCGACGAAGCGCATTTTACAGCTAGAAAAGTTGCCGTTTTGCGGCGCTTTGCGAGACTTAGACCGAATTATCATTACTGGACGTATATCGCAGGATATCTGTCAAGTGCAGATGACGGATAATAATCGCTTCATGACCATATATGGGCGACTTGACAACTTATTGAATGTGTAATACCTGCAAACTTAGTAAAAGCTGGTAGCAAATAAGTAAAGTATTCGCATGTTGAACGCAAAAGTTGTCATTTTTGTTCTGGGGCGGTAACGTCCAAGAGGTCAGCAAAGTCGCTCGTCTGTCGTCTACTTCCTACCCAGATATATTATGCGGCAAGGAAAATCCGAGCGTTCTGATTGGCTCTTTCTTGGTCGGGATTTTGCCATACGGACCGTTTCCATAGAAACGGTCCTAAGCCGCGTATTTTTTCTAAAGTTGGATAATTTAAAACTTGCAACTAGAACTGCGCGCAGAAAGAAAAAAAAGGTTTTCAAAATCGTGGTAGCCGCTTTTTTCGAGTTGATCGCGGCATCGAAACATGTTATAGTGGAAAACCTCTAAATTCAAGTCACCAACAGTGCGTTTTTAACCTAGCTTGCTCGAGTCGTACTGAGGAATCGTGACAGTACGAACCTAGCTGCGCTCGGTCCGTACTTCCATGACCTCGGGCCAATATTCTACAGTACGGCCCTCGCGCTCGGTTAGTAAGGGGTTAATATTCTACTCGCATATATTCCTCATCACCCTCGTCATGTTTCACTGGCGCATTTGAAAAGCATATGAATTACACCATGCGTCAGAATTTGCTAAATTCAAATTAAGAGATGCTGCCTCGTTTCTCCTTCCCGTGATCCTTCGCGCCCCACCCTCGTCACCAGTCACTCATGCTTCGCGCCGGCGTCTGTTCGGCACCCCAATCGCCAAATCGAAGCGCCCGAGGAGAGGGCTCTAACAGATATGTATGAAAGTGCTTTCAGCAAGAAGTAAACCTCAAAACTAAAACTATTTACGTAAGGTTGCAAAACAATCCATGGGAAACGGTGAAGACTGCAAATGTCTAAGATTTGAAAAGGTTGGGTTGGACTTTATAATTAACTAGGCGCGCGCTAGGGAAGAAGGGAAGGCGTATACTTTCTCCTCCCTGTGATCCTTCGCGCCCCACCCTCGTCACCAGTCGCTCGTGCTTCGCGTCGGCGTCTGTTCGCCACCCCAATCGCCAAATCGAAGCGTCCGAGGTGTGTGCTCTAACAGATATGCATGAAAGTGTTCTGAAGTAAACCTCAAAACCGTAGTAAGGTTGGGAAACGGTGAAGACTACAAATGTCGAAGATTTGAAAAGGCTGGGTTAGACTTTATAATTAATGACAAAGCCCCATAAACGACTTCGTTCTCCAGCAACGGCACTTCAAACCCTTTTCGAGCCGCGACGCTTGGACCAGTGTAATGTTTGTTTGTATATTGTTGTTTTAGTATATTGTTGTGCTCAGGGCTCCCATTGATTCAAAGGCGACAGACCACAATCTCAATGTTGGCTCCTGTAATAAATATCTGATTGCCATAACAGATTGCATTTTGCAAGGGGCTACCCTGAGAGGTATAAATCAATAAAGGTTTATCTATCTAAAATCCATCCATCAACTGTTTTTATGGCTCGTCACACCACGTAGCAAGGCCAAAGGAGGTTTAAGGAGGCTAAACACATGTTTGCTTCCAGCAAGTGATACTGAAATCTGGAAATAATTACGCCAAAGAGAATTCAGCGTGAATCTACAGTAAATTCAGAACCCAAACCCTGGAAAATAAGATGCATTTTAACCAAACCTATCGTTGAAGCCGTGAAGGAATCACTCCCTGTATGTTTAGAAAGTTTTCTTTAACCCTCATAGCTTTACCATTTAAGATGGTAAACCTTCCAAAGGAAAAATAAAACATTTTGTTTGCACTTCACTGAAGTGAATGTAAAGAGTTGACCAATAATTCATGCATCATTTACATCAGGTTTGCGTATGATGCTTTTGGTCAGCTTGTTATTGATTGACTTGTAATCTGTCCCGCCCCTTCCGCTAGGTTACCAAACCCTGGGGGAGGCTTGGGTCGGGTAGAATGTTGCTCAAACCCCGGAGGGGGTCGTGGTTTATTCGTAGACTGTTCGCAACCCCCTGTATCAGCCTTCAAATTCTCAATACCAGGGGGCGGCTTAGAAATCTTGTCCTCAGGTGAGCATCCATCCTTGTCGCCAGTTTTTTTTTGAAGGCGATTCCTTTGGTCCCGAGGCGGAGCATTTTTATCAAGGTAAGGCTTGCTACATTCAGATGTCCCAGCCACGTCCGACTGTTTGCCCGCGTCTCCGGAAGTCCTACCTTTATTCATATTTTTAAAGCCATCTCTTGATTCGTTTTTGCTGCTACCAGATGGCCTGCCTCTGCCTGACCTTCCTCGACCCCTCCTGGCAGATCTTGGCCTCTCTCCATAAGAGCCTTCAGATAA
>OX393569.1:17225753-17230753 GCA_947652115.1 Blastomussa wellsi
AAGTAATTTCCAGTAATAACTTTTTTGTTGTCGTAAGATGAAACGCAAATGATGGTTCACGTTTTACTGTTATATTTCGTTCTAGTTGACAATTTTCTCTATTTCTCATGAACTGTCTGCAGACAGTATATTGATAAAATTAGATACGGGTGATTCTTGGAAATGCAAGAATAAGTTAGCAATAAAAATAATTTTCAACAGACCTCTTCTTCATCCCCCTCACTAGAAGAAACTGCTTTGAGTTCTGTCAGGTTGTATGTGATTGGCAGCCGGCACATAGGGCATTCCACCTGTGGAATCAACATTTTACTGATCTTCAGTGACATAAGTCCAACAGGAACCAAAAAAGTAAAACCAAACCAATGTGTCTTGCAGAGTGCACGTTTTCCCACACTCCATGCGGGCTACGTGTGTTTACTTCGAGTTTTGATTGGTGATGGCTAGAAAGGATGGCCTAGAGGGACGATTCTGACCATGAACAGATTAAATTGTCTTACACGAAGTGCGGAATTGTTCGAGCCTCAGCCCCTTCAGTGGCTGCCGAGGCCCCCACGATTCCACACTTCGTGTAAGACAACTCACTATGTTCATGGTTAGAAACGTCCCTTTAGCCATTTTGATTGGTTCACTAGATTGTTTATGTGTTTGCATTTGGCCAGAATGATTAGTTTGGTTCTCTATTGATTGAGTGCAGAAAAATTAAAACCAAAGCCAAAACTGAATTATAAGCAAATGCATGTGGCTGATGCAAAGTCTGAAAAATATGTGCAAGCAAGTCAAAATTAGCTTTGATTGATTTCTGATTGATTTGTTCAAGAAGGTGGCGTGCATCACCTTGCACAAAAAAGTGCAAGCAAAAAATGCTCATTTGTTGTTTTCTTACATGTAATGCAAAGTAATTTGTGCATGCAATTTAGTCCACAGGGTGGCCAGTGTGTTACTGTCATGTATCACAAACACTTGGAGCCACAGCCTTCCCATGGGCTCCCCTCATGGGGTACTCCCAAAGTTACACACCTCTGTGTTGTCTTCAACCTCCTTTTCCTGTTGAAGTGAAAATTCTATGTACCTTGCTAAACAACCACAGTGAAAATAATGGTAACATTCTGTCTTGGTGAATTCAATATTATCCTACAGAGAGAGATTTAGAAAGGTCTTACACAATGGAAATATGTATATACAGTGGAACCCCGCTATAACGAACCCCGCTATAACGAAAACCCCGTTATAACGAATAACATTTGAAAGCCCGGCAGATTTACAGTAAAATATGTTGAAACGAACCCCGCTATAACGAACCCCGCTATAACGAAATCCCTGCTATAACGAACGATTTTGACGGTCCCAACGCACAATTTACCTCGCTATAACGAATATTTTGTCTGTCGCTCGCTCGCAGTCAGTAATAACGACAGATTTTAGTGTGGAGTAGAATTCACAGCTTGCTTTATTCCGGTTTTGTCAACACGCGACAGAAGATAAACACTGTACAGATCAACAGTCAACAGTGAAGAGACAGCAACCTTTCAGTCAACGGCTTATTATGTCATAGACGTTGGTATTTCGACATCAATTAACTTCTGCTCTATCTTCTTTGTCTCTTATTAATTCTTTTAACTTTTTCATTTTCGAAGGCTTCTTGTGGTAAAACGAATATGTAGCCGGAATTTCTAGTCCAATGCCCTTGTTCTCCGTTTACCAGTCACTTCCACTGAGATTTGTCCTCCGTGTTTTAAAAACAAGTGAAATACACGTGACAGACACGTGACAATTACCCCGCTATAACGAATATTTTTGTTGTTAACCGGATAATTCGTTATAGCGGGGTCTTCGCTATAACGAAGACCCCGATATAACGAAGTTTTTTTTCGGTACCGTGACACCTCGTTATAGCGGGGTTTCTCTGTATATGTAAAATTATATATTATTCTTTTATAATTTTAATTATAATAATAATAACAAGAAAGAACCCTTCCAAATGCATGTGATTGGCACGTGAACATATAGAACAAGATCTGGAATGTGGAATAGGAGTTTCAGGTCCAGCACTGAAGTCATTGAATGCCAAAACTACTCTAGTACCTACCTCCCCAATTCTTCAAGTTCCAAACTCACCTGAAAGTGACAAAGACAGATGGCACAAGCACAACTGGGTGTGTTGTTATCAGTCAAACTTTCCTTGGCATACTACAAAACAAACAGTTAATACTTAGCTCTTATTAACCGAGCGGGAGGTCTGTATGGGAGAATCTTGACCGAGGTCGTGAGTACAGTCCAAACGTACTCACGATCGAGGTCAAGATTCTCCCATGCAGACCGACTAAGCTCGGTTAATAAGATGTTTATTATATGGCCAAACGGAAACTTAAATTTGCTTAATGATCCTGCTTCATTCTTGCTGACATTTTGTTTGCGAACAGCGATGAGCTGAACTTAAACTCGCAAAAACTTGGTCGCATGTTTACTTTTTATTCTTGTCAAGCTTTTTTAATTTTCCATTTAGTATTTTTAGGCAAAAAGGAAACAATGTGTTTTTGTTTTGTTTGTAACTTTCTGACCCCAAAATGCAACCGGTCTCGATGCCAGTCTAGATCAATATCAATTTTAGCCAATCAAATTAGAGAATTCACTAGTTTCCAGTCCACGTGAGGCACGGCCATATAATAAAAGTTATATAATACTTCTGAGCAGTATATGCGGAACAGAGTTTACCCAATCAGGTCTAATTTTTCAGAAGCCTTGTGTTACAGTGGGATGCGTGGTGGCCTAACGGTTAGCACCCTGGACTCCGGATCGGACGGTCCGAATTTGAGCCTTGGCTTCCCAGGCACTGTGTTGTATTCTTGGGCAAGACACTTTACTCTCACAGTGCCTCCCTTCACACAGATGTATAAATGGGTACCAGCGAAATAATGCTGGGGGTAACCTTGCGATGGACTATTATCCCATCCAGGTGGAATAGAAATACTTCTACTTGCTTCACGCTAAAGTAACCAGGATAAGCTCCAGCCTGTGGGGCCACAAGGCTTGTAAACAGACTTTACCTTGTGTTACTGTGCCTTTCAGTTAGTAACACACAAACTCTACTCAAGTCAACATCTACGTTTTCCACTGCTGTCAGTCATCTAATAGACCAATTCTGATATATTAATATTCTAACATGTCACCGAGGCTTGAGGGAGTAAAACAAAAGATTTTGCATCGAGGCTTAGGGATGAATAAATAATTTCTTTTGTTTTATTCCCCTAAGCCTCGGCTCCATGTTAGAATTTTAATATATCGGAATTGGTCTATTAAGAAGACATCTCAGGAAACAGAAATTGACTTCGACTCAGGACTGTGCTTAAAGGGCATCCATGTGCCTCAGGTGTCTAATATTTGCCTTTGGGCGACCAGATAAACTTACTTTTTTTATATAAGCTTTAGTACTGGGCACCCTGGATCTCATGGATTGGAACCTTCTGGCTCCTTGTAATTTTTCTTAGAGCACAGCATTGTAACTGGTTCAAATGTTTACATCAGTTAATAATTGTGATTGACAGACTTCAATCCACCTTGTGAGAAACTGTTTTCCAACGTTTGTTTTCAGCACAATTTACCTCAATAAGTTCATACAGCATAGGTCTCCCAAGGCAACCCTCTGCAAGTTCTCTCAGGTTTGCCAAAATGCTGCAATCAGAAATGTGATAACAAAAACATATTCAAGATAACATAAATAGCATTAATTTATCTCCAGTCTTCTAAATTCTTCTTTCCTATAACTTACATTTCTTTTTTTTAGAAATCAGTTGGTTGTTCAACAGTCCCCAAAATGATGATTTCCTTATTTTTTCTTGATCCATCTCAGTGCTTGAAAATCAAACTCGAGTTAATGTTCTTGTTCTTAACTGCACCTAATCTTACAAGATTTATAGTGGAGCTGAGCTCCAGTGCACAGAAAACCATGGATAAGAAATTTTGGAAAGCCCATCAATGGAACAAAATTTGATAGTCACACGACTGTAACAGCGTCCGTCCGTCCATCTGTCTGTGCAGACTCTGAGGGAGGACACACTGCATACTTCAGAAATAGCCCTTGATCAATTGACAGCTGTCAAAACAAGTTATCCACTGACCAGAACACATGGCCATATCACAGGCCCCACAATTATATTGCTACCTTTCAATGTGGGCTTCAGATAATCCCCTGGGAGTCTTGATGTGAATGGACGGCAGCTCTGATGGATACTAAAAATGAAGTTTAAGGGGCACCAGTATGAACACCAATTCAAAAAGCCAAAAGACATTTTGCACCTAAAAATAATTGCCTAGCTTTGTTCAAAACGACTACCGTATTTACTTGTGTATAAGTTGACCTTTTGCGACCTAAAAATCAGTCCAAAAAATCGCCCTCGACTTATACACGAGTCAAAAACTAAGACCCAAGCATCGGTAAAATAAATTCTACACAATTAGCATAACAGTTGTCTTTATAATTATGTAAAAGATCTTATAAACAATGACACCAAAACGCGAAGTCCTTTGCTTAGCGGTCTGCATCTAAATTAGCAGTTCAAGTTGAAATGCTTTAAAATTTATCTTCTTAATGTTGACCTGAGTGTTGAAGATACTCCCTGGCACAATTTCGGAATGAAGAACCGTCATTTCCTGCGAAATAAAGCCGTGAATCTGCTCAGAAAAAACATGTTTCTCGCTTCGAACTCCCTGCTTAGCAATATAATTTGGTTTTATCAACTGGGTTGATAATGTCAATTGGCCACCATAAAGAGATTCAAAAGCTGACGTTTAGTAACCTGGCATGAGGAAAGCACGTGCAGTCGACTGATTTTGTAGCTTGGTTACCAAGTTTTCCAAACAAGCATGGCACTTTCGTTTTTGGAATCGTTCTCAAAGATTCTTGAACTTCTTTGGTGTTTTGTCTTTCTGCTAGAGCTGCTTTTCATCTTCCAAAGTTGGAAAGGTTTGTCTGGAATTAGCGAGTTTGATTTTGTAATACACGA